>CM023951.1:14695173-14748664 GCA_013407115.1 Glycine latifolia | reverse complement strand
TGTTCTTCATCCACTCCTTGAGGCTTCATGGTACTGCAGACAACATGAAACTCCTTGAGATGCTTATGTGGATCTTCACCTGTAAGACCATGAAATTTTGGAAGCAGATGTATAACACCAGATTTAAGCTCAAAGTCAGCATCTAAATCAGGATACTGTATGCATAAAGGTTGTTAATTAACATCAAGGGCAGACAGTTCCTTTAAATTTCTATTCTCCATAGTATCAGAATTAAATGAACTAACACTAAAATTGGACAAGTCTACACTATGTGAAAAACTAGCAAAATCAAATAAAGCAAAGTCAGAATGAGAATCAAAAGCAGAACGCTCAATATTATGAGATGTAGGGTCAGATTCAATGCTAATGCCTTGACTTAGCCTATGTGCCCTTCTAGTAGCGTGCAATGTTCTCTCTATTTCAGGATCAAAGTCTAAAAGCTCATTGTTACTACTTCTAGTCATGCAACCTCAAGCAAAATAGGCATTTTCGCATAACGTATATAAAGCATGAAAATAAGTCTAATATATCAGCAACTTAGACTTTACCAAAGCTATATGATAGAATATTATGTGCAAGTCAGAATCTAAGTTTCAGTAGAATATTGATCTCTCTCAGTAGAGATCGGCAACACAATACTAGTTCCCCGGCAACGACGCCAAATTTGATGTGAGCTGTCGAACTCAGTCAAATACCAGGCTAAACAGATTCAATAGTAAGGGATTTTTATCCGTCGGAATTCCGTCGGAAATTCCATTTTTCTGACGGATTTTTGGGTTTAGCGACGGATTTTGTCCGTCGGAAATCAGCGATTTTTTATTAGTGTTCATACATAAAATTTTAACCATTGTGAAGATATAGTGCTTCTAGATGTGTTTATTAAATTAAAAGTAGTTGATAATATACCCATAATAAAATATGCACCACCCAGACTACCTTGTCCAGGGTCCCGACTTCGTTCGGGCTTCTTCCTTGGTCCTTCCCGAGTCCGAGGTTCCGCCCCTGTCCGGGATAATCCCACCATGTCCGACTTCCTACCTCTTCTGGTTTCTCAACCCGGTAACTCTATTAAGAGAGGTTACGAGCTCTTCCGATTTTCTCTACTCGGTAGCTCTTACCAAGTCAACAAAATATGAGTCCCTCCTGAACTCAATCCGAGATTACTACCTGGAACGCTTCCGAGATTACTACCCGGTCGCCCTTTCCTTCTTTGTCCGAGTTCCTTTCAATACAACATCAATTTTCCTTTAAAGTGCTATGTATATACAACTGTCGTTGTAGTATAGTGGTAAGTATTCCAGCCTGTCATACGGGTGACCCGGGTTCGATCCCCGACAATGGCGCCAGTTTTGATAAGCGTTTGTCGCGTTGCTTCAAAACAATTAAACTACGTTAATTCTGTAGCACAGGATTAACCTAGGTCGACTCAAAGACACTATCAATATGGTTCTATCTTCAATTCACTACTAACAGTAAAGGGGATTTTTGTCAAACAGTTTGCAGGCGCGAAGTAAAAATTGCAAAAACATAAACTACGATTAAAGATCAATGCAGAAACTAACAGAATTGATAACAAGTATTGTAAAATAGATTAAAGAGCATCAATCAAATTCATCAAACCAAGCTATTCGAATCATCATCGTTCTCAGAAATTTATCCTATTGTGAAAGTTCATTCAATTTCATTAGAAGCAGTTCAATCGAATTAACCACTAAATTAATTGAAACCATAACCCTAATTGAAATATCATCCAATTAATCTGTGATTTATATTCGAAATTAGGAAATGAATCCATAACCTAATCCGCTTTCAATCCTAAACGCATTCATAATCATGAAAATAGAATAGCAATTGAAGAAGAAAGTGAACATTCACACAGAATTCGAAATACCAAACCAGAATTGAAATTCTTCTCTTGCTTGGGTTGGATCCTTAGATTGATTGATTATTTAGCCTTCCATGATCATCATCAATGAAAGCCCCATGAAATAAGTGCACAAAAATGGAAGAAGGGAAAACGAAAATGAAGAACAATGAAGAACAAGGAAGAACAAGGAAGAACAGTTGAGAGAAAATAAGAGAAATGGTTTTGATTCTAAAAACTTAGAAAGAGAAATGTAAAACTGTTTTTTTGCAAAATGAAATGTAAAGTATTAATTCCTCCTAATGTCACTAATATACAGTGACTAAGTCTGAAGAAAAGAATGGGCCATGAACAACCCATAAATTCTAATTATTTATGTTATTTACACCAATAAAAGTCCAACTCGCAGCCCAAAATACAAGTGCAGTGGTTCTGACTTCAAAGCCTAAAATGACCCTCAAAATGGCAGAATTGGCCTCGGCTTCTTTCTGGAAAACTTGTAGATCTTTTCGTTATCTTTCCAAGGACTACACGAAAGCTCAATTCGGAGTTCCGTAGAGCTCTGCAGGTCCTGTACAAGACAGATACGTCAAGTAAGCATAAAATCCAAAAATACGCAACAATTAGCAATTAAGCTCACTAACTTGCCTAAGACAAAAACTGAATTAGAATGGGAAAATAAAAGTCCAAGAGAATTCAAATAAGCTAAGAATGATAGAAAAAATATTTAACTAAAGGCACTCCATCAATATATGCCGTTTACGTGGTGATAACCCGGTCATGTACTAACCCGGTCTCCTATCAGCACTAACCTACATCCTGATCCCGGATTTGAAAACATGCTATCCACACCCCCTTTTCTTCTGGGTTCAAAAATGCACCCCCCTCTTAGGTGACATGCCGGTCTCACGAACCCGGTATAGAAAAGATGTTATCTACACCCCTTCTTATCCGAGTTCCAAAATGCACCCCCTTTCTGTATGACACCCCGGTTACACGAACCCGGATTATCCCACAAGGTCATTATAATTATCATTACTGCATAATTACATCATTAAAAATGTTAGAGTGCCACGTGGCCGTCCGAGACCTTACAGTTCTCACCTCAATTGGATGAGTCTAATTATTGGTAGGTTTGCACAGGCGTAACAAAAGATAAAACCTTAAGTGGATCAATTGCTTATGGCCTGATTTCAATAGAGGTATATTATCACAAGAAGAAAAAATTATTATTAAACTTAACTTCTTTATTTCTCATATTTTTGTTGCACATCCATTTTGTCATCAATAAACTATGCTAGATCTTGCAGTTTTTTAAATATCTTTCTAGTCTAGATGATAAATTGTCTTAATTACCTTTTTAAGAGTTATGTGTGTTCAAATATCTTCCTTATCATCTTCTCTCTTTTCTAAACTCTAAAACGTTCTTCTTCTCTGATGTTCTCTATCTTCTCACCATTTTTCTCTCTTCTTTTACCTTCTTCATTCACTCAATTTATTTTCTCTCTCTTCTAAAAATAAACCAGTGAAATATCTTTTTATTTCTCCGTTAACCATTCAACATTACAACCCTCGCTGAAGATGCCTTTGTTAGCCACTGTGACTACAACTTGTTCATAATTTTTTCATGATTTATAGTGATCTGTAGCAACAAAGGTGAACAATTTTCTTAGTTTCTATTTTCTTGGTTGATTTTGTTTTTGCCTAATTGTAAAACATTTATATTGGTCTGAACATGTTAACAAACATAAATAACACGTTCAGATCAAACAGCGTAGTGGAAAAAGAAAAATAAATTTTAGAGATACCTATCTCCAGCCATTATTATCAACCTTCAAGTAATCTTCAGAGTTTTAGCTTTCCGGACTCTCACTCACTCAAATTCGATGGTGTGTTTTTTGAAGAGAGGAGTAGGCTTGGTGATCTAAAACAGAGTGCCCAATTCTATTTATAGAGTTCTGTCCATCACAAAACTTAACCTTGAATGGGATAAGATAATGGGTTAGTGGGTGAATGTGGCCAATAAATGGACCACATACAGAAATGGTTTTCCTAAAAAGATATAAACTGAATATCTAAACATTCCTATCTTTATGGAATAAAAAGATATAAACTGAATATATAAACCTTCATATTTTTCATTCCTATTTTATGGAATATCTTTTTGGAAACGGAAAACCAACACGAAACGGGTCTTTATAAGAATAGATGGTAATTGGAGAATTTTTTAAATATTTATTTGATTTTGTTCTAGACTGATTTATTGGTTCCAAATTATGTGTTTGATCAAATGTCAAAATGACATTTTTGGATATGTTTTCTTATTTCTCATTTTACTTATAAATTTATGACACTTTTGAGAAGACTTTTCATATAGGAACTTTTCAATTGATTCTGTCGGTTTGGTATTATCTTATAGGATAGAAACTTTTGGCATACAATCTTTGGTTGTTGTTGCTTATCTTTTGTTAATATTACTCCTATATATAATCAATAGTTAAATTATATTTGTTTAGAAAAAGTTAGTAAATGGAAACTGATGTTTATTGTAGAAATTTAGGTGAACGGGTAAAGGATCAATGTAATGTTCAATTGTGAAATTTGATAGAGGACCTTTATAAAAGTAAGCATTGACACAAACAGAAGTGAAGAAAAGATGTAAGACAAAATAGAGAGAAATGAAGATATTACTTGGGTAAATTGAAAGAGAAGAGCTAAACAAGTGGGAAGTTTACTAGCAGAGCATTAATTTTGCATAAAGTTTTTCAGTTATTTTCTTTAATTTAAGTTCATAACTGAAAATATTCTGTCTAGCAACAAATGATGTGATTTTGAAGTCCTACCTTTTTTTGGTCAAAGTTATGCTACCAACAAATTCAACCACCTAAGCAAGTTGTATATATACCAAATTCACTTTCAACTAATTATGACGTACATGACAGGTTTATTGACTTCATTGTGTACAAATTCTCTTATATTATGACTGCTACATAATTTTTCTTACTTTTGGGATCACTTCATCTATATACTATTTACTTTATTAACAAAAATAATCTCATTTACCATGTTCTTTGAGTTTAGGTTTCGCAAGCTTATTTTGTTCTTTATATTTCATTATCCTTCGTCAGGACCAGGTGGAATGGAGCTGTCAAGTGAACAAAAGTGTTAATGAATAAGAAAATTTAATGAAAAACCTACCTTAGTATCAAGCATGATGACATAGAATATACCAGTGTTGTTCATTTCCTGATGATTGTTATAGGTGCCATGAGAGAAATTGAAACGAGCAATGTTCATGCCTATCCAAAGAAGCTTCTCAGCCATTTTCATATTTGCCTATCACAGGTTCCTCTACTTAGGTTGCTCAACTTTATGTTATAACCATACTAAACTACTTATAAAAATAACTTTATATTATCATTTCAATATAGAGATATAGAAATAATTCATTTTAATGTATAATACATCATTTTTTTTGTCTATCTCTCTCCATCATTATGACATGAAATAAATGATATTCAAAAGAAAGATACACACATAAAATATTTAAACTATTGTCTGAATTGTTGTACAAATAATATTTATCATTTTTTTTTAGTGGTGCCATATATCTTGAAACTAAAGGTAAGTATCATGAGGAAAGATTAAGGAAAATATTGAAAGCATAAGTTTTATTTAAAATTCATGAGATGTTGTTTGGTTTCACCAAAAAGGGATGCAACCCTAGCCTTCTATATTAATCTTTTATTGTTGTCATCCATATACTAGAAAATAACAACACTAGATCCCTTTACTCAATTTGGAGGTTCTTGAACACGAGTATCATTAGTGAAAGGTTGTTTTGGACACTGACACTACATGTTAACGCATCTACAACCAAAAGTTGGACAATAATATTGGCACTATGAGTCATTAGTACAATGGAAACACACAACGAATCCTCTTGCTTTCAATTTCATGCACACATATGCATCAACAAACAACTCGAGTATAAGAGCAACATTAATAATATGTAACAAATAACATATTTGAAGGTAAATTGGCTTGGGAGACGGGTGAGGATAGATGAAAAGCATGATTTAATTTCTCACCTGATGTAGTGATGATGAAAGCCAATAAGAATGCCAATTTGATAACAGAATTCCTTAAATTTTCATCTTGTTTATGGAATATGTTGAATTAAATGCCTCCTTATATAAGCAAATATGGTGGATATTTTTTATATTTCAAAACCTACAAAAGTAAATAAATTATGAATATGCAACCCACATAGTATATAACGAAGTTTCATGTTCTTTTACCCCATTGAGTGTAATTAATACATATAGTTAATAAATCAATTAAATTGATTCATTTTTTTTTATAGTTATGTAGTTATTCAACCAATGAGATCTAACTTAGTTTGTTAAACAATATGTATAAGTTGTTGAAACTCCTTGATATTTATGTTGGATTCTTATGAATAAAAAAAAGTTATGTAATATTTATTTAAATTAATTCCATTGAAGGTTTGCAAATAAGTGATTGTCTGATAATTAGTAAGGTATATAATTCTATATTTTTAATTACAATTACATTATATTGTTTTTAGTTGAATTTATATATTAAATGAACAAAATCGTTAAACTATTTTTTTAACAAAGTTTGTTAAACTAAATAATTAGTTAAATTATTTAAATAGTTAAATTATTTAAATAATTAAATTATTTTTTAAAAATATTTTCAAGGCTATATTTAGCAAAACTAACTAAAAGGTTAGTTGATAGCTAGAAAGCTAGCTTATTAAATTGTTATTTTTCGGTAATACTAGTTGTTCAAGTAGTTGAAAAGTGCAAAATAACAAAGAAAATCACAAAACCATGATTTATTTAAAAGGGGTAATAAGGAAATTTGATAAATATATTAAGGATAAAAAAAGAAGAGAATATAAAAACTAGAAACTAACATTTAAAAAATGTTACTTCAAGTAGCATTCAGAAAATATAAAAACTAGAAACTAACATTTGAAAAATGTTTGTTTACCGATTAGTCAAACAAACTTTTAAGCTGCTAAAAAAACTCAAAGCTAACTAAAAATATTGTGCCGAACTTAGCTTTGAAATAAAAAATTCACAAATGGTGAAACTATTTTTTTTTTGTTAACTATGTTTTAGGTTCCTAAACTTTTTTGAGTTTTCACTTTTAGTCTCTGAACAAAAAATTGACCGATCTTGATCCCTAATGTTTACTTTTGTTTCCTTTTTTCGTCCTTGCCTTTTAAATCTCTGTTATGTGCTAAGATGACAATTGATTTTTAATTTTTTCAATTTTTTTTGTGACAATTCTATTTGTTGGATGTCAAAAACCACTAAAGAAAGATTAGGTAAAGCATCTGAAATGCATTAAGCACAAACATCTTTGGTAAGTAGAAACTGTGTGGAAACCTAAGATATTATCACATAAATCTAACAATTATTGTCACCAACAACATTCATTTCTTGTATCTCAACCATAAATCTATTAGGTTATTCCTCAAGCAAGTTTCTTTCTCATCAACCAACCAACAATGTGAAACCATAACAAAGAAAAGCAAAAAGAGGCATAACCAAATAAACCCAAAATCGTAAGCGAATTTGAGACGATCTCCACCAAAATTACATGTTTCAAGAGGGAGAGAAGAAAAAATCGAAGAGGAAAAAAGAGGTTTGTTTTGGGTGTGGGGGATTTTTTAAAAAGAGAAAAGGTATCGAGGGAGTGATTAGCAACAAAATAGGATTAGAAGGGATTCTCGCAAGAGAATGATGGTGGCGCTACCGAGGATGGAGAACGTGACCTTGATAACGATGACTTGAGTGAGAGCGATGGATTCGATGATGTCGAGGTTTGTCTCTCTGTCATGTCTCTTTTGACCTAGAACACATCGACCCAATGTCAAAAGAGCATCATGGGTTCTCAGATCTAGTGCTAGGAGATCGAGAAGAGAGATGTAGTGTTGCATATGCTAAATTTGGTGAAATCCTTGCTCAGAAGCATCATCGGGATGAAGCCTAGCACTGAAAGAACCTCGATCACTTATCTACAATTATTCGCTAATTTGAAAATGACAAAGCCATGTTCCCTGATCTAGTCCATGAACTTTAATTTGTTTCTTTTTTTAGCTGCCAATTGATCGAAGGTTGGGATTTAATTTGTGTTTCACTGATTTGGGGTTAAATCTTGTGTTGTGTTTCACTCATTCATTGGTGAATTTTGTTTGGTTTGTGTCCATTGAAGATTTAGATCTAATATGAATTTTTTGAAAAAGATGAGAAACAATTTTTGACAATTAAAAATTGTCAGTATTTATTTAATATCTTTTAAACTCTTTGGCCAAGCTTTTTTTGACAGTTTTTAGTCATTAGAGAAAATAGACCGCCAAAAAAGTAATATAATAGTAATAAAATTTCCACCATGTCATCATTTAATGCCAACATTTGATGATAAAGACTAAAATCATTGACGGACAAAAATATTAGGGACTAAGACCGGTCAATTTTTTGTTTAGGGACTAAAAATGAAAAGTCAAAAAAGTATAGGGACCAAAAATGTAATTAACCGCTTTTTTATAATCACAAATGGTGAAACTATGTTGAACATGTTTTTCTCCTGCAGTCATATTTGAATATTTTCAAGGGTCAAAATAATTTATAATATTAATTGCATTAACTATTTTTTAATATTGATGAACTGACATTAATGTAATAATTTAGTAACCCATGCATTACATGTAAATATAAATGAATAATATACACATATATGAAGACACCCCACCCACCCACACTGACACCGTTAGTTGCCCTATGAAGAGAAAAACATTTACCATTGAATCCATGTGTTTGGCTTCATTCAAACTTCTATTAAGTTTCAAAAAATTCATATCGTACCTAAAGAGAAGCAATGACTGCATGAAGTTTAGAATAGTCTCTTTAGCCATATTTTCCTCTTGTCTCTTCTTTTTGCTCTTATTTTTTTTAGTGTCTTTTCAATTTCTAGATAAAAAATCAATTGTTCCTTGAATGTGTTGTTTCTTATTGTGTAAGATTGTTGGGGATAAATGTGTATGTTTAAGATTTAATCCATCATGTTATTAATTATAGTAAAAAATGTTATTTATTCTAGTGTCATGTTTTTAACTAATTATTAATTAAATATTTAACTTGACAAATCCTTGATTAAAATTAGAGACTTGTATCATGATACATATTATGATAACGAAAAACAAGTTTTTTTATAATTTTAATCAAAATTATTCTTGATCATAGGATTATTGTGTAAAAGACATCAATAATATTGATATATCAATATATATGTAATGGTCTTTACTAGATAAAAATTAATAGATCTTATTTATTAAATTTCACATATAAATGATGTACAAGTGAATGTCATCATTGAATGACTCAATTGAGAACTTTTAATGGTTAATATTACCTTAATATGTCCTTAGGAAGTTCTCAAGAAGAAATATAATAGTTTCCTTTAACTTGAGATTATCATAATAATTAACAAGTTATTTATTACATTTTAATTCTGAACACTTAATGTCTTAAGGAACTAGTTGAATAGATATTAGATATGATTAAGGTCATGTTCGTCAAAACTAGCTGAAAAGTCAGCTGCAAGTTGAAAAACTAGCCTAGTAAATTATAAGTGTTTGATAAAACTAGCTGTTGAAGTAGCTAAAAAATGGACAATGACAGGAAATAATAAAACCAAAATTTATTTTAAAAAAAAGTAAGCAAGAAATTTTATAAATATATTAAGGATAAAAAGGGATGAAAATATAAAAAGGTAGAAGCTAGAAACTAGCGTTATAAAAACACTATTTGAAGTAGAGTTTCAAAAGGCACTAGAAGCTACTAAGAAGCTATTCAAAAAGCTTGTTTACGGAACAACCAAATGAGCTTCTCAGCTAGTAAAAAATTATAGAAGCTAGCTAAAATGTCTTGTCGAACATAGGCTAAATACTTGTATAATTAGTGATTAATCAAGAAGGAATCAATCAACTCTTGGTAATATAATTAATATAAATATAATGTTTCTTGTAGAATTAAGACCTTGGCTAGGGCAATTGAATGAAAGAAAAAATAATTCTTAAGTCATTCATTAATCAAATATAATGTGTTAACTTATTAGAGCTTGACAATAATACTATATACTCTAAAGTTAACCTTGAGTTATAAATGATGAAAGAAAATATTATATTATTATTCTATTTGTTCTTGAATGTAAATAATTTTCTTTCATGGTATTCAAATGTTTAGGAGTATTGCTAGATGCCTACCTTGATCAGTAAATTATGATTAATTTATGAGAAAAAAGATTATACACCGATAGTGTAAAGTTTTACATCGTTATCAATTCACAACCCACCATGTATGGTAAGATTGTTGACTTTTATGATAATTACTTTAAAAGTCACTTCAACAATGATTTGTTATTGGATGATGGTTGTTTTACACCGGGTGCATGACCATTGAACTCTTAATTTATTACCAAGTTAGTATTGAACCTATAAGGTCACAAAAAACGAGTGTTCCAATCTTTGCTAGCACCAAATAATATGATTAATATAAATAAAGAGTATTGTTTTTTTGAATGTGGAAGTTGTCCACAAAAGAAGAATAAAATTCTATTGCAACGTATCAGGATTGAATCATGTGATTAATCATCATAATTAGTCATATGATTATTTGTAAATTATCTTTGCCTTAAATTAGGAAACTTTTTAAGATAAATATATATGTTAAATTATTTTAAATCAAATGTCTCCTTTTTTGAAAAGGCTCAAATATATATCTCGTTAATAAATAAAAGCATATGCCTCATAGCAAACAATATCAGACATAAAACTAGAAAAGTTAAATATAGTTTCTAGACCTGAAAAGTAGAAAAATAGTTTGCTTTAGAGTTTCACTCATCAAATAGTTGATAACAAAAATTAATCTCAATGTGGATATAGGTAAAGTCTTCACACAATTGAAAATAAATTGATTGTTTCAAGAACGTGCATCTAAGTATACAATTCTAATTTTCTCTATTTATTATTGTTGTAGTATACTTTAGACATAAAATATATCCTCTTATTCCACTACAAGTGTTCCGAACACTCCCTTATTTTGTTGCTGAGTGTTTTGAACACTCACTATTTAACTATTAATTGGTATGAGAGTCACACTTATTTTATGTTTAAAATTATGCTACTAATTTTTTCGTAGGTATATATGGATTATCAAAATGCTTTTCATAAAATTGTTTGCAATGGTTGTGGAAAATTTGTTATATGTGAACCATGTATATCAAGATGTTGTGAGATACAATTATTGTAATATGTTTTAATTGTATTTGTTATATCCAAAACATATATAATAGTATATATGTATCAAGACACCGGATCATTGTTTTTGGACTATTTGATTTCATAACTTCGTATGATCATAAGAATTTTGTATGCATTGGGTGCACAACTATGATTCTTATAACATGCTCGGAGACTCTTGTTAGATTTTAGTTGTGAAGGCAACTTGTTGCTTTATCATGTGTACAATGTCTGAATTTTACACGTATAAGAAGGGAATGATATATATGTTTTGTATTTGCTGCAATGTACATAGGCAAAGGTATCCGTGAATAAATGTGCATTTTTGTAATTTTTGAACCTTGATATTTTCTTTCAACTTCATGTCAATTGAATTTTATATCATTGAATATATTTAGTGTTTAGTCAAATGAAACGTTAATATTGAGTTCATACATCTTTATCTTTTCTTTTTGAGAGAGAAATTATATTTTGTATAATTTATATAGAATGATTAGGCTTGACATTTTTTATGGTAAAATTGTTCACATGATATACAATTATATATTGTGATATATTTATTTAGATATTTAAAAATTGTGAAATTAATATCTCACGTGTGCATTTTTTTGTTTTATGTGAACATATACATTCATATAACTAGAGAGATATTTAAATTGATGACACTACTAGAAATACACTTTTAACATCGGTTATTTTGGCCTTTCCACATCAGTTTTTGTCCGATGTTGAAACCACCGATGTTAAAAGTCTAAACATTAACATCGATTTTCAAAAACCGATGTTAACAAAAGTATACACCATCAGTTTTTTCTAAAAAATCGATATCGACAAATAAGAAATAAAAGAAAAAAATGTTAAAAAATAATAATTCAACATCGATTTTCAGTAAAAATCGATGTTAATTTATGTAACAACATCGATTTTTACAATGTTCTCAGCAACATCAGTTTTCTATAAAAATTGATGTTGTTACATCACAGTAACATCGATTTTCAGTAAAATCTGATGTTGTTACATAAATTAACATCGGTTTTTATTGAAAACCAATGTTGTTTTTTGTTTTTTTTAATATACTGTCTGTTTTATTAATTTAACCCAATTTTAACCTGCAAATGAAAAAAAAAGACATCCAGGCAGTAAAATTCAGTACAATTAACATCATATGTGAATAATAAGTCAATATACATTAAAATGATTGCCTTTAAGTGAGTGTAATTTTAAATTATTTCTACAATTGTTTAAAAATCCCTTAATGACCTAATGTTTCTAACTCTAAGATACAATGTAGCCCACTGAATCCGAATTTCCTTTAATCTCTCGGGTTCCAGTGGTCACTGATCAGCAAAATACTGCATGACATAATAAAACATAATTTAATAAGTATAAATAAAAACAAGTATAACAAAATACAAATAGATTTGAATTGGACAATTACCATGTCCCAGTTATCCCTGAAGCCTCCTTGTACTATCGTCGACATCTAATGCATGACATAATAGCCACACTCAGTGCTTCCTTTTTGCTTATTACACTAAATTCAATAACATAGTCAAATTTAAACGAAAATTAGTGAAAATAGTAATAAAAGTTATTTTGAAGAGATAAGCCATTATTTAAATGACTTACTTTAACCGCAATCCATTTGCTAGCAGCCTTTGATTTAGTTCCCTGGGTATCATGGACTCCCTTCAAAGCACTGCTTAAGAGAAACATGCATGCATATTATACAATTCACATATTCATGTCTTAGAAATAATAAAGTAAATATGTTACAAATTACAACCTACCTGTTAATAATCCCTTTCAGGTAGTTATCAGACATATTGTGCAACGAACAGAACCACACGACAACATTGTCCTTAGGACTTATAACTATCAGTTGCCAATGTGCATTGCATTAGAGAACATGAAGTTATTATATTGCATACATTGTTTTATTTCATTTGTACAATTTTACTTACCCATTCAAGTACGCTGCAAGGTACACATGTTTCTGTGAACTTTGCATCCATTTCTTAATATAGTCTTCAGATTCAAATTGCGATTGCCCAGATCTCTGTATGGACTGTGAATCAATGAATCCATAGACAGAGGAAATATCTGATTACAGGCATAACTCATTCATATGCCTATTATTTTGAAAATAAAGTCAATTATGCATGAATATAAAACAATTAGTCATGTAATGGTAGTTTATGTAAAGTGACTTACAGAATCCACAACTGTAAAATAGAGATGTTCAAACATTGACCACCGTGGTTTATTTCAGAAATATCCTCATGCTTTATGTACAACGGGAATTCGTTGTTATACACCCCGAACAAAGAAGGGTCCCACGACACCTGCATGAGTCTGAGGAAAAGCCGGGGGATGATCAATGTGATCTGGTACAGGGGATCCTCAACAGGTTCCAGCTTATCTACAGGTTTCGACAATCCCTCAAGTCCCTGTTTATCCTACATAGTTAACAAATATAAGTCATTGACCATCTTCACTTTATATGACACTGACAATTCTTTTAAATGATAATAAACACACAAAAAATGAAATACCTTTTTCAAAATAGGTTGTACAAGATGTGTCGGCCAAGCAAGAAAGGTGTTAAGGATCTGCCCCACTAACTGAACCTCTTCAGTGGGTATAGGAACATGAGCATCAACATCTCGAACTTCCTCAACACCCACATTGACCTAATCATTGACCAAAGGGACGTTGTGCACGGTTGTCGACCCCACATAAACTCTTCCAAGGGAAACCAGACGGGAGGATTGCCATTGACATACAACTCACGCATGTTAGATGCACCCGTGTCTAGGTCCTGCCCCGAGGGATCGACACAGCTTTCCTTTGTGATGACACGGGCACCATAAGGACAAACCTGAACCTCCGAAGGCGGTATGAAACCCTAAGACTGCATCTGGCTGAAGGACATTATGAGTTGTTGTGTCACTTTTTCAGTGATCGAATGCTCCAGCTCTTCCTTGATGTTCTGTTTCAGTCGATCCAAGTCTTCAGGGTTCGTGGACTTAGACGTGCGAGAGATTAATGGATCCAAACCGAAGTATTGTTTTATCGTCACACTGGCTCCAGCAGCACGGACATGGCCTAGGTGCTCTAATAGTCCAATGGAAGCAATCAGTACATCCTGACGTCCACTGACGACAAAGTTACCCTGTGTTGATTGCACTTCCAGGGTATCCTACAATCAACATAATGCATTAATGAGTTTTGTAATTTGTTGTTGTTTTTCTAATTAATGAACAATGAAACCATCATTTGACTTACAATTCTTTTTTCAATCTCATGTGCCGCCTTAGATGTCATGTATCTTGTTTTCTTTGTGCGAGCCAGCTTCCACTTCATGTGTCGTCTAACAGGAGACGAAGGATGAACAATTGTCTCGGTACTCTCGCCTTAGGCTGCTTCCTCCAATCGTCTCTTTTGTTTTTCCTCCATCAATTTTTTTTCTAATAAGTCATAACCCCTGCGAGACAACACGTGAGAGGTAGTGTTTAGCTTTTGGATGGCCTGAGCCTTCTTTCTAACATCCTGTAAGAATTACACAGATAGTTGTCAACAAAATGCGCTTCAAAAGACTGTATAATTGTTAAATTCTAAAACAATTCAAGTCAAATAACCTCCCATGAAGCGGCTTTGCGACTCTCACAGAATTGGTGCCACTTATCTTTGCTGATTCCATATTTTTCACATATTGTGTCGTCGTCCTCGCCCTTGCCTTATGCCAAAGACCACTTAGAGGTCTAATCAGACTTGAACTGCCTCAATCACTCTCCTACTGTCTGAAGAATTTTCTTCTTTGTCCGTTGGTCGAATGCTTCAGATATATCAAATTCAGCCTGTGATACAAAAACCAATTTTAACAGTTACGATAACATTTAAATTGTATTACTACAAACAATTACATAAACATTGGACATTTAATTGTAATACCTGAATGTCCTCCCAAATCAACTCCTTCTGAGCTATAGGGACTTTCTTCCAGTTACCAATGGTGACATCCACCTTGTCTCAAGCCACGATCCCCAGATACGTCCTCAATTTCTTCTTATGGGGACCATCATCCTTCCAAGTGCCAGGATCCATGTGAACCATTAGTCTGTCAACACCGACGGGTCTGGTAGACAATGACCTCAATCGTGTTGCTTTCCTAGTCTTCTTCATCGTAGACGGCGAAGGTGTTGACTGAAGAGGAGGAGGGGAGCTTGGTGGTGTAGTAATGTTCCTATAGAAAACAAAATTAAATAAAGTTAAGTCAAATGTCTAGTAAGTTATGAAATTGTAAAGCTAGAAACAACTTAATATAAAGTAGACATTACATTAAACGATGTTAATTAATTCTCCTTCATCATGATCATTACGATTTGCATGAACGTCGTCAAGTTCTTCTTCTTTGTTGACATTAGCCATTTGTGTCGAGTAATGAGTCAGACCAGTATCAAGGGTTGAATCATCATCGTCAAGAGTAAGACCAATGGTTTTTCCATGTAGTACCACTGACCACCTTTCATCACAAGGATCTTGAACATAAAACACCTGCTTAGCTTGTTCTACCATGATGAAAGGTTCATTTTGATAAGCTACCTTCTTAAGATCTACAAAAGTAAATCCCGAATTGTTGGTTCGCACACCGCTATTACTATCAACCCACTTACACTTGAAAACACACATAGTGAATTTAACATAATTAAGCTCCCAGATGTCACCAATGACTCCAAAGTAAGGCATGGACGCCAAACGGGGATTGTGGTCATGCACAGTAGCAAAGTGTTGCGATTCAGCCCTAAGACTAACCCCACTGTTTTGCATTGTGCTCTTGTCATCTTGTTCTTTGGTGTAGAACGAGTACTTGTTGATATCGTATCCCTGCCAACTTTTAACATTTCTTTTTGGACCATCTGCTAACTTGCTCATTGATTCAGAGGAACATTCATCACTAAATATTGTATCTTTATACCAATTCAGGAAAGTCTTGGTATGCTCTTTCAATAACCTATTCTTCATCATTTTTGGATTACTTTCGTTCACTAAGCCTTCGTGACGAACTATGTATGACAATACTTCATTACTGTTATTTAGTACATACAAATGAGCTTGCTGCAATTCCTCTAAATCAGGAGTTATAACATGCAGCCCTTGTGAACCC
This sequence comes from Glycine latifolia, assembly GCA_013407115.1. Lineage (NCBI taxonomy): Eukaryota > Viridiplantae > Streptophyta > Magnoliopsida > Fabales > Fabaceae > Glycine > Glycine latifolia. The sequence goes on along the minus strand of CM023951.1, from coordinate 14,732,296 downwards.
TTACCTCCCACTGTGTCGTCATGCCGATACTTAAGAAGCCCAACAAGTTTTGCCTTTTCAATGTACTCTGAACAAAATTCAATAGCTTCTTCTGTAATATACCTTTCAACTATGGATGCCTCAGGACGGTGTAGATTCTTTGTATACCCTTTTAAGATCTTCATGTATTGCTCGACTAGGTACATCCACCGTAAATAAACAAGACCACACAATTTAATTTCCCTGACCAGATGAACAATTAAGTGAACCATGATGTCAAAAAATGAAGGCAGAAAATACATCTTCAAATTACACAAGATAACTGCAACCTCTTCTTCCAAGTCATCTAACTTTACCGAGTCCACGACTTTGCTACAAATGGCATTGAAGAAAAAGCACAGGCAAGTTATAGCATGCCTCACATTGTTAGGCAAAATGTCTCGAATCGCCATGACTAATAGTTGTTGCATCAAGACGTGACAATCATGAGACTATAAGCCAACTAGTTTCAGATCTTTGACCTGCACAAGGCTCTTAATATTTAAAGAGTATCCCTGTGGCACTTTGACTCAGCACAGACACTGGCAGAAAGTTATCTTCTCATTTCTTGACAAAGTGTGACATACTGGAGGCAAGTATATTTTCTTAACATTAGACCTAGGATGTAACTGCTCACGTATACCCATCTCAGCAAGATCTCGACGAGTGTTCAGACCATCCTTTGTCTTTCCTTGAATGTTAAGAAGCGTGCCGATGACACTATCACACACATTTTTCTCCACATGCATACCATCGATACAATGTCTAACATCTAGATCAGACTAGTATGGAAGATCAAACAATATCAACATCTTCTTCCATATGCATGTATTACCTTTCAGCTTCTTTTGGGTCTTTCTAAATATAGTATGGATGTCCTCAACCTGCTCAAGAACCTGCTCATTGATTAATGAAATCGGTGCACTTTCATTAACGCTTTTTTCAATCGCCGATAAGGGTGATAAGGTTTAGAAAACGTCGATGACGAGTGTAAACTATTTTTCTTCCATGTTTAAATTGTTCGTAGCTCGTGTATTGTTCACAAATAGGGCATGCATGATCGCCCTTAACACTGTATCTACTCAAATTCCTATACACTGGAATATCATTAATGGTACAAAATAGCATTGCATGCAAGTTGAATATCTCATTTCGATACACATCAAACACGACAACCCCCTCGTCCCACAACTTTGTCAAGTCTTCAATCAAGGGACTAAGATAAATATCAATGTCATTTCCTGGCTGTCTTGGGCCCGATATCATCATAGACAACATCATGTATTTTTGCTTCATGCACAACCAAGGAGGCAAGTTGTAAATGACTAGCAAAACAGGCCAAGAACTGTGCTGAGTACTTAAACTTCCATAAGGATTCATTCCATCACTGGCAAGTGCAAGCCTAAGATTTCTTGGCTCTTCACCGAACTCTGGATACAAACGATTAATCTTCTTCCACTGGGAGGAATCAGCCGGATGGCGGAGCATTCCATCACAGTTTCTCCCATTTGCATGCCATGTAAGGTCTTTTGCGTCATCTTCGTTAGCAAACATACGCTTAAACCTTAGAATGATCGAAAGATACCACAACACCTTCACAGGGGGCCTTTCTTTGTGCTTTCATCACTGCTACAATCATCATCGTCCTTCACTTTGTACCGTGATACCCAACACCTGGGGCATTTATGCATTTCTTCAAAGTATCTTCTTCATACCCATTAGAAAAAGTATCTTCTCCGCCTGATAGTAACTTCTTAGCAACGCGTTTTCAGCTGGAAGCATCTCGTGAACTACCTGAAGCAGTGAACTAAAGCTTTTGTCACTCCACCCATATCCATCATCGTCCTGGCAACTCGACGGCTCCAACCAGAAAGAGGTCATCTTCTAGGTCACCTACTGCTGTCCGTCTGCTCACACGAACACGATTCGTGATCATCACAGGTACCAAACCACACGGCACAACAAAGCAAGGGTGAGTTTATCATGTAAAAAAACAAGCACAAATAACATCAGTCAAGGAAGGCAATCCAAATATCCCATATCACCACAATATCCACGCATTTCATCATGCAACCAACATGGACAGTCACTCAAAACATTCCTCAAGTCAACATATAATGCCTAGCATGATGCATGCTCCTGACTTATCTCTCAGCATGCAATGTGGTACCATCCCAGAAATAGTCCATCTCGGTGGTCAGATGATGCAGTAGCTTGTCAGGGTCACTCTGTCATGCACAGGCCGCCCCCCAGTGGTGATAAGCCATGGGTGTCAGAAGGAGTTCCAAACAGACGTGGCCCCCTAGTATCTCGGTACCCTACAGCTAATCATCATATTTCTGTCGTGCAAATGTAGTATATCACATGGGCACCATCAATGCATGACCTGGCCAAATCCTTCCTCACAAGGGTGACCTATCATGCACCCCCATGTACATACATACCGCCCCAATCACGGGCCACCCCAACATGGGCTCATCAATGCACTGACCGTGGTCCTTGCAAGGTTAACCACCAGGTCCCGACATCTCACATGTCTATACATAGCATATCATCACGTCACCATCAATGTATGACCCCGTCTAGGAACAAATCCTTCCTGGCTAGGGTAACTCTTCATACACCCCCGTGGGTATCTACGTATATCCACCTGCATTTGATAACCATGGGCACCATCAATGTATGACCCGGTCTAGGAACAAATCCTTCATGGCTGGGGTAAATCTTCATACACCCCCCATGGTATCAATGCACAAGTCATCATCTCATAAACCAATCTTTTACTATTCCAACATTATCATATGTGTTCATTACATACACATCAAACACATCAATAGTAACACAACATAGACTAGGAAGCCGGTGTAAAGTATTGGGTGTCTGGGTTGGCACCTAGATACTACATGATTATAAGATACGAATTCGAACCAGGTCGAACAAGGGCGGATAAGGGCGAACAAGGTCAGACAAGGGCGGACATTAGACTTCATAAAAATACCAAGTATAGACCCAACACTATGCATTCAATTACATAAGAGTTTGTAATCGATTAAAATAGGCAGCACTTGCTTGATACAACCGGTAAGACATTTGATTGTGTTAATACCATGGACCTGCACAAGGTTGCCTGGATTTCGAATGCCGAGTTGTACAAAGTAGGTTTAGGTGGTTAACCTGTACCCGACAATGAGTGTGTATAATGATTAACTAATATCTGACATCTGACACCATTGACGCATGACCCACGCGCCAGGGCCATTTAAATGGATCACTTTTCTATGAGTCTGATAGCTCTCTGAAATAAAGGAAACGAGTTCATCTGAGTAAGGGAACCCGGTAGCTCACAAGGAAAGGAAATGAGCTCATCCGAGTAAGAGAACCCGGTAGCTCACAAAGAAAAACTTGAGCTCAATTGCTCTAAAGAAACAACCTCGGGTAAGGAACCCGGAATATTGACATCCGCCAACAAAGGACTAGGAGTCACGTTCCACATATATGTATATACTACGTAATGAGCTCAACCCAGCATATCCATTCCTGGTATCTGGCACCTCCACAAACACTACTAAAAGGTGTTTTGGGGGTTTATAGTATCAAAGTACCGACTTCACAAGCATACACAGGGAGTTCTTACAACATCAACTCTCCCACGAGGACACCATCAAATTCTTCACACAAGAACACCAACAAACATAAACATATTACATCCCATTCGTTACAAGGCATAGTTTTTTTGGAAAAATAGCACACAACAGGGACATGCAGATATCTTTATAGTTGGACTCCCTGGCCCCCAACTATGGTATCTAAGGCTGTTATTAACATAATAAATTCTCCCTTACCTAACCCGAAGTCCTTCTCACACAGCCCAGCGGTGCTGTAACACAATCTTCTTAAACGAAAGCTTGCCCGAACGCAGCATCCTCACGAAAGCCAAGAAGAAAAGGGTCGGGCTCTGTTCTCTTCGAACTTTATGAAGAGCGGTCTAAAACTTCCACTTCGGTCACGAGATTCCTCTTAACATAGGGGTTCCGTGACAAGCTATGGTGGTCCTTGGTGGTTTAGAGGGGTTTCAGGGTGTGGGTAAGCTTGAGAAAAAGAAAGGAGAAAAAGGTGCAAAGAAGAAAAAGGAACACGCTTCCGCTGCGTATTCTGATGCCTATACATACCCAGCTGACAAGACATGTCCACTTTACATGCACAGACAACAATCACATACCAACAGAGTTGACTTAACACATCCATCATCAAACACAGATACCAAGGCAGACCTATAACAAATAGCAATTACCAAAATAAATCAAATAATCAAGCAACATAACACACATCAAACTTCCAGCTCAGCAAATTCAAAATTTCAGGGTGTTACAGTGTCAATGACTTTTTGCACCCCGGGTACAACGACTTCTTCAAATCACTTTCCAATGTATCATACATAGGGGCATGTGCTTGCTGAAAAGACTCATGTCCCAGATCACGAATCATATCCTCTAATCGATCTCTGATGTCTATATCAAGTGGTTCAGTTTGTGACTTATAATGACCCTGTGATAATCTGGGTTGTCACATAAGGGGGTGTAGTTTGGAACTCGGATAAGGGAGGGGTGTAGATAGCACCTTTTCATTTCCGGGGTTGTGTGGTATGGTAGTATTATAGGAAGACCGGATTGGTGCATGACCGAGTTATTGCCACGTATGTGGTATATACTTACACATAGCACTTTTGAGAATAACGTTGTTGTATAAAAAGGAACCCGGAAAAGGAGGGAAAAAGCGACCGGGTAACGAACTCGGTTGAACTCGTATATTCCTGTTTCCTTGAGAGACCGAGTAGTGATCTCGGTAGAGCTCGATAGAGCTCGTGTCTTCCTTTTCTTTGAGGTTTGAGTTGTGATCTCGGATGAGTTTGTGTGATCTCGGATGAGCAACCGAGTAGTGGTCTCAGTTGAGCTCGGAGGAGCTCGTTTTTAGTTGACTTGTAAGAGCCACTGGGTAGAGAAACTGGAAGAGCTTGCAACCCATTTTTGATAAAGTTACCGGGTTAGCGATCCCTGAAGTGGTTAAGAGGAACCTTGGACTGGTGACGTACCAAGTAATGAAGTTGGATGAGGTTGGATTAGGTTGGATGAAGTCAGTTGTGGTTGGAATGAGTGCTTAGGAACCTGGGATATGGTAGTAAAGTTGCACCCAATATATATATATATATATATATATATCCAACCCGGTAGCGTTAGTAATAGGAAGAGAACCCGGCAACGTAGGTAGGGTTTAGAGAAATCGGGTAGTCACACTTAACTTGTATGAGGTATAATAAATTGACTTGTCAAACAGTAGACCCAACCTGGCAGTCAAATATCTCTACATTTTCACTTTACACAAGTGACACGCATTGACTCTTTGCTGGTTGTTTTGACTCGGGAAAGGTCCTCATATTACGATATGACGCGTGTCAATTTTCAGGATATTTAAGATATTCATAAGGGAGATATTTCAGTAGAAACCTTAATTTCACCACCTTTGCTAAAACACTTTCTCTCTCTTATTCCATATTTCCTCCATTGTTAAAGTGAGAAAAGCTTCTTAAATAACCATTCCTTAACCTATTTGTATTCACATCCAACGTAAGAATTAAAAAGTATCACCATACAAACTAGTTTCCAACCTTTGTTAGTTATGAAAATCATCAGGCGAAGAGATCCTTTTTTTTATAGAAGAAAGTTAAAGTTTCAACCTTTAAGAGTTAGAAGGCACGTTCAGGACATCCAAGCTTGCAAAAGCTGTCCTCTAAGTTTTTCTTGCTGTTATAAGGTACAATATGTGAGTTTTACCATATCTTTTGAGTTTGGAGTTAAAAGGAAAAATGACCCTTATGAGTTAGGGTTGGTTTTGGGTGATGTTTCTTTGGAGAAGTATGCTTAGGAGGTTGTTGTGATGAAAGTTCAACCTTGAAAACTAACTTTTCTAGGTTTTGGGAATTTTGTTTTACCAGTTAGATCTTATGGGGGTTTTCAAGTCATTGGGTGGTTGTATATGGTTGAGATCTGGAAAAGAACTGGGTTCTTTTCATGAAACGGTTGAGAACCGTTCTTGATATCTTTCTTGCCTGGTGTAGGGCTTGATAAAGAAGATATTGGTGGCGGTAAACATGCGGCTGAGTGGACAGGTACTGGAATCAGAGAAGGTAAGCTCTTTGTTCTTGGAAATTGGTTCCCTTGATTATGTTCCACCATACTCCTGGGGAGTGATGGGTTTTGGATATCATGGTGCATGTATTTACATTATGTGTTATTGCTTTTGATTGAAAACATACATGTAATGGAGATGTGCACTGGTTGGCTAAGATGTATATTTGTATATACATCTGTGCATGTCTGTGCTGGAAGGGCACATTGGTGGAAGTATCACGTGGAGTCCGGGGTCTAGGACCTCAGGCCGGGATACATGATGTGTACGTGGAGTACACTGGAAGATATACAAGAGTGCACTAAAGGTGTACTGGCTTTCTAACTTGTATATCTTATATGCAATTATGTATGATATCTGCATTGGCTGGCTAAATTGCATATTGGTGATGAAATGGTATGTTGACATGGTTATGTACATGTATTATTTTACTAAAGGCCAGGTTGGCTATGTTATTGATAATGCCAATATAGATGTTATGTACTGCGGAAGTGAACCAGGGGGAAGTGAGTCTCCAAGAACCCTAAGTTTATTGAGATTGTATCTCACCTCGGTTGGGGATTATATTTTATTGCAGGTGATAGCCAACGAGAAGAGGACGAGGTCCAGGGTAAGAGGCTCGTCTAGAGTTTGTTCGGTGGATCTCGATTAAGAGGCTGGGTTGGCTGTAGATCGAGGATCCCCGACAAAAGGTCGAGACGGGTTTAAGGATACGGAAGACGGTTTTCTTAAGAGCCTCTTTGCCTCAATTTTGTTGTGTAATTTTGTAACCCGGTATAGGTTAATATATGATGTACCTTATGTAACAGTTCCCGGATGTCGGGTTGTATACAAAAGTCCATATATAATGTTAGATTGTATTGCATGACGTATGATGATGTCTCCTTATTTTATGTGCCTCCGTGTTTACTTAATTTACGTTAAGTATTTGCTGCGCTTAAGACCATATTATAATGTTAATGAACTGGATGCATATAGGGTCGTTACATGACTCCCTCTGCATGTCTGTCAATTCACCATGCCATATCCATGTGGTATAATTTTTCTTAATCCTATCACAGAGAAGATGTTCTCGCATGTCATCTAGTGCTTGGCGTCTCCCATTCAAACAGTTTATACACGGATAAAAATATTTTCCATCCCCATCCAGTTGACTTCTTTCGGAGGCGAATACCAAGAAATGTTCAACGCCTTCCTCATACTCAGTGCTCATGCAACTTGCATTCATCCAACTTCGATCTGTAACGACCCCGTATGCATCCAGTTCATTAACATTATAATATGGTCATAAGTGCAGCAATACTTAACGTAATTAACTAAACACGGAAGCATTAAAATAATACAAGACATCATCTTTCGTCATACAATACAACTAAAACATCATGTATGGAATTATGATATACATCCCGTCACCCAGATTCTGTTCCATAAGATACATCATAGTACAACCCATATCGGGTTACAAAATGTATAACAAAATTGAGCCAACAGGCTCGCTCAAAACCGCCTTCCAATTTTCGCTCCTTTGAACCCGGCCTCGACCTCTTGTCCGGGATCCTCAATTAGTGGCCAACCCGGCCTCTTAATTGAGATCCACCGAACAACCCCTACTCGGGTCTCTTACCCCGGACTTCGTCCTCCTCTCTTTGGCTATCACCTGCAGTAAAATATAATCCCTAACCAGGGTGAGATACAATCTCAGTAAACTCAGGGTTCTGGGAGTTACACCTCCCCTTAGTTCACTTCCACAGTACATGACATTTATATTAGCATTACAATTAACATAGCCAACCCAGCCTTTAATAAAATAATACATGTACATAACCACACCAACATACCATTCCATCACCAATATGCAATTTAGTCAACCAGTGTAGATATCATACACAATTGCATATAAGATATACAAGTTAGATAACCAATACACATAAAAGTGCACTCTTGTATATCTTCCAGTGTACTCCGCGTACACATCACATATCTCCGCCTGAGGTCCCAGACCCTGGACTCCACGTGAATTCCACCAAAGCCATGCACAAATGTATAACCAGATATACAACTTAGCCAACTAGTGCACTCCATGTACACAATTTTATATCCAGTTATACAAATTAGACAACCAGTGCACATCTCCATTACATGTATGTTTTCAATCAAAAAGCAATAATGCACAATGTAAATACACGCATCATGACATCCAATAACCATCACTCCCCAGGAGTATGGTGGAACATAATTAAGGGAACAAACTCCCAAGAACAGAGAGCTTACCTCCTCTAATTCCAGCACCGGCTACCTTAGCCTCGTGTTTTCGGCCACCGATATCTTCTTTATCAAGCCCTACATCAGGCCAAAAAGATATCAAGAATGATTCTCAACCGTTTCATAAAAAGAACTCAGTTCTTTTCCATATCTCAACCCTATACAACCAACCAGCGACTTGTAAACCCCACAAAGATCTATCTGGGCATAACAAAATACCCAAAACCCAGAAAAGTTATCTTTCAAGGTTGAACCTTTATCACAACAACCTTCTAAGTATATTCTTCCAAAGAACCATCACCCAAAACTGAACCTAACTCATATGTATCATTTTTCCTCTTAAAACCAAACTCAAAAGAAACGGTAAAACTCACGTGTCTTACCTTAAAAATGTCAAGGAAGGCTTGTGGACAACTCCTAAAAGTTTGAATGTCCTTAAAGTGCCTTATAACTCTTAAAGGTTGAAACTTTGCACTTTCTTTGAAGAAATGATCTCCTCGCCTGATGGTTTTCACAACTAACAAAGGGTGGAAACTAGTTTATAAAGTGATTCCCTTCAATCCTCACGTTGGATTTGAAGGTGTTTAGGTCAAGAAAAGTTTATCTAAGAAGCTTTTCTCACTCTAACAATGAAGGACAAATATGGAATAAGAGAGAGAAGGTGTTTTAGCAAAGACGGTGGAAATAAGGTTACTACTAAAATATCTCACTTGTGCATATCTTATATAGCTTGTAAGTTGATGGAGTGCCTTTAGTTAAATATTTTTCTATCATTCTTAGCTTATTTGACTTCTCCTGGACTTTTATTTTTCCATTCTAATTCAGTTTTTGTCTTAGGCAAGTTAGTGGGCTTAATTGCTAATTGTTGTGTATTTTCGGATTTTAAGCTCACTTGATGTATCTGGCTTGTACAGGACCTATAGAGCTCTACGGAACTTCGAATTGAGCGTTCTTGTAGTACTTGGAAAGATAACAAAAAGATTTACAAGTTTTCCATAAATAAGCCGAGACCAATTCTGCCATTTGAAGGGTCCTTTTAGGCTTTGAAGTCAAAACCATTGCACTTATATTTTGGGCTGCGAGTTGGACTTTTTATTGGTGTAAATAGCATAAATAATTAGAATTGATGGGTTGCTCATGGCCCATTCTTTGCTTCAGACTTAGTCACTATATGTTAGTGACATTAGAAGGAATTACACTACAATTTTCATTTTTGCACAAACAACTTTATTTTTCTCTTTTTAAGTTTTTAGAATCAAAACCCGTGTTCTTATTTTCTCTCAATTGTTCTTCCTTGTTCTTCACTATTCTTCATTTTCATTTTCCATTCTTCCATTTTTGTGCACTTATTTCATGGGGCTTTCATTGATGATGATCATGGAAGGCTAAATAATCACTCAATCCAAGGATCCAACCCAAGCAAGAGGAGAATTTGAGTTCTGTGTGAATGTTCACTTTCTTCTTTAATTGCTATTCTATTTTCATGATTATGAATGCGCTTAGAATTGAAAGCGGATTAGGTTATGGATTCATTGCCTAATTTCGAATATAAATCACAGATTAATTGGATGATATATCAATTAGGGTTTGTGGTTTCAATTAATTTAGGGGTTAATTCGATTGAACTGCTTCTAATGAAATTGAATGAACTTTCATAGTAGGATAAATTCTGAGAATGATGATGATTTGAATAGCTTAGTTTGGTGAATTGGATTGATGCTCTTTAATCTGTTTTACATTACTTGTTATCAATTCTGTTAGTTTCTACATTAATCTTTAATCGTAATTTGTGTTTTTGCAATTTTCGTTTAGCGCATACAAACTGTTTGATAAAAATCCCCCCATTATTTACTAGTGAATTGAAGTTGGAACCATATTGATTGTGTCTCTGAGTCGACCTAGGTTAATCCTGTGCTACAGAATTAGCTTAGTTTAATTATTTTGAAGCCACGCGACAAACGTTTATCATAAGTTAACACGCGTCCTAAAAATAACATGAGAGCCTTCTTGCGTCAAAACAACCAGGGTACCTAATCCGGTAGGGCCAACATGTTTAAAAAGGCTAAGTCTAATGTTCCCTCCTCCTTCGACCTCATCCGACCTAATCCAACCTATTCCGACCTCATCCGACCTAATCCGAGTTACTACCTTGGTACTTCACAAGTCCAAGTTTCCTCCCAACCTCGTCTGGGTTCCTAATCCGGTAACCTTATAAAAAGGGGTTACGAGCTCTTCCGGTCTCTCTACCCAGTAGCTCTTACAAGTCAACTAAATTGGAGCTCCTCCGAGCTCAATCGAGATCACTACCTAGTTGTTCATCCAAACTCATCCGAGATCATAACTCAGACCTCGAATAAAAGAAGAACACTAGCTCAGTCGAGATAGCTACCCGGTCGCTCTTCCCTTCCTTGTCTGAGTTCCTTCTATACAACACGATCCCGGATTTGAAAAGGTGCTATCTACACCCCCTTCATATCCGAGTTCCAACACATACCCCCCCTTTTTGTGACAACCTGGTTATACGAACCCGAATTAAACACATGGTTATTATATTCACCCCCCTTCAAAGAATTTTGACTTGACCTCAAAGTTAAATCCATACCTGCCAAATAACTCGGGGTATAGCTCCATAAGTTCCTGCTCCCACTCCCATGTTGCTTCCTTTAGGGTCCTCCCTTCCATAATACCTTGACTATGGGGATAATCTTACTCTGAATCTTCTTTTCCATCCTGTCGAGAATCTGGAATGGTTGGGTAGGACAGGTCAGATTTTCTTTAATCTGAACAGAGTCAGGTTCTACCACATGCGAAGGATCAGGCACGTATTTCCTCAACTGAGACACGTGAAAGATATTATGTAGCCTGGACAATTGGGGAGGCAAAGCTAGCCTATAAGCCACTGGTCCTATTCTCTGAAGAATTTGATAAGGACCGATGAATCTAGGGCTTAGCTTCCTCACACCCAATGCCCATCTAACCCCCGTGACTGGATATAACCTCAAAAATACGTGATTGCCCTCACCAAACTGCAATGGCCGATGTTTGCTATTGTAATAACTCTTTTGCCATTTTTGTACCCCGGGTACAACGGCTTCTTCAAATCACTTTCCAATGTATCATACATAGGGGCATGTGCTTGCTAAAAAGACTCATGTCCCAAATCACGAATCATATCCTCTAATCAATCTCCGATGTCTATATCAAGCGGTTCAGTTTGTGACTCCCTCTGCATGTCTGTCAATTCACCATGCCATATCCATGTGGTATAATTTTTCTTAATCCCATCACATAGACGATGTTTCTGTATGTCGTCTAGTGCTTGGCGTCTCCCATTCAAACAATTTATACACGGACAAAAATATTTTCCATCCCCATCTGGTCGACTTCTTTCGGAGGCGAATACCAAGAAATGTTCAACGCCTTCCTCATACTCAGTGCTCACGTGACTTGCATTCATCCAACTTCGATCCATCTAATTAATAACTCTGTGATACTCGCAAAGTTATTCCATGCATGAAAGCCACACTTTTTTCATTCAAGGTGTGGCCCTATCCATTTCAGGAAGACATTTTTTATAGTATATTCATATGTATAGGTTGAGTTTCTTTACTAAAATTTGACGAAATTTTGGCAGCATTTCACTTTGATCTCCAAGTACACGACTTGAAAGCAGTGACATGAGTTCCACCACAGTCAAGTATGCACCCAGAGAACAAAGAGAAATGCATTGTACCAAAATTTCATCAAATTTAAGAAAAAAAACTCAACCTATACATATGAATATACTATAAAAAAATGAGTCTTCCCAAATTGTCCAAACGGACAATTCAAGAATCAATACAACAATTAATCCAAACTGTCCAGAAGAATCACTATAATGAATCTCAAACGGGAAACTAAGGTTCACTCATAATGAACATTAACTATATAGAAAAAGCAAGATACATTAATGACATACAAAAAATTATAAAAGCAGTCGTAAGACAAATTGTCAATAAAAATATGAAAGACATCCGTACTTGTGATGATGATCTATGTGAAATCTTCAACAATGAATGTCGTGACGACAAGGCAAACGGGAAAAGGGAAAAGTGCCTACAACCTAAAATGAACATAGAACATTAGACTATATACCTTATATAGTCAAATGACAGAAGATTCACTTGTATAACAAAACTAACGGTGCAGACGTGATGCATTATTCTTTTTTTTAAGAAAACCTCATTTTTAAGAAAACATGGTTTGAATCAACACAAACAAAAGATGTCACACCATAGCCTATCAATGTCTGTCAAGCTTCAAACTCATGTAGCCTTTTACGTACTCCTATACTCTCTAACTTTCTCATAATAGAATAAGTCATAATCAATGACTACTAGTGTATAATATAGTAATAAAATGATCATGGCCGACATTCATGATGTCCATAGGGAAGTTACAACAATGGGTGGTGACTCTAGTTGGGAAAATGGACTGCGCGCAGGGGATGTTTCTGCACGAGTTTCAGAGGTCAAAGGTGGCCATGGAGGAGCTGAGGGGTGAGTTAGACAGAAAAGGGTCAAGGTCTCAGGGAGTGGAATGGGAGAGTGAGGTTGCAATTAGAGAGATAGTGGACAATCTCATAACGTTTCCTTACTTTGTGAGATCTAGGGCAAACAACATTGTTGCTCAACTTGATGATTCTTTGGGAAAGAATTAATCTATCTTAAAGACTAAGACCAAAAATTCTCTAGCCAAATTGCATCCAATTAACATTCACATTATATGACAACAGATGAGACAACTAATAACCAAAAAGTAAAGCAAGGATGGTTGAGAAGATACAACATGACTTCTAAGTGCTAACTATACACAGGTGAAGAAATGTATTGTAGCTTTCTTACTCTTGACCTCTGAGCTGAAAGCTCGTTAGCCAAAATTTTGGAAGATGAGGGCTTAGGACTGTAGAGAAAAGAAGCACTCTATAAAGAGTCATATTTTTACATGTTATGTGCATCATTCCTAGTCAAAAACTACTTTTTAACTTGCTGCACTACAAAAATTGATATAAATTGTAGGGATATCAAAATTGGATGATTTCAAAACGTTTTTAAAGCTAAGAACTTATTCTTTAAGAGATAAAAAGAACTTTAACAAACTCACTATAGGTTTTTTATATAATAAATTTGAATACATATTTGTTATAAGGCGGATTTCAGCACCAATACCCAACTTATCCCCTTCTCACATTCCAATTTTCATATGTACAACAAAAGCTTTTGAGAGGAAAACTGCACCAAGAACAATTGGCATCCGAATCTGTAAGGGTTTTTATCTCTTTTATTTCTAATGCAATATTGTATGTTGTTTAGTTATACTATGACCATGGTTGGTTAAACCCCTTAGAACTTAGATTGTGATGTAGTTGTACCAATGTACTCTAGTTCCTCATTTTTAATAAGGTTCTTCGATGTTATTCAGTTGATTGTATCTTTCTATTGCTTTCACTTCTATATTGAAATTGATCATTCTTATTATTAGTTAATTGCGTGTTAGGGACCATTTTATCATAATTAACTGACCTATAGAATGATAGCGTTCATAAAGCTTGCATGACCAAATTGGTGACATGAATCCCCTTTCTACAAACTTCTATGTTATTCATCCTTAACCTTAAATTAAATCCCTAATGACCAATGTAAGATGGATTTAGGGGGATGAGTATTCTTAGACCTTGACCATAGGCTGATAATTAAAATAACAGGTATTAGGCAATTAATTGATAACTCAGAGTTCTTAATCAAAATAGGAATTAGAGAAAAATGATACACGTGAAATCATAACCTGTGTCACTTTTATTCATACATATATCTTCTTTGAAATTGTTGCATGTCTTTTTTTTTTTATTTTCTGAACGCAAACACAAACAATCTCCAACTCAAGATAAAAACTCAAAATTATTTAGTTTTTGTAATTTAGATTATTTGGAAACACTACTAGTCTATTGTACGATAACTGGACTTTCGTGTCCACTATTGCTACTGTGTAGGATATACTTGCCCTTAGCGAGTACATATTTTATGCATCAAGTGACTATTTAGCAATAGGAATTGGAGTTACTGTCAGTAGGGAGGATTGTCCTAAAACTCATGAAGAAAGATAATACATAGCTAGAGTACCATATGCTGGTGTAGTGGAGCTATTGTATATGTCCTGATTTTGGCATATTATGATATCATTTATGAACTAAGTGTAACTAGTTGATATCAAGAAAGTCTTGGTGGGGAGCACTAAAAGTGGGTAAGACCATTCTTAAGTACTTAAAAAGAACTAAATCTTGTGCCTCATTTAAGGAGACTGAAATTAAAACTAAAATAGTTGAGCATAAAATGGAATTAGTAGTGGAATACATAAGTGACTGGCTTTAGTGCAAGTGGGAGATTGTTAGGGATAAATGTGTATGCCCAAGATCCAATCCATCATGTTATCAATTTTAGTCAAGAATTTTGTATTATTTATTATCGTGTTATTATTAAATTGTTAATTACATAGTTAACTTGACAAATCCTTGATTAAAATTAGAGACTTGTTATCATGATATAGATTATGAAAACGAGAAACAAGTCTTTTATAATTTTAATCTAAATTGTTCTTGATTGTAGGATTATTGTGAATAAGACATCAATAATGTGGATAGATCAATATATATGTAATGGTCTTTACTGGATAAAGTTTAATAGATTTCATTTATTAAATTGCATATATAGATGATCTACATATGAATGTCATTATTGAACTAACTCAATTGAGAATTTCTAATGATTAATATTACCTTAATTTGCCAATAGGAAGTTCTCAAGAAGAAATATAATATTTTTCTTTGACTTAAGATTATCATAGTAATTAATAAGTTATTTATTATATTTTAATTTTGGATGCCTAATTTATTAGGACACTAGTTGAATGGATATTGGGTATAATTAAATACTTGCAGAATTAGTGATTAATCAAAAAGGAATCCATCAACTCTTGGTAATGAGTTTGAACTTTATGAGGATATAATTAAGACCTTGACTAGGGTAATTGAATGAAAGAAGAAAATAGTTTCTTAAGTCATTAATTAATTAAATATAATGTATAACTTATTAGAGTTTTATAATAATATTATACTCTAGAGTTAATCTTGAGCTATAAATGATGAAAAAAGATCTTACATTATTATTCTATTTGTTCTTGAAGTAAATAATGTTATTTCATGTTATCATGATGTCAAAGAGTATTGCTAGACATCTACTTTGATTTGTAAGTTTATTATGATTGATTTATTACTATTTAGTATTAAACCTACAAAGTCACAAACAAACAAGTGTTTCAATCTTTGAATAAGAAAATAGTTTATTTCATGATTAAATTAGAGAATTTAATTTAGTCCAATAAATATTTTAGTGGAATATTATTATATTCTTTTCTAGCACAAAGAATATAATTAATATAAGTAAATGTTATCTTTTTTTATATGTGGAAGTTGTCCATGAAATAAGAATAAAATTCTATTGCTACATAACATGATCAAATCATGTGAATAATCATTGTAATTAGTCATGTGATTATTTGTAAATCATCTTTGCGTTAAATCAGGAAGCTTCTTAAGATAAAAAGTATGAAGTTATTTTAAATCAAATCTCTCATTTTTTAAAAAGGCTCAAATATATGTCTTTAACATTATAAATAGAAACATATGCCTTAGAGCAAACAATACCATACACAAACTATACAAGTTTAAGCCTAGTTTCTAGACTTGAAAAAGTAGAAAAAGTGTTTGCTCTTTAGAGTTCTACTCATCAGAGAGTTGATAGCAGAGATTGGTTTCAATGTGGATACACATAGAGTCTTCACATTATTAAAGAAAAAATTTGATTGTTTCAAGAATGCGTATTCTGGTACACAATTGTTGTTTTCTCTATTTATTATTATTGTAGTATACTTGAGACATAAAATAGATCCTCTTATTCTAGTGCAAGTGTTCTAAACACTCCCTTATTTTGTTGCGATTGTTATGAACATTCACTATTTAAATATCAAAGACCTACACATGTAACAAGTTACGCATCTAAGAAACAAAGTTAATTTACAAAGAAACAACAAAATCAGAATATGAATAATCAGTAAGAATAAAGAATGAATGAAATATAAGTTTAAAAGAATTCAATCTAACTATCTAATACATATCAAAATTTCCAATTGCCTAAATGCTTGAGCAAAAGTCCCAACAACAACGCTAGTTTTTTTTTGTGATTCAGACATAATAGGCAAGTGAACCTAGTCTAATTGTAGAAAGAAATAGTAAGTATTGAGATATCATATGCATAGAGACTATATGGAACATAAAGGGAATCAACAAATAATTTTTAGACACATTCGCTACAGCGAGTTGTCAATTCATTGTGGTGAATGTGGTAAGTTTCAGTTTTTGGAAAGAAAGGTTTTGCTGAAGTGAGGAGTCAATTTTCTTTGGCGAAACTAAATTATTTTTGGTTTTCGAAAGATATTTTTAGTTAAACTAAATTCAAACAAAGAAAAGTGTTGCTAAGATGAAATCCATAAAATTCTTCATATGTTATTCATTTCTAATTAATTTCCTAGTTCAATCCAACCAAGATCCAAACTACAATGACTAGTCCTGATTCCTTAGTAATTAATCCTTGAGTTCCAACCTAAATCCTTAATTCCTTAGGTGATTTAGACCTAGAAACTCAGAGGCTAATCATCTATACAAATGCAAGTGATTGATTCATTCTTAACATCAAATCCTTGCACAATCTCAATTAGGATATAGGATTTAAACTTTTTTCCACACAATCCAAATAAAAAATGTTTGGTTGATCACTTCTAACATGCATCTAAGCATAAAATTGAAATAGGATTACATTATCTACAAGAAGTGATCAGAAAATAAAGGATTAAATACTTGAATTCTACTTCTTTCACTCAACAATTATGAAAGTTAGCCCATTTGGATCGTGAAGGATTCAAATAGAACCTCAAGAGAGAGTAACAATGAAGGAAAAAAGAGAGTAACAATAAAGGGAAAGAGAGAGACAGTTCAAGATTCTATTTCCAAAATTCACAAATGAAGCAAAAGTTTGTACAAAAGATGTTAAAAGCTTTTTATATAGAACTAAGATTACATTTTTTTATGCCTAAGAGAATTTTCGCTGTAGCGAAATTACACTTATACACTAAGGACTTTTGCACTTGATCTTTATGCTTGTGAACCTTTTTCATCGTGACAAAAGGTTGACTCGCTACAACGAGTTTCTGTTAACTCTAAGGTCTTCAACTTTGTAAACTTGTTGTGGCGAAGTCCAGCTTTGCTATAACAAATCTTCACCATTTCAAGCTTATCAAGAGTCTTGTTTCACTGTGGCAAAAACACATCACGCTGTGGCAAGATCATGTTTGCATCTCCTCATTCTTTGATGATTAAAATAATCAATTGTAACATCCAAATATATACAAAAACATCGAAAGCTATATTTTTTAGTTCCTAAAATATTTTATACAATTTATTAACAAAATAAAAATTATGAAAAAAATTCTAAATAGAAACTAAAATAATTGCTCACAAAATAAGGTGTGAGAAGTAATTATCAATATGCAAGAGAAAGATAGACACAAATATTATTGTACAAACCATTGTACTAATTGTGTTAGAGGTAAAGGGGTTCGACGGAGAATGATTTAGTGTTGGGTGCTTGAACTATTACACCAAGAGGCATCAAATGTGGAATGCTCAATAGTGTTACCTTCAGCATAGGAAGAACCCTAGTGATATAGCAAGCTATTGGCCTTCAACCCATATGGACCCATATAACCATGCATTAACTTATAAGGCTTGTATGTGAACATATTATTATTTGAATATATATATATTAAATATATTCAACAATCTCTTCCTATGTTCACCATACAACACAATTCAATAGTAGTCAGTGTAATGTTCAAACAAACATGAACCATTCACATCATTCTAAGACAATCAACCTAGATCAGTCAAAGAGTTTTAATAATAAAACATTAAACTCAAACAACATTTGCAATCAAACTAAGTGAATCAATCATTCTCATGATTTTGTTCTGAGATCAATACATCAATATAAATATCAAGAGTTTTAGATTAAACCTAAACTCATCCAAATCCCAACATCTAAAAAATAATCTGATGGAAGTCCGTTGCAAGCTCAAGGCCAAGAAGGAGAACTTGAAGAATTTCCTTTGGTTAGTTTTACCCATGACAAGAGCTAGAACTCAAGCCCTTCAAGAGAACATCAAAGCTAACTTGTACCTTTTAGAAGCACACCAACTCAAAAAGAACAAGGGCTGGATTTTGTACTCTCAAGTTGAATTTAATTCCATCACCTTTTAGTGGCAATAAATAGGCCTTTAATGGCAATAAAAGGCCTTTAATGGCAATTGTGTAAATGAGTGTAGGTGCACTTGTATGTAATTTATTTAGCACCTAAGTAAGCTTGTAAAATGCACATTGGCATGTGGTTGATCAGCCATGAGTCATCATATGAGAAACTTGCACCTCAAGCTTCCTTAGCTTGCACCTCAAGCTTCATTTCATTTGCATTCAGCTTACAATTTCGTGGCTATATAAGGCTAGCCCAAAACATATTGTGGACACTTTTGAAAAATTAATAGAAAGCTGAAATTTCTTGTGAGAGTTTATCTCTTGTTCTTGTGCAAGAACTTCTTGGATCTTATCAATGGCTTCTCAATGCTATTGTGGCGATTCTTGCTAGACTTATTGGAGAGCTTCTCCATGGTGTTATCCATCTTCATTCCTTGTCTTAATCAATCTTCCATTGCTGAATTCTTTGAGCTACTTCACACCATTTTTGCTTCACATCTTGAGTGAGAGCTTGAGTTCTTGAAAAGATCTTGAAGAGTGAGTTTCATTGTAAGGTAGATTCGGGAAATCAATGTCTAATGAGGTTAGACATACATCACAATCTCAAAATCAGTTCACAACCAACATATGCATAACAATCAAGTATAAGCAGGTCAGTCAAAATAGTCTAAGGCCTTACAAATATAAGAAAGAAGCATAATAATCATAATGTTCACAAAATAGAAATATCAAAATGTAAGTCTCAAGTAAATGGACTCCAACATAATTGGCAATAGCAAGTGATCTATCAAGTCCCCTATTACTCTAAATGATATATTCATATATCAAGCTGGTCATCCTCCTCAGGATCTCACTTATTAAGCTCTCCTCCATCTCTATCATCCCCTATAGAATGTCAAATATGAATATCATATTATCATGAATTCAATCATTTGAATAAACTACTAAAAATGTCTAGTTCTACTAAAAGAACTTAGCATCATATCATCAGGTAAAGAAAAACATATATCAATGTCATAAAGCATTATAATATCATGTTCATAAGCATCAAGCCAGTTTCATAAATTATGAACAAGGCCTAAATAGTTTAAGTCATAAAGAGTCATCAACCTAAGTTTATTTGTAAGAGAGTAATGATTGTCTCATTTCACAGAATAAGACTAATAGTCACATCACTTACAATAACCTAGTCTTGAAATGTCAAATTTCAATTCAGAACAAAACCAATAGGCTTCTTATATAATCAACTATTTCTATGTTTCAATTTGGAATGTCACAGTTACTAATTCCTTAAAGTTAGCATCAAGTTTGGAATGAGATCATTTAACCAAAAGGATAGGCCAACATGGTAGGATTGTATCATCAAGTTTGGAATTACATAAGCTTCCTAGATAGAACTTTTGAATTAGATTAAAATCATCTCATCAAGTTTTGAATGAGATAACTCACCCTTTTCAAAATAGTTAGCAAGCACAATCATCGATGAAACATATAAATTGTGCTTATCATTTGGCCAACAAAGGAAGATTCGATAATTCAAAACACACAATTAAAGGTAAGTAAATGATAATTAAGACTTGTCTACATAGTCTTTAACCCCATTTCTCCCACTATTTTGAATTATCAATCTTTAGTGATAGAGGACTATCTAAGGATCTTGATGATGTAGGTTCATTCCAAGTCAAAGGTCTAGAAGGAGAGCTTGAAGCACTTCCTTTGGTGAACTTTGAAGGACCCATGACAAGAGCTAGAACCCAAACCATTCAAGATCAAGTCAAAAGTATTGTTTGTTGTAATAAGCAAATGTTGTCTGTATTAATCGATTACAACATATCTGTAACCAATTACACAAGCAAATCCTGTATGTATAGCAAATCCTGTCTGTTTTAATCAATTACAGCGTATCTATAATTGATTACGCAAGCATTTTTGTCTGTTTTAATTGATTACAACGTTGCTGTAATCGATTACACAGTACTGAAACACTCTATTTTAATCGATTACACTTCATTTTAATCGATTATTTTCATTTAAAATGATAGTGCTTCTATAGATTTTTGTTGATTTTGTAATGGGCTTTGATATTTCCGCAAACAGGCCTAAACTTACATTTTTAGGTGTTTATTAGAGGCCTAGCCATATAAATACTCAGACTTAGCTATTTTTGGTTAACTTTGATTAATAGAAATTGAGCATTTTGCTTGCATTGAGAGCTTAGCCTCTTGTTGGTTCTTGAGTGAAACCAAATTGATTCTTATCAAGGAAGCTTTCCTTTGTGGTGAATCCTCCTCTGACTTATCGCTCCATTACAAATCGTGGCGTCATTCCTAATCATTCCTTAATCTTCTCCATTTTTTCTATTTGAGTTTCAAACCCTAATTCATGGAGTCTTGAAGTTTGCAATCCAGAAACGATCCAAGCCAAGCATTCATGTCTTGGTAGTCATCATGTGGTAATCAGAGCTTAATTCCGGAAAGCTTTTTGTTAAGATTTCTATCTATGTTATTTTGCATTTTCATTTTTATTTTTATTTCCAGAAAATGAAAACTGAAAACTCTTGATTCTTGCTTGTTTGTTGTTCTTTATGTGTTTCTTGTGTGATTTTTGAGTTTATCTTGCAATTGTCTTCATTTCCCCTTTCGTTTTGTTGAATTTGGAGTTGTTTTGAATATGGTTTGTTCTTCATGTTCTTTGTGTTCTTCATGAAACTCATAGCACTGGTGGAAATTTTCTGAGTTTGATTCATAAAATTCTGACTAGAGAGTTTTGGGGCATTTGTGCAAATATCAAAAGTTTCGAGTCTTAAAAGAGAAATTACGAAGGACCAAAAGGCAATTATTAAAAAGTAAATTGGGGTCAAAATGAAAATATCAAAAAATATTAGGACTCAAGTATAAAAAATAACAATAAAAAAGTTGACAGCCAAGTTTAAAATTAACAGTCCTCTCTCTTAGTGTGTGTTTTTCATTGCTTTATAGCACTATCTTTTTGTATAATTACAGTGGTTTATGTTTAGTCAATATTTCTTTTGTCTTCATAATTGTCTTCTTTAACATTCCTTTTGAGTTGTGCTTTTCTTGTTGAGCTTTTATTGCTTGTCTTCTAAATTTCCAAGGTTTTGTCTTAGAGTTTTCTTTCTTCCTTGACATCTTAAGTTGAGTTTGCATTTGTTTCATCTTTCACATTGGATATTCTTTGAATTGGAATCTTTGGTTTCTTTCAAGAGTTGAAGAAGAGTTAGAAAGTGGAAAAAGACAAGAGTGAACCTTATAGAAAAAGTCTTCTAAGTTTGAAACACGAGTGTTGACGAGTGTAAACACTTAGTGAGTGGTAAGGTCCATTATTGTTTTGTTTTACTTACTTTTTTCTTGTAGCAATGGTGTCCAATGGCGATAGTGATCCTCCTTCACCTAGATCCACTAAGCTAATAGCTTCATTGGCTAAGCAAATAGATAGGTTGCAAAGAAATGTTGAAAGGAGGATGGGAGAACGTTTTGATGAGATACAAAGAAACTACAACACCATGGATGAAATTTTAAATAGGACTATAAAAGTGGAACAACAATTGAAGAGAAAACAAGCCTACAAAAAGTCTTCATATGGTCATTCATCTTGGACGGATAAGGACACTTCTAAAAAGGAGGGTTCTTCTCAACATATTGAACACAAGTCTTCAAGAGGTAATCCTACTTCTCCTACTAAAACTCTTTACACTAAATCTAGTTCCATTAAATGTTTTAAGTGTTTGGGTAAGGGTCATATTGCATCCCAATGTCCAAACAAAAGGACCATGATGGTGTTAGAGAATGAAGGGGTGGCTAGTGAGTCATCTAGGTGTTCTCATAGTTCCTCTAGTGAAGGGAAAGATGATTGTTTTCTTAAACCGAAAGAGGGAGATCTTTTAATGGTAAGACGACTCATGGGAAGTTTATGCAAAGATCGAGATGATACACAAAGAGAAAACATTTTTCATTCTAGATGCTTGGTGGATGGAAAGGTTTGTTCTCTATGTTGCAAGCACTAGATTAGTGGAGATGCTTGGTTTAAAAACTGCTCCTCACCCTAAACCTTATAAATTGCAATGGTTGAGTGATAATGGTGAGTTGGTTGTGGATAAACAAGTGTTGCTTACCTTCTCCATTGGAAAATATGTTGATGAAGTGCTTTGTGATATGGTTCCTATGGAAGCTAGCCATGTGTTGCTTGGTAGACCTTGGCAATATGATAGAGATGTTGTCCACAATGGGGTCGCCAATTGCTACTCTTTCTTGCATAAAGGCAAAAAGGTAGTTCTCTCACCTTTGTCTCCAAGTGAGGTGTGTGAGGATCAAATAAAAATGAGATTGAAAAGAGAGAAAGAAAAGAAAATCAAAGAAGAAAAGAGTCCTTCAAGAGAGAAAAGCCAAAAAGAAATATATGGCAAAAAGAGTGAAAAGAAAGAACAAAACAAAATAGAAAAAAAGAGTGAAAAACAATTGGTGATAAAATCGAGTTTGTTCATCAAACCTAAGGAATTCAACAGAGTGATGCTAGCTAGACAACAAACGTGTTTACTCATTCCAAATTATATGTGCTTGTCTTCTAGTACCCTTGAGTTGCCTCAAGGTTTTGATACACTTGTCAAGGAGTTTGAGGATGTCCTTCCACAAGATATACCCCATGGCTTGCCTCCTTTAAGAGGAAGTGAGAATCAATTTGTTCTTGTTTTGGGAGCTTCACTTCCTAATAGGACTGCCTATATGCCTAGTCCGGGAGAGACCAACAACATCACCGTAAGGTATCAACATCCTAATCCTAGACTTGATGTAAGGTAACCAAATCTACTACTTACTTTTCTCCTTTTGAGGCATTTTATGGTTTTCACACATTATTCCCTCTTGATCCAATTTCCTTTACTAATGATTCTTCTATTTTGAGTATGCATGGGTTCTTTAGGGCTATTTTGTTAGGAATTTCCATGGAAGTGTGCAAAATCAAATTAAGTGGAAGAGGGAGCAATTTGCACGACTTGCCAACAAAGGGAGAAAGACATTGGTATTTGATCCCGAAGATTGGGTTTGGCTACATATAGGGACGGATAGGTTTCCTTTTCCAAGGATATCTAAAATCCAACCTATGGGTGTTGGTCCTTTCAAGATCCTTGAGAGGATTAATGACAATGTCTACAAGATTGACTTGCCAAGTGAGTATGAGGTGAGTTCTAGTTTTAATGTCACTGATCTTTCTTCTTCTGATATAGGTGTTTTGAATGCAAATCCGAGGACGGATTCTTTTCAAGAAGGAGGGGATGATAGAGGATTATCTAAGGATCTTAATGATGTAGGTCCAATCCAAGCCAAAGGTCTAGAAGGAGAGCTTGAAGCACTTCCTTTGGTGAACTTTGAAGGACCCATGACAAGAGCTAGAACCCAAACCATTTAAGATCAAGTCAAAAGTATTGTCTATTGTAATAAGCAAGTGTTGTCTGTATTAATCAATTAAAACGTATCTGTAACCGATTACACAAGCAAATCCTGTTTGTATAGCAAATCCTGTCTATTTTAATTGATTACAATGTATTTGTAATTGATTACACAAGCATTTCTGTCTGTTTTAATCAATTACAACATTGTTGTAATCGATTACACAGTACTGAAACGTTCTGTTTTAATCGATTATGCTTCGTTTTAATCAATTATTTTCATTTAAAATGGTAGTGCTTCTATAGATTTTTGTTGTTTTTGTAATGAGCTTTGATATTTCCGCAAATAGGCCTAAACTTATGTTTTTAGGTGTTTATTAGAGGCCTAGCCATATAAATACTCAGACTTTGCTATTTTTGGTTAACTTTGATTAATAGAAATTGAGCATTTTTCTTGCATTGAGAGCTTAGCCTCTTGTTGGTTCTTGAGTGAAACCAAATTGATTCTTATCAAGGAAGCTTTCCTTTGTGGCGAATCCTCCTCCGACTTATCGCTCCGTTACGGAACGTGGCGTCATTCCTAATCATTCCTTAATCTTCTCCATTTTTTCTATTTGAGTTTCAAACCCTAATTCATGGAGTCTTGAAGTTTGCAATCTGGAAACGATCCAAGCCAAGCATTCATGTCTTGGTAGTCATCATTTAGGCAAACCTTTTGTGAGAGCATTGGCCATATTATCCTTCGATCTCACATCAATCAAGGTGATAACTCCTTGTTCTCTCAGATAATTCAACAATGTATGTCTTAGTCTCACATGTCTTCTCTTTGAATTAAAGAGAGCATCTTTTACGACTTGGACTGCTGCTTGATTATCACAAAATAAACTTAAAGAATTAATCTTTAGTCGAGTCAAAGGAATATCCATAATTAGATTATTTATCAACTCTGCCTCTTCACTAGCTGTGGCTAAAGCAAAAAGTTCTTATTCCATTGATGACAATGCAATACAACTCTGTCTTTTAGATTTCCAACTAACAGTAGCTCCACCCAGAGTGAACACATATCCACTGGTGGATTCACTATTTTCATTTTCTGAACACCATGAGGCATTCATCCATCCATAATTAAAGGATAACTAGAATAACATAGAGAATAATCTTTAGTACCTTTAAGGTATCTCATCAGCCTACTTGGGTATCCCAATGCTCTTTACTAAGATTACTAGTGAAATGACTCAACATGCCAACTGCAAAGGCTATGTTAGGTCTAGTGCAACTCATAGCATACATGAGACTACCTATCAATTTTGAGTACTTTAACTGATCCACATTGGTCCCTTCATTAGGACTCAATCTTTTGTTATAATCATATGGTGTCTCACTCGGTTTACACTCACAGTATCCCCAAGGAGAAAGTAGCTGCTCAATATAATAAGTTTGGGTAAGCGAGATAACTTGCCTTTCAAAGCTTACTTTCATACCAAGAATTGTATTAGCGATACCAAGATCTTTCATGTCAAATTCTTTAGCTAATGTAGTTTTCTCATCACTCACTATAGAATGATCGGAGCCAAGAATTAACATGTCATCAACATACAAGCATATGATGATTATCTTATTTGACATGAAATGATAGTAAAGACATTTATCTGAATGACTGGACTGAAAGCCATAGCTCTTTACCACCTTGTCAAACTTAAGATGTCATATCTTAGGTGCTTGTTTAAGACCGTACAAAGATTTGTTCAATTTACAAACCTTTTTCTCAAGGCCTTTCATGACATACCCTTCAGGTTGTACCATGTAGATTATTTCATTTAACTCTCCATTTAAGAAAGTTGTCTTTACATCCATTTGATGCACTACAAAGTGTTCAATAGATGTCAAAGCAAGAAGAATTCTTATAGTTGACAAATAACATACAGGTGAATAAACGTCAAAAAAGTCTATTCCACTCTGTTGTTTAAAGCCTTTAGCTACTAAACGTGCTTTATACTAGCTATTGATCCATCACTACTCCGTTTCTTCTTTAATACCCACTTACTGCCTATAGCCTTAGCCCTTTTTCTCAAATTGACTAGCTGCCAAGTGTGATTCTGTAGCAAAGAACTAATTTCATCATCTATGACTTCTGCCCACAATAAGGATTCCCTAGATCTCATTACTTCTTGATAGGAGAATTGATCATCCTCTATATGGTAAGTGACAAAGTCGTCACAAAAACTTTTAGAAACTTTATCTCTTGTAGATTTTCGAACTGAAATTGGTTCAATAGCTAGTTGTGTGAGATTAGTGTCAGAAGGTCAAGCTACAGATTCTACAGGAGATTCTAAAATCATATATGTAGATCCAAAAACCTTGAAGTCAAGATTGCTAACAAACTTGTACTCAAAGAATTTTGCATCTCTAGATTCTATCACTGTGTTAGAAGATAGATCCAAAAATCTCTCTGCAACACTATCTTCTGCACTACCTAGATATACACAACTAATGGTTCTAGGTCTCGCCTTAAGCCTTTTAGGATCTTGTAACCTTACATAGGCAACACAACCCCAAGTTTTAAGGGTATCATATCTATAAGGACATTTGTATCATATCTCATAAGGTGTCTTAGATAGTTTAGAGTGCGACAACCTGTTTAAGATGTGATTAGCAGTTAAAACAGTCTTTCCCTAATAAGAGGAAGGCATGCCAGCTATAAGTAACATAGAATTTAGCATTTTGATTAAAGTTCAATTCTTATGCTCAGCAACACCATTTGATTGAGGTGAGTAAGGAGCAATAGTTTCAAGTATTATGCCCACCAAAGCACAAAATTCCTTTAACCCAGTCATTGTATATTATCCTCCTATATCACTCCTAAACCTCTTACTTTTCAAATTAAGTTGATTTTCAACTCTAGATTTAAAAATCTTAAACTTTTTCAAAAGCCTCATCTTTCGATTTCAACAAATAAACATGACAATATCTAGAAAAATCATCTATGAAAGTGATTAGGTACTTCCGACCCCTGCTAGTAATGTAGTTTTTAAAGTCACAAAGATCAGAATGTATTAGCTCAAGAAGTATTGTGCTTTTAGAAACCGACTTAAAAGGTTTTCTAGTGATCTTAGTTTGTTCACACACTTCATATTTGTCAAATCGAATAGAAGTATCTAATGGAATGTTGTGAGTTTTAGATAAATGTTGCATTTTCCTATAGTTCGCATGTCCAAGTCTAGTATGTAATAATTTTGGATCAATCAAAGTAGAACTAACATGGTTTATGCTATCAATATCTAAACTCAATCTATACATGCCATTAATCATAGATGAACAACCAAAGTAACATGAGTTAACAGATAAAGTTACTCTACCATTCATAGTTGAAACGGACATACCAACTTTATCAAGTAAATTCATAGATATCAAATTCTTTTTTAAGTAAAGGTACTAATTTGACATATTTCAAAGTTAGTAACTTACCTGAAGAAAGCACCAAATTAGCAGTTCCAGCATGAGTCACCTCTGCCTCACCACCATTACAATTTTCCACAGTGTCTTTCACTTCTATGACCTCAGTGAGTAAATTCTCAACATTTATTGCATGATAGGTAGCATCACTATCCAACCACCACTCAGAAGAGACACTAGCCTTTCCATTATTCATCATTCCAATGAAGGCTTGAGGCTCATATTCACTATTTAGAATATCAGCCTCATTTTGTGGTGTGTTGTTCTTTGACATCTTTGGTAGCTTAAACTCTGCTACCTAGTGACCCCACTTTCCATAGTTATGGCACTTGCCCTTCTTCTTCTTCTTGAAGATAGTCGTTTTGGCCTTTAACAGTGAAGAGGATTCACCTTTTGGTGACTTGGAATTTTTCTGAGATTTATAGTAATGTGAAACTAAGTTGGCAACTGACTTTTAATTTGTGCATGTCAATCTTAAAAGAATTTCATTCAACAATTAGCTTATTCAACACAAGACCAACAAAGAGATTATTAGACAAATCAGAATTGTCCTCTTTTAACTTGTTCCTCATGTTCTCACATTCAATTAATTGAGAAGCGATGCTTAAGTTCATATTAAACTTAGAGTCAAAGAACTTCTCCGCTAGAAGAGTCTTAGAAAGCCTCTTTTGTTTTTGAAATTGCGTGTTCAAGTGATCCCATATCTCCTTTGCAGTCTTATACTCACTATAAGTCATAGCTAGATGAGATTTAAAGAGTTTAACAAGTAAACTCTACAAAAATCTCCATCTTTAATCCATTGATATTCATCCATATTTTTAACAGTAGATGCAAAATCACTTAACACAATGTAGAATATGTCACGTTGCTTCATGCCAAATTGAACATGAAATTTCCAACCATGAAATTTAGTGACATCAAAAGGTTTATGCTTTATGATATCATAGGAGCTATCTTTTGCCATTTTAATCAGAGTAAAATAGTTAGAAAGACTGCACCTTAAAATCCTCTAAAGTATACCAAATCTTATAACTTTTCAAAAACAACATTATAGAGGTGAAATTTGTCAAATCTGATCCCAAAAATGAATCCAGAACAAAAAAAAAACCTTAAGAACAATCGTTTTTGGTCATCGGAGACTTGCTGAAAACTCACCGGAAAAGCTCGCTGGAAAATCGTCAGTCGCTAAAAAAGTTCACTGAAAAACGAACCAATGGCCAAAAAACTACAGAAACTTCTACGGCTATATCTCCTTTATCCGACCTCTTTTTTTCTCAAGTGACCAGTCAAAACGATCGTCTCGACTGTAACGACTCACCTCGTCGCTATTATATCATTAACTCTAATTGGGTGAATTTTCAAATTTTAATGAAAACTCCATTAATTTGATTATGAAAATGGTAGTAAATTTTTCGCGATAATACAACTATCATACACATAATACAATTACATAATTGAATATATACATATATACATCATATCAGGGCATATCATTCACATATCAGTACTTAATTCAGTTTTACATGTAATTACACCTGGAATCTTACATGTCTAACAAAAGAATTCAAGGAACTAACTAAGAAAGAGTTGATTAACAAAACACAACTCTTTCCTAAAAGAACTCCAACGTCATCACATCGGCTTGGCGGCTCCAACCAAAAAGAATCTCCTTCTAGAGACACCTACTACTGCTTATCTGCTCACACGAACGAAATTTCACAATCATCATAGGTACCAACCACACAGTACAACAAAAACAAGGGTGAGTTTATTTATATAAAACCAACAAGCATCGGATAATAGCAATTGGGAAGGAAACAACATTACCCACCACAATCATTAACAAAAATCCATGATTCCAATACATACTCAACAAACTAATCATCCAATGCATATCACAACTTAAACAATCATGCATAGAATGATGCATGCACCTAACTCATCTATCAGCATGCAATGTGGTACCATATCCTGGAAATAGCCTCTTAAAGGAAAAATGATCCACCGCCTATCAGGGCCACCCTATCATGCACTGGCCATTCCCCTCTCCCCCCCGGTGATTAGCCAGCGTTGCTAAGGAATTCCAAACCTGATGACCCCTTAGCACCTGCATTTTCAGTCCATTAAAACCCACAGGTATGCACGTGCCTTCATTTTATTTCCATCCATGCCAATGATGTATGAAACATGAGGCATCATCAATGCATGACTCGACTAGGAACAAATCCTTCCTCGCAAGGGTAACCCGTCATGCACCCCCCATGTACATACATAACACACCAATGTGGGCTCACCGATGCACTGACTGTGGCTAGGAACAAATCCATCCTCGTAAGGGTAACCAACCGGTCATTGCACCCCACGTGTACATACACAGGCTACAACCATGGGCACCATCAATGTATGACCTAGCTAGGAACAAATCCTTCCTCGCAAGGGTAACCTGTCAAACACCCCACATGGGTATCCATGTATATCCACATCACACAATGACATTGTTCACATCAACATTATCTCTCATCAATGTCATTATCAACCTCAACATCATATCATCTCAATATCATCATCATGCATATCAATATTATCTCATTTCAACATCATCAACCACATCAACATTATCTCATTTGAACATCATCAACTACATCAACATTATCTCATTTAAACATCATTAACTACATCAATGGCATCTCAATTTCAATATCATCAATGACATCACAAGCAATCACATTTCACATCTATACATAATACATATGCCTAGATTCACATTCCCCAGGTCTTCAGATAACCCAAATTTCATACATTCACAATTCATGATATCACAAGATTGATATTTTTAGAAAAATTCTAAATTAAAGAGAAGGACTACAATATATAAAACACACTCTTATGCCAATTTAAAAATTTAATAAAGAATTAAATAGGAAAACATATTATAAAATTTTGGGCTGAGTCTCCTCTGTAATTAAGACTTTTCCCAAAAATCTAATCATTACAACAACAATATCATTCACAGTTTTATCCATCAATAACAAATTCATCGCATCCCATTAGTTAAAAGCACAGTTTTTCTTGAAAGTGAGCACACAACAGGAACAAACATACATCAATAATAAATGTATCTCATCCCATTAGTTTAAAACATAACTTTTCTGGAAAACCAGCACACAACATGGACAGGCAGATATCCTCATAGTTGGACTCCCTGGCCTTCAACTATGGTATCAAAACTATAACCAAATAATAGACTCCCCTTACCTATCTATATTTCTCTGTTAGCTCCTTGAAACATCGTTTTGGGATCTCTCAAGTTCACGTGCTTTAGCCCAAACGCAGAGCTCTATAGACCAAATTGAAGATAATTTAGTATAGATTTCCAAGATAAGATCAATATTAACATTTGGGGTCAAATACCCACTCAAATCAAAAAGGGACTAAAAGGGTGTTTTGGGAGTTCACATCGAAAGACATTATTTTGAAATTCCGATCACACCAATGTGACCGAGGTCAACAAGGATCACAGAAATGACATCAATTTCATAAAACAGATTTTACTAAGGAGATCCAACGGTTAGGCAATCCAGAATGGTGATTTTACTAAAACAGATTTCGGGTCAAATTCGGAAGCACTCAATTTTCAGCTCAGCTCAAACAAACTTCACACAACCTAACATACATACCAAGCAATTGCACCAGGGTAAAATGCACAACAAATCAACCAATCTAAATTAATCAAATAATCAAACAATCACACCAAATACATCAAACATCTATTTTCAGTTATCAAAATTTCAGGGTGTTACATCGACGAGTAGAACAAAGCACACAAGGTTTCAACTCGTGAAATTGGTTGAAATTTTTAGGATCTGGATTCAAAGGTTGCAATGGCAGAGTTTTCAAACTCAAATCCTGGTCAATCCTTCCGCCAAAACATGAAAGTGATCACACCCATTGAGTTCCTCTCGATGAGATATTCGAAACAACACTTTACTCGCTCAAATCCAACATACGATGCTAATACTTCAAGATTGTTAGAGGTAAAGGTGTTTCAGGGAAAAGGGTTTAGTGTTGGGTGTTTGAAGTATTACACCAAGATGCATAAAATATGGAATGCTCAACAGTGTTACCTCCAGCATTGGGAGAACCCTAGTGATATAGGAAGTTATTGGGCTCCATCCCATATGGAACCATATAACCATGCATTAACTTATTAGGCTTGTATGTGAACATATTATTATTTGAATATACATATATATATATATATATATATATATATATATATTGAAACTAGAGGTAGGTATCAATGAGAAAAGATTAAGGAAAATTTTAAACCTTAAGTTTTATTAAAATTCATGAGATGGTATTGGGATCACTAAAAAGGGATGCAACCCTAGCCTTCTATATTAATATTTTATTGTTGCCATCCATGTACCAGATAATAACAAGATCCCTTTACTCAATTTGGAGATGCTTGAACACCAATATGTTAACGCATTTGCAACCTTCACTACTAAAAAAACTAGTTTTAACATCGCTACATTAACATCGGTTTTATCAAAAACTGATGTTAACAAAAACGCGGTGGCATATTAGCAAATAATGAGTTCATTAACATTGGTTTTTAGAAAAACCAATGTTAACATAACGATGTTAACATTGGTTTTTAGAAAAATTGATGTTGTTTTCATATTTAAGTTCCCTCTTCTCGTGCTCACTCTCACTTTCACTCTCGCTCTCTGCGGCGATTCTCTATCACTCTGAAATCCTCTCAGCACTATGACTTGCACTCCCACTCTCGTGCTCTCTCACTCTCACTCTCACTCTCACTCTCGGAGAGGTCACGAAAGGTTAGGTTGTTTTTGTTTTGACTACTTTCTTCAGGTTCTTGCAATGCCATTTCATAGTTTCCATTTGATAGTTGTTTTGTTCTATGAAATTAAGTTACTTACCATGTGTTTGATGAAATGTCTATAATAGGAAGTTCTGTTTCATTTGGTTCCGATGAAGATTATTGGAATTGTGCATGCACATATAAGATGCCAAGGCATTTTTTTTGTGCTGTGTGATAATCAGGCGGCTGCCACTGGTTCAGTCCCATTATTTCTAGCACCATTATGCTTAGCCCTTTAGGCCTTGTTTGGGAGTTAGGAGGGGAAGGGAAGGAAAGAGATTCAAGGGGAAGGGAGGAAAATGAGAGAAGTTCCTTCCTCCTTGTTTGAGAGTTAAAAATATATTAAGAGAGGGAAATTGAGAGTTAATAATAATTGATACACTCTATATTTTACAAATAAAACTTAATTTTAAATTTTAAAAAAAATATAACATTGGTTGGGGTAGGATAGTAATTTTATTACTTTTCATTCTAAAAACCCCCCAAATAGGGGGAACAACAATTTTTAGGCTTTGGAGGAATTCAGAGGAATTTTAAAAATCCTCAAATTCTTTTCCTCAAAAATTAAAACTCCCAAACAATGAGATATTATTACCCAAACCTTTTTCTTCCATTCCTTCTCCTCTAAAATCTCTTTCCCAAACAAAGTCTTAGAATATTATCATCATATCCCGAACACAGCTAAAAATTTATTAGGTTTTAAATAATTGAGAAAGATACTGCCGCTAGATTAGAATTAAATCATCATACGTACAAATACTTAGTCTTAATAAAAATCGATGGTTAGATGGTGTCCCCATGTACCTATAAAACAAAGCATAACTGCTATTGTGTTGCATTATTGTCTTACTTCTTTTTATCTCACTGTTTACGCCTTACTTATTTCTGCATCCAAACAAAGCATAACTGCTATTGTGTTGCATTTGAATTTGATTTATACGCGTTTGAGTTACAAATTACAATCTTTCCATTTGAATTTTTACACAATCTTTAGTTTCAATTAGACTTATATGATAGGGACAGGGTAGGTACGGTTCAGCACTACCACTGCACTGCACTGCACTGGGATTGCAGTTTCTTTCAGCCAAAAAGGCCACTTTCTGAAACCAGGGTGGGTGCAGCAGAGGGCATAGCAGGTGCTGCTTCTTTCTTTCTTCTCTTTTGTGCGATCGATTCGAGAGATATTGTTCTTGTTTCTTTCTTCGTTTCTTACATTCTGTTGTTGTTTTCTTATTTTTAAATGGTTCAATCATATGGAATCAATGGAACAGTGAATATTACTAATGAGGTTGGGATGTATGTTAAAAACTATAGAAAGAGAAATTATTGTAATTAATCTGAACAAAAAGTCAATTACAAACAAATGGTAGATGTGTTTATGAATAAGAAAATGATGCTAATGATTTGTTGATACGAAACATGTTAAATTTTTTGCGTTTTCAAAATATTTTCATTCACGGTCAATGTAAAGATTTTTGTAACGTGAACAAATTAGAAATTTAAAAATGAACTTATCATGTCAAAACTTATGAGTGAATATACCTCTTTCTCGAATATATTAGTTATTTTGAATTTTTTTTAGAGAAGTTATTTTGATATTATTAATTAATTATATTTGATACATAATATTACTTTTTTTATACTAACAATTTTACTTTTTAAAAGGTGCCCACACATTTTACTTTATTATTTGTAATCAACTCCAATATCGTCCCTGTCTTGGAACTTTTATATATGAATCGAAATTACGGAAACTACTATTTGTAAAAGCGTTAAATTTTGTTTGGACCAATAAATTCAATGCAATAATAAATAATTGTTATAGGTTATATGGTCTAATTGAATCTTTAAACTTATACGTGTTTCATTAAATTTAATTGAAATTTTAACTTTTATTGTGCCATATAAGTCTTTTAATGTTTTTTTAACAATTACCTAATTTATATATTCAAATTAATATATATATATATATATATATATATATATATATATATATATATATGTTTATTGATTTATAGTACTAATGGAAAATACTGTCGTGGAAATAATTTACATACATGACATGACACAATGAGGATATTCGACAAAAGGTATCAGTGGTATTGATATGTAAAAAGATGAGGGAGCATAGATTAAGGTGGTTTGGACACGTTATGAGATGGCCACTAGATACTCCCATAAGAAAAAGAGTTTGTTACTAAGAGTTTGACACAAAGAGAGGTAGAAGTCGATAAAAACATACCTGGGGAAAATTTGTAAAATAAGACCTAATGGAATGAGATATAGATTGGCGGATAGTATGTCTTAGGACGGAGTGGAGCAAAACTATAAGCTTGGTGGAGGGTTAAACTCATTAGTAGTTTTATGTTGCAGTCATTCCTTTGTTTTAGTTATTTTCCTCTTCTCCCTTCTTTTTTCACTCTTCTTTTATTCTAGTTTTTTTTCTCTCTTTTATCTTTTTTTCGATTTATTATTGGGTTCATCTACCACCGACCCTAATTAACTTGGATTAAATGTGCTGTTGATGTTGATATTGTTGATATGACACTTTAGTTTATTATACACGTTAGCAACTTTAATTCATTTAAATTTCCAATGTAAACAAATTTAGAAAAATATTAATAAGTGTCTTTTTTACTAATGAATTAAAAGCAAAAAAGTTATAAAAATAAATAAATTATCGTTGATATATTATTAGTGAAGTTTCCAATACATCTTAAACTTGATTTTTATGTAAACACTAGGTAGGACTTTAAACATAAAATATATGTCATTTATAAATAAATAATAAATAAATAAAAAAGCTTCTTACTATTCATTTCTTAGCTAGCGTCTTCGACAAGTTTCATAAACTAAATGTAAAAGTGAGTTTGATTATTAGTGCTGAGATGCTTTAGGAGTGAGTGATCAAAATCAAAGGTTGTGAGGACTACTCTACGTGTATCTTAGGATTTTGTTGTCTTCCAAAATGTACTGCATAACTAACAAGCTACCATAAAAAATTAAAATCTCAAATAACTTTACACTCATCCTTATCCAACTTTATTCTCTCTCTTTTTTCTCTCTAGTTAAAACATTATTTTTTTTTCCTTCCTATCAACACTTATAGTAATTGTTTACTTCAAAATTAATTTTATTTGTTATATTTGTTTTTATTTATACTTATTAAGTTATTTTTTATTATATCATGAAATATTTTACTAATCAAAGATTATTGAAACCCAAGAAATTGAAGAAAATTCAAATTCAATGGACACGATTTTATCTTAGAGTTAGAAATGAAACATTAGGTGGTTAAGAGAAATTTTAATAATTGTATATTGTTTAAAATTATAATAAGATATAGGAAATGATTTTATGTCTATTGACATTTTTGATTTTACTTATAATTCATATATGATTTGTACTGTATTATGAAATTGTCTGGATTTATCTATCTTTTCATTTGCAAGTTTAATTTGGATAAAATTAAAAAAAAAATACAGCATATTAAAAAAATTAACATCAATTTTTAGTGAAATCGATGTTGTTATGCATAAATCAACATCGATTTTTAGTAAAAATTGATGTTGTTTAATGTACAACATCAATTTTTAATAGAACCAATGTTGTTTAACGCATATTTTACATTTTTTTTCTTTTATTTCTTATTAGGCAAGTTGTATATTTTTGTTAACATCGATTTTTTGAAAAATCGATGTTAACGTTGATATTTTTAACATCGGTGATTTCAATGTAGGATAAAAATTGATGTTAAAAATATATTTTCTAGTAGTAGTAATTTCTCACCTGATGCAATAATGATGAAAGCCAATTTTAAGAATGTCAATTTGACAACAAAATTCCATAAAACATCCATGTTGTTTGTGGAATATGGTAGCTAAATGTATACTTATATAAGCAAGTATGGTGGGTTTTTTTTTCTTTTCAAAACCTACAAAAGTAAAAAATTATGAAATTGCAACCCGCATAATATTGAACTAAGTTTCATATCATATTCGCCATCGACAATAATTAATATAAATAGTGAATAAATAAATTAAATTATTAATTTTTTTCTTTTGTTCTAGTTATGTAGTTATTCAACTAATGGAGTTTAGCTCAATGGATTAGGCATTATGGATGAATACTTGTAAATACTTTGATACGTACTTATGTTCATTTCTTATACATAAAAAATTATGTAATACATTTACTTAAATTAATTTCATTGAAATTTTTAATTATAATTATGATTATATTTTATTAAATTAAGCTTAATTTGTACATTAAATTAACAAACTCATTAAACTAAAAAATTAATTATATTATTTAAACATTTTAAATTAATATTGTTTTTAGAGATTTTGAAATTAAAAAAATCAAAAGTCAAAATGATTTCAAATATTAATTGCATTAGCTATTATTTTGAATATTGATGAACCAAACATTAATACAATATTGTAGTACCTCATGCATTAAATGATAATATTAAACTTAAATGAATATATATATATATATATATATATATATATATATATAT
>CM023951.1:14684360-14695073 GCA_013407115.1 Glycine latifolia | reverse complement strand
TATATATATATATATATATATATATATATATATATATATATATATATATATATATATATTCCCATGTTTATTAAAAAGTAATAAATTTTTTTTTGAGAAATTTATATTTCACATGTTTCTTCATCTTCCTATTCCTATATAAAGGGATAAAAATCTTATATTTTCATAGGAATGTTTAAAATAATTTATTTTTTTTTCTTTTATTTAACCTCATTTATTTAATTTAATATTTTATTTTAAACTAAATTAAAAAAATATTTTGAAGAATTAGAAGTGTATACCAAACATTTTTTATGAGAACATCATTCGCATTCTCATAAATATTATTCTTAGGAATATAATCAAATCTATGAAATAAAGGGTCCTTAAACTAAAAAAAACTAACAATTAATAATTAATATTCATTAATAAAAAATATAAACTATGTAAATTAGTAAACTAGTCTTACCATATCATAATTAGGTGTGGTACAGTTCAATTATGAATGATAAATTATATTTGTATAACAATCTTAAATCTTTTAAATAACAGTAAATAGTAAGAGATATAGAGAGATAAAAAAATATTTAATGAAATAAATATTTTATGTCAAAGAGATCGGAGATTAAAAGTGACTTATGTACATACATCATATATATATATATATATATATATATATGTATAAGAGGGGAGATATATATATATCTAAAGAATAAATAAAAAAATATAAAAAAAAAAAAAGATGAAAATAAAAAAAAAAATTTTTATATATATATTTGTGGGATATGTAAATAAATATATATATATATATATATATATATATATATATATATATATATATATATATATATAAAGTATTACATTAATGCATTAATAAATAAAGTATTAAATTTACATTTAATGCTTGAGTTATGACAATAACAAATTCAATTAAAAAAATGGGTCAAGCTAGTCTCACCGATTGATTATATATACATCAATACATGTGCGTGAAGAACATGTTTTACGAACAATATGGACTCATCAAAACATTCCGTTGCCGTAGTAGCATTCTTATTAGCTTTTTCCATCATGGCTTCAGGTTAGTAATGATGTTTATTTTCCCCTCCCTCATTTCTCAACTCAAATGAATCATTTTTTTATACACTACATTTTTTTGTTTACCAAATCTTTGAATCATTACATAACAATTAGCGTTGTTCATACCAATGTATTATTTGGAAATGCAGATATGGGCATTAAGTCAGAAGCAAGGGGACCCATTTATAAATCACCTTGTGACAAGGACTTCCAGTGTCAAGTTGGATGTCATAATATATTATGTGGTTGCAGAGCCGTATGTATTGATCATGTGTGTCAATGTCCGCATCCAATTTCCACCAATAATAATATTCTTGGTGTAGCACCTCCAAACTGAGTGCCATAAAATAGGATCTTGTGATGCAATTATAAGGTTCTTAATATATATTTTAGTTCTAGTTCCTAATAATGAATGATTGCATCTCTTTTTGTATCCAAACATTGCATCATGAATGTCTTAATAAAACTTAAGCTTTACTGTTTTCTTATTTTTCTTGATTAACAGCGTGTTGCAATTGCGTCTAGCATAGATTGACATGCATAACTTTGAAACAAAAATCAAAATTGAATAATTGATAAATATATCTCACTCAAAACAAACCAAAAGGAAATGAAAAAAAAACATAAATAATGGATTAATTATGTCCTCTAGGGACTTGCTTAAGAATAAGGAAGAAAATTTTTATACAAATATCACAAAATAAGATTTGGTCATATTTATAGAGATTTTGTAAATATTCCACTAAAAAAGAGAAAAATTTGAAATAATTGGGATGATTTAGATATTGGATGTAGTTGTTAATTCATGATCTAACATATATATGTAGATAATAAAAACTTCATTCTGGATTTTCTATTGGTCCAATGGAAAGAAGAAATTATTAGCTAT
Organism: Glycine latifolia; assembly: GCA_013407115.1. Lineage (NCBI taxonomy): Eukaryota > Viridiplantae > Streptophyta > Magnoliopsida > Fabales > Fabaceae > Glycine > Glycine latifolia. The sequence goes on along the minus strand of CM023951.1, from coordinate 14,693,125 downwards.
TTGGAAAGTTTCCAAATGAATATTTTCAACTAAAATTTTCAATTTCTTAATTATTTTATTATGTTCAACTTTATGTATTTTTTTTATTTTTAGATTACATTGAATATACAAAAATGACTATAATTATTATAAATAATTTATTTGTGGTTATTCATAACTTTAATTATCTTTTATAATCTTTTTTATTTATATTTATTTTTTATAACTTTCCCAATTATCTTTTATACTTATAAATAAGCTACTTGTATTAGAAACAAAATACACAATACTTATTCCCACTATACACTCTTTTCTTTTCTTCTTCTCTACTACTCTCTCTAGTTTTATGCTCCTATTTATATTTTATTTAACAATAACGTAATATGTTATCTCTTTCTTTTATGAAGAAATATTATAGTAAATGAATGTATTTAATAAATAAGAAAGATATTTATTATTGTGATTGAAAGTGAAACTATTGATCTAATTAAGTAAAGAAAATAATTTTTATTTTGAAAGAATCATTAGTAATATATTAATCTAAATTATATAAAAAAGTCATTAATCACTTTTTTTTAGTGAAGTCATTAACTACTCTTGTATCCAATATTGCACATGTTAGAAAACCTTGCCACCAAAAAATTCTGTCAAAAAGTGTTTAAATCTAATTTAATGTAATTTGTGAATAACTATTTTTGTTTGGTGTTCATGTGTCGATCAAACAACATCTCTTATGGTGCAGAATATACGTGTTCGACTGGAGATAGGTTCATATGATATGTGTCGTGAAGTGATATTCTTTAAAAACTTGATTCGGTTACGAATCATATATATTAATTAATATATTAATTTATGAAAATTAATTACACTAATTACCTATCAATCAATCAAATATATATTGTTTCAATTTATAAAGCAATTTAAGTACACAATTAATTTATCATTCAAAAATTATAACACACCGAAATTAATTTACCAAAAATAAGTCCTACCAACAAATATCAAGTGTTTTAGTTCGGGCTTCCAGAAAATTTAAAAACACTTTAATCGATTACATAAGTAAATTTAATCGATTACATTAGCGTTTTAATTGATAACTAACAATTACAAACTGATTTCTATAAATAGTTATTGGGTGTTTTGAAAAGGACAATGAAATTATAAAGTATATTCATTAACTTTCTGAAGTAATAAAAGATTTCAAGTGCTAAACTCTGTTAAGTCCCACAAATCCTCAAGATTCAAAGATTTCTATAGAGGGTTTCTTCTTGAGTAGGCTTTCAAAAGAAGTGTTGAAAAGAAAGTTATAAAGTAGTTTCTTCCACCTCTTAATTCAAGTTTGGCAAATCATTTGCATACATCAATTACTGAATCATCAAGTGGTTTCTTTCTTTACACTTTGTTGTGAATTCTTTTGAGTTTCTTTTGTGTATTAATAACATAGGATTTCTTAAGACTTTACTAGGATAGGTGTTCCTAGGGGTAAGAGTAGGGAAATATGTTCTCTATGTCTTGATCACAAAGATTCTAAGTGTGTTAGAAGACTCATTCTTAATCTAAGTGTGATTAAGAGTAATTGTGTAAAAACTTGTAAGAACAATTTGTTATTAGTGGAACTCTAACTTTTGTGGTTGGAAGAACTGGATGTAACTTCTCAAGGTTGAGAAGTGAACCAATATAAATTCTTGTGTTGACTACTTCTTTCTAATCTTTTCTTGCTATTATAATTTGTCATTCTTTAATGCTACATTTCTTATTCAACAAGTAAAAGTTTTGTGATTACATTCTTGAGTAGTGGTGTTTTGATTGGTTTGAGCATTCTTGGATTGTTTGTGAAACGATCTTGATTACTCTGATTGTTTAAAGAATTTTTAAAAGAACAAAATCAATCAATTCACCCCCCCCCCCCTTTTGGTTCTTGTGTGTTGTTCATACTATTTTCACTCATGAACCCACCTATAGTTCAATAAGCATACCAAAACATTCTAACACCTTGAATTCTTGCAAACAACTCACCAAAAGCTCATATGAAAGTGAATCTCATGGTTTCAACATAAAGTCAACTCTAATCATAAAACAAATTCATCTCAACCATATCTCATAACATAATCAATAATTCAACAAACCCAACTCAAACCATTCATCAATTAACATAATTATGAGCATTTCCTATAATAATTAAGACCTATACATGCATCATCACTTCAACATATTAGTACTTGTAAGCATAGTTGTGAAACCCGGTTTGATCATTGATCCGGTCGAGGTAGTGAGTCAGTGATCTAATCGGTGGATCATTAATTGGCCCGATATATATTAAAAATTCAAAATTATATATGTATCTATTATATATAAGTATGTAACTAACATTATTTGAGTAAGAAAAATTACATGATAGTAAAAACTATTAAAATTATTTTTTATGCATTTGGAATTGCTATAGAGACTCTCAAGAAAATTTTGAGGATAATTAATACATCTTGACAAAATTTAGCTTAACCACAAATTTAGCATAGCCATAAATTGTATCTTAAACTAAATTCGTGAAATTAAATTCTATCAAAATTTATTTTCAGCTAAAACTTATAGCTTAACTAAATTTTGGCAACCCAATTCTATCAAAGTTTAGCTACAACTACAAATCTTAGCTTAGCTAAACTAAAAATTTTGCAATGGAATTTCTACAAATATATGAGCTTTTGACCTTGACGGCTTTGCGTGAATTAGAGAGTTAGATGACACGAGATCATCTCAAGTTTGATTTCAACCTGGTTGAAGGTCTTATCAATCATCTGGTGATGCTTCCTTTCGCTTTTCGAAGCTTCTCCCCTAATGCTTGTGAGGAGTTAGTATGATTTTCACCTCGTTGAAGGTCTTGCCCACCAGTCTGGATGTTTATCCTTTTGTCCTATGGATCTTGGATCTTTGATTATACTTGTCGTAGTTCCAAAGCAATGGGCTTACCAAGGGTGGACCTTGGATTTTTGTAGGAGTGGTTACCAAGGGTAGACCTTGGGTTTGTTGTATTACTGCAAAGATAAAACTTAGGAATAGAAAATTTTATCAAGGGTAGACCTTGCATACCTTGAATTTTTGTGAAGGCAAAACTTGGCAACGGAGATTTCACCAAGGGCGGACCTTGGGTTTAATGAGCTTTGGACCAAGGACGCATTCATCTTGGATTTTGGAGAGGCTCACCAAGGGTGGGCCTTGGGTTTGACAAGCCTTTGGAGATGCGAGACTCACCAAGGGAAAACCTTAGGTTTGACGAGCCTTTGGAGAAACGAGACATGGGAGGACCTTGGGTTTGACGAGCCTTTGGAGATACGACCAGGAATGTGTCCGTCCTGGGTTTTCTCGAGGCTCGCTAAGGACAGACCTTGGTTGATAAGCCTTTGGAGATCGAGACTCACCAAGGACAGACCTTGAGTTTATGAGCCTCTGTAAAGTTGACACAAGGAAATAAAAAACTAAAGGGAGATAAACTTTATTCAATGTTCTAATATAGTACATATTCCTTTCATTTCCCAGATGTGCCTCATTAAAACCTCTCAAGCCAAAATCCAGATTTTTGTCTTTTGGAACAAAATACTTGAGTAGGAAAAAGACTACATCATCCGATCTTGAAGTAGGTCAATTGAAATAAAACTTTAGATGGGTAGTGTTCCATGTTCTTGAAATTGTTTTGCCATCTAGTTCTTGAAACATGTATGCTTCGTTGTCTAGGCTTGCCACAACCCTAAATGGGCCTTCCTAGTTGTGTCCAAGCTTTACCGCTTGGGGATCTTTTTTGGCTTTACCTTGGACTCGCCACACGAAGTCACCAGGTTGGAAGGCTCGAGGTTGAACCTTAGGGTTATATTTCCTTCATGCACAAAGCTTGGTGGCCTCTTCTCTGGTTCTAACCATCTCTTGGACTTCGTCCTTTGTTTCTAGTTCAACCCTCATATTTTCTTCATTGTGTTGTTCTTGGAACACCAATGTCTTTGTCGATGATTCCCTTTCGAAGGGGATCATAGCATCTATGTCATATGTGATTCGAAAAGGAGTCTCGTTAGTTGCTGATTGGGGTAAACTGTGATATTCCTAAAGTATACTAGGGAGTTCCTCCTTCCATGGACTCTTGGACTTGTCAAGTCTTGTGCGTAGGTCCTTATGGATAACCCTGTTTGCTGCATCCGTCTGACGTTAGTCTAGGGATGTTCGATAGAAGTCACCAGGTGCTTGACACCTAGCCTCGTCAGAAAGTCTTCATAATCTTGAGCTTTAAATTGAGTGCCATTGTCAGTGACAATGGCTCAAGGGAGGCAATATCTGCGTATGAGGTGTTTCCAAGTGAACTTTTCTAACTCATTAGCTGAGATTTCTCGTAATGGCCCTGCCTCAATCCATTTGGTGAAGTAGTCTATAACGACTAGTAGGAAATTGACTGCTCCCGAGGCTTTCGGCAGTTGTCCTAGTATGTTCATTCCCCACATGGGGATCTCAAGTTGTGGAGGTTGTTAGGAGGGGTGCGTGGGATATCTGCAAACTCTTGGCACCGTCTGCACCTCCTAGGGAAGTTAAAGGTGTCAGCTAGTAGTATCTAGCACCCACTACTCTGGTTGCAAGGGAGCAAGGGTGTTGTCAACCCTCTTTTGCATGACATATTCTACCTACTGGTTGTTCAGGCATTTGAGCAAGGGTGTTGTCAACCCTCTTTTGAATAGCTCGCCATCAAGGATGACGTAGTAGTTGGTCTTCCTTTCCAGGCATCTAGCTTCGTTCTCATCTAGTGGCAACACCCCTGCATTAGGAAATTCTTATAGGGGTCATTTAGTCTGGTTCCTCCTCTTTGCTTGCCATGACCTCCTGAGTGTGTATAGTGGGAGCTTCGAGTGTCTCCTGGATGATGGTCTTGAGATGCCCAATCTTCTTGATGTTGGCCAGTTTGGAGAGCAGGTCTGCTCTAGTATTGCTTTCCCTAGGTATGTGGTACATCTCAAAGCACTCAAAGTCATCAATAGGAGTTTTTGCAATGTGATAGTACTAGAGGAGTATTGTCTCCTTAGTTTGATATTTGTTGGCAACTTGTCCTTTGACAAGCTGCGAATCTGTGTAATATCTTAACTTTTTGGCTTCGACTTCTTTTGCTAGCTTTAGGCCTGATATAAGTGCCTCGTATTCGACTTGATTATTTGAGGCTTTGAAGTTGAGTTTGAGAGCTTGCTCTAAATTGACGTTGTCAGGCCCTTCAAGGATAATGCTTGCCCCACTCCCTTTCACTTTGGATGCTCCGTCCACATAGAGATTCCACCAATCTAGGGTGGTTTGATCACTACTGGAATTCTGCTAGAAAATCAACCATGAATTGGATGGGGTAGTTTGTACGGACCATGCTACAATCCTCCCTGCTAGTTCAGGCTTTCGTAACAACTATTTGATGGGGTAGTTTGTCTTGACTACCACTTAGTGACTTTGGAAGTAAGGACAAAGGCATTGTGTCGAGGTAATAACTGTCAACGCTGCCTTCTCTATCATCTGGTATTACTTCTCAACATCATGGAGGATGCAGCTGGCGAAGTAGATGGAAAGCTGATGTTTCCCTTCCTCTTGTACGAGGGTTGAGCTGACAACTTAGTTAGCTACATAGAGATATAGGAGTAGGGGTGCTCCTGGTCTGGGTCGACTTAGGATTGGTGGCATGGAAATAGTTTTCTTGAAGGCCAAGAAAGCTTGCTCACAGGCTTCATCCCATAGGAAAAACTCAGTTTACTAAGTATCTTGTAGAATGACTTCATTTTTTTGACAAGCTTTGGGAGGAACCTGGACAAAGACACCAGTCTGCCGTTCAGCTTTTGGACTTCATCGACCTGGTAAGGTTGAACATCTCTAGTATGGTTGTGCATTTGTCGGCGTTGACTTTTATTTCCCGGTGTGTGATCATGAAACCTAGGAACTTGCCTCTGTTAACCTCGAAAGTGCATTTTTCTGGGTTAAGGCGTATGTCATATTTGTAGATTTATCCGAACACCTCTTCAAGGTCTACCACGTGCTGGAAAACACTTTGAGACTTGAGGACCATATTATCTATGTATACGTCGACATTTCATCCGATCTTTTGCTTAAAGATTCAGTCCACTAGTCTTTGGTATTTGGCGCCTGCGTTTTTTAGGCCAAAGGGCATGACTCTGTAGCAGAAGTTAGCATTCTCAGTGATGAATTTCGTTTTCTCTTCATCCAGAGCGCGCATTCTGATCTGATTGTATCCTGAGTATGGATCCAGGAAACTTAGCACTTGAAACCCAGACACGCCATCGACTAGCATGTTAATGTTGGGCAAGGGGTATGTGTCCTTGGGACACGCCTTGTTGAGATCGGTGTAGTTAGTGCACATTCGTCATTTGCCATTGGCTTTTTTGACCATGACGACATTGGCGAGCCAGGTAGAGTACCTGAATTCTCTAATGAAATTATCTTTGATTAGCTTGTCTACCTCCTCTCTAATTGCCTTGCGACGTTCTTTTCCTATCTTCCTCTTCTTTTATGGCACTGGCTTGGCTTGAAGACAAATTGCCAGCTTGTGGCATATGATGCCGGGGTGGATACTATAACACCCTGAAATTTACAAGTTGAAAGATATTTATGTTAATTAATTGTTTAGTATAGTTATTGCTGAAAAGTGTGTGTGCATTGATATTTGTGCTTAAAGAGTGTAAGTCAAAGTTTGTGGCTGAAATAAAGTTGTTCGTGCACGCATAACGGTGGTGACTTTGGTGGCTGTTTGGTCACGCACGTAGGCAGCTATGGTGGTTGTGGTAGCTGGCTGATTCAAGTTGTTGGCAACTTGCCTCATAACTCTGTCTATAAATAGCAGTGCAGCAAGCGGAAGCACGATTCACTCTCACTTCTCTGCGTATTTCTCTCCTTCCTCTCTCTTAAAACCTTGCACCCATAACTTTCTTTTCTTCCACTTAAAACTTTTGAGAACCACCGTAGCAACGGCGGAAGATCCTCTCCGTTAGGAAGAGTTCGTAAACGGAGCATAGCCTTTCATTGCTAGTCATTGTGAGAACGAGTGTTCGAACAAAACACACGTTAAAGATCAAAAGAGAAGAATCTCTGTTGAGGTAAGGGGAGCTTATCGTGTTAATAATGATTTTAGATATCATGGATGGGATGAGATATGTATAAGTGTTCTGGTTTTATGCGTGAAATAACTTGATGATTTTATGTGATGAGTTTGTAAAGAAGACGACTATCGGGTTGGGTAAGTCGGACTGAGCATGTTGTATATATATATATATATATATATGTGTATATATATATATATATATATTAAACTATAGTTGTGACCTCGGCTACCGGGAAGGGCAGACCGAGTTTGTGGGTGTAGTACTCTCTTGAGTTTGAGATGTCGGCTACCGGGATAGGTAGGCCGAGTTAAATATACGTTTCAATTCCTTGTATATGAGATGTAGGCTACCGGGATGGGTATGTCGGGATGAATGATTTACGTAGTATGCATGGATGCATGAAGAACGTATAATGACCTTGAGATAATCCAGGTTCGTATGACCGGGTTGTCACATAAAAGGGGGTGCATTTTTGGAACTCGGATAAGAAGGGGGTGTGGATAACATCTCTTTAGAACCGGGTTCATGTGACCAGGTTGTCACAGGGTAACTTAGTCCTTGTTGGCGGACATTTGTATACCGGGTTACTAAGTCGAGGTTGTTTCCTTAAGAGCTGCTAAGGCTCTCTTCCTTGTCTTCTCGGGAATAGAGTCATCGGGTTCCCTAACTCGGATGAGCTCATGTCTTCTTGGGATGAGAACAATCGAGTTCCTACTACTCGGTTGAGTTTGTGTTTTTTCTCCTAGAACGACATGGTTCCAAACACGTGTCGATTCTAGAAGTTCATTCTTTTCTTTCTTTAAAGAGACTGGGTTCCTTACCCGGGGTGAGCTGTTATCTTTAAGAACTACTAAGTTCAAAGCCTTTTCTTTGTGAACTACAGGGTTACTTACTCGGCAAAGCTCATATGTCCTTGGGAAAAAAGCTATCGGGTTACTTACTTGGCAGAGCTCGTGTATTCTTGGGAATAAAGCTACTAGGTTCCCTTGATATCCTTTAACCAAAATTTTACCGACCTTATCCGACTTCTACCGACTTCCTCCGACCTTGTTCAGATTCTTTCTTCAGAGTTGTTATAGCTGAATAACAACTTGGACATCTAAAACCTCACACTGTTTTACGTGTATGTTTTTGAATAACGTGATTACGTTGAGACTGGCCATTGTATTGGCTTGAGTTATTAAATGCATTGATACCATGGAGAGGTGTATAGCAACACCAGCCAGGAAGGGATTGCTCTTGCGCCGGTCTATACAGTGGTGCCCATAGGTAATCTAAATGCATTTGGATATACATAAATACCTATGGGGTGTATGACATTATCCTACCCGGGTCGAGTTGAGCCCGGGCTTGGGTCATACATTGATGTGTGTTGCGAAATCGGCAAGTGTACCGTTCGTTTCAAGTAATAAAGTGAGTAAGTAAAATATCGTCTCCACAGGGATTGAATGCAATTTTATTGTAACTTAACGTCTTAGAAATTGGAAGACAAATAATAAATTGAGAGAATTGGTTGAGTTTGTGTAATTACGTAACTGAAATTAAATAACAGAAAATTAACGAGAACGTAAACTAAACTTAATTCGATTGTTATGCAGTGATGAGAAACAATTGTGGTTAAAGCGCATTCCCCTATGATCCCTACCTTCTATACTTAGATTGATTATTAAC
>CM023951.1:14657413-14677564 GCA_013407115.1 Glycine latifolia | reverse complement strand
ATATATATATATATATATATATATATATATATATATATATATATATATAAATTTTTATTGGATATTTTATATGGCGTTAATTTATAAAAATGTTTATTTTTAAAAATATTATCTTTATAAATACATTTTCATTTGTATATAACTTGGATAGGTATTTATACAATTTTAAAAAATAAATATTAGTAATAAAAATTATATAACATTTTATAATTGTTTTTTTCTTTAAAAAATATGTTTTCATTGTAAAGGAAAAAACAACAAACATTAATTTAAGAAAATGGAAGAATGGTTGTGTATTTGAATTTATAAATTAAAACAAAAAATTAATGAGGAAAATAAAAAACGAAGATAATGTTTGCATAATAATATTATTAATTTTAGTGTATTCTGGCTAATGACTAAGTGATTTGGAATATAATAGTAATAACTATTCAGACTGTAGAAACATCAGTCATGTCATGTGTTTCTCTCCCTGTGATAGCTTGGTCCTTGGTTCACTTTGAATCCATGTTTCCTTCTTTTCCTATATAATCTTTCCGATAAACTGGTGAGCTTTTTAAACCCAAGTCTTCCTTTGCGAGCATGGTTTTAAATTGTAATCTGCAACCGCAATTGCACCAGCGTCAATCGTATTGTTTCATAATTACCTGCAATGGAAAGATTTTCTGACTCACTGTAATGTGACCACAACCACGGCAGCAACTGGAATTTAAAACCATGTTTGCGAGTGATCCCTTACACTGAACCTTGATCGTGTCTATCCATCCATGGAAAATCGGAATGTTGAGTGTCTGGCTATTGAGGATTATGACTTTGACCTCGAAATGTAACTTGATAAAAAAGAAACTTCAGCCTTATTAGATTTGTCCTTATGTCTTGCTGGAGAATGATGATGGGTATCGCTTCTAGGGTCCAGACATCAGAGCTGAATCACGTCATAATGGAGTTCCTACAGGTTCCCACTATTCGCAGAACATAGCTGCTGGAAGTTCAAGCTCGAACCCCTCATTAATACTACAATAATAGGAAACATTTTTGTAGTATTATTTCTTGTATTTATTAAATACTAGCGAAATGCATCATCTGTCTATAGTCTATGTATATTTTTTTATTTTTTTAGAAAAATATTAAAATTGCTTTCTTTTAATAGATTTTAGAGGAATTGAAGAATATAATATTTGTTATAAAATGTGTATAAATCCAATGAGGATATTTTCTTTATAATTGTTATTGAGAATATATAATATTAATCTATATATAGAGTTAACACAATAATAATATAGGACTCCGTTGGATCCACATGTAAGGGACAATTTATTTAGTAGAATTGAAGAACTCATATTTGATTATCTTTATATGAAATTTGTTTTATGGATCAGCGACATTCATATAATATCAAATGGAATTATTTTTTAATCCAATAATGCATTAAAAGACACGTAATTTTTTACTCAGAATAAAAAAATATTTATAATGTTATTGAACGTAACGTATGTGAAATATAATATATTTATTCATTTAATAGATGCACTATATGTTTGTTAAATATATAGTCTACACTATAGATAGTTGTTATATATATATATAAAATATTTTTTACACCAAGTATAAATTTAATGATTTAACTAAATCTCAACCATTGAAACAAGTTAATCTAACAGTTAAAATTTTTTGGAAAAAAAAAGTTTAAGTCACGTGACTTTGTTTTTCTATATTCTCATTCAGCTTTTTTTGAGCCCTAGGCCCAGTCTTTGTTCCCAGCCCTTTTGCCAATAAATTTAGAATTTTCCTGACCAGCGCTACTCACACCGGTGGTTCACCTGCTTCTTCGTCATAGAATCTTAAAAAGGACAACTCTTCCTCCTATGAAGCTTAAATGAGCATACAATAATGATTATCATTGTTGAATTTAAAAGTTGTTTTTTAAGTTGGGAAAGAGAGGAAGACAAGAGAATCATATATATTTCATCTATTTTCAAATTAGTTTTTGCTTGCATTCTTCGTTAAAAGATATATTGTTTGAGGTTCACAAAATACACGTGTCAAGTGACATTACAATTCAGTATGTGTGTCCACCTCCATGTCAATCCTACCACATGAGTAATGACATCTCGTCCTTAGCAACCAAACTACTAGGCTAACATGTTATCTTTAACACATTAATATTAAAATATTAATAATAATATTGTAACTTTCTTATCAAGTGACAAGTACTCAATTATCCACTAGGAACAAATTGTCAATAAGTTACATATTATCTATTATAATTATTTGTAACTTACGATTATCTATTAGTCATTATTTACATGCTAATAATTATTTACAAGGGTTGTTACACTACTATAACAACTTTGACACACAAAGACCCGAGACTCCCCCTCTACTCTATAAGTATCAATTTCTGTCTCACCCATTTTGAAATCCTATTCTCATCTTACTCACATACTTACTTGAGCGTCAGAATAATTTATTTTACAAATCTTCTCTCATGTTCTCCTAACAAAGAGAACCCATGGTCTGATATACGAGATCTAGAGTCTATCTGGACCCGTCCACCCTAACATGTGGTGCCTCCAAATTTTGGTAAATAAAAAAGGAAATTAGAGTTCTAAGCTATTCAAGATTGATTAATCAACTACAAACTGAATTAAACATGAATACATGTTATAATAAAATAATATATTGGCAAACGTTATCTCAACTTTGTGTAAATGCTCTTGAATCAAATTATTATTTTTATTATTTCTCTTGAATTGAATGTGCCTAAAAGACAATTGGCACCTAATATTGAGTTTTAAAAAATCTGACTTTGTCAGAAAATTAAAATTCAAACATCTTAACAATTTATAAGATGAAATAAGTCTTATAGTGTGAATATCAATTCCTTATTGAAGCTTTTTTTTATATATAGAAATAAATACGGACTATCTCATCATTTACATTTTGTCAATCGAAAATAATTTTCTTTTTTAATTGGCTTCAATGTTTCGAGGCATGGGAAAAAGTAAAATTCCCTTTTTCAATGGTGTTTTTTTAGGGTACAAAGGTGTTTAAGATTTGCCAAGAGCCAATTATTCAATCATATTAATCTCATGAATCACGTTCACATAATTCATGGATTGTTTCAATTGAAGCACATTATTCTTTTGTACCTCTTCCAATTACTCAAGTAATTCAACTATGCTAATTCAATTTGGGGAATTGCTGGAAAGTTGTTTCTAATTATTTTATTCATTTTCCGTTTTTCTTTTCTTATAGAAAGGAAGTAATGCTAACGGATAACTTTTTTATGCTTTCATAAGTTGGTACTGGAAGCTCTTATTTCCACCTAGGTTTTTTCTTAACAGTTATGGTATTACATGAATCAATGTGATTGAATAATTCATTTTGCTTATCACTTCTACTGCTACGATTCAATATTAAAAGGTTCACGTGAGCTTGTAGAATGAGTTGTAGAACTAAAGGAATGTTATTCAAATATTTGACAAATCTTAAACAGGAGAGTGCCACATTCAGAATGCATGGATATGTGAAATTTCAATTGGAAAGGATTTGGAAGTCATATTATGTTGTTATGTAGAAGATCAAATTTCTATTGAACCATTCTCGCTTAAGCGTAGACCAATTTCACTTAAGGAAAACAAGTCACAAAGAAGGCTCTCGCCTCAGGATAAAACTCACTTAAGTAAGAATGCATGGCGCTTAAGCGAGTTTGGTCACTTAAGCGATAGGTTACAAAGGAAGTAGTGATCCCTGAAAGCAAACTCGTTTAAGTGAGATTGACGGTCGCTTAAGCAAGATTTCTGGAACACGATATAGAAGCTTTGCAGACAATCTTTCTGGTATTGTGTTCACTTTTATATCTATGTTTTATATCTATGTTTCGAAGTTTAACTTAATTTAATAATCAGATATTTTTTTCTGTAAGATTCATTATTTGGTAAATAATTATTTTTTAGAGGATGGATATTTAAATAATTATAAAATAAGAAAAATATTTGGTTCTGCTTTAACTAAAAATGTGTAATGAAGTAGATATTTTATGATAATTTTTCTGGGTCAAAAGTAACGTATGTACCATCTTTTATATAGACCATATATATTATATATTTACACCAAATTAATGCATAAAGAAATAAAATATTATATATATATATTATATATTATATTTACATTTATTGTATCAATTAAGAAAATAGTTAATCTAATAAAATATTGCATATACATTTATTTATTGTATCAAACTGGTCCCACCATTTGATTGTATATAGTATTCTTGGAAAATATATTTTTACGAATAAGATGGACTCTTGAATGTATTCCTTTGGCAAGTTGGCAATCTTATTAGCTTTCTTCATCGTAGCTTCAGGTGAGAAATGATGTTTTATTTTCATCCTCTCTAATGAGTCTCATCTCTCAACTCAAATGAGTCATTTTCCTACGCACTACATTTTGATTTATGACTCAAACAAAATTTTTCACATGCAACATAAAATTGTTGTTACGATTATTTGGGAATGCAGATATGTGCATGGAACCAGAAGAACTTGGAAAGGGCTGCGACTTCGATTTCGACTTCGAGTGTCGATATGGATGTCCATATGTTCCAAATTGTGGCTGCAAAGTCAAATGTATTAACCTCATATGTCGTTGTCAAAGGTCAACAACCTCGAACAATAAATTTTTTAATCGAGGCCCCCCTAAACTGAGTGCCGAAATCTTGTGATGCAATTATCATGGGCTTAATATTCATTGTTTTTTTTTTTTTTTTTATAATGAATAGTGAATGATTGCATGCATGTTGTTTTGTACCAAAACAACTCCATCATGAATGACAAATAAAACTTAAGCTTTACTTTCTTCTCTTCTATTTTTTTCTTGATTAATGCTAAATTTTGGTTTACTTTCAAGAAAGGGTGGGGCGAAAAGAAGTTTGATGTAATCTTCTTTTTTTTTTTAAAAAAAAAGAAGTTGAATTTTTGTCATATAGAAAAAAAGGAATGTTGAATAATTTCCTAAAATAAAATTTAAAAAATCAAGAACAACTTATTCTTGGATTTTCTAATACTTCATCCTTTTAAAAATTAATGATATTTATGATTTTTAATAAAGATTAAAAATAATAATTAAATAATAAGTAGAACAATAAATTTTAGTAAATTATCTCTGATTTAATCATGCTAATTTATGACAAAATTTAAATAAAAATTTAATGTTTTGTTAAAAACATAAAAGATAATTAATACAAAAAAATCTATAATGTTAAATGTTATTTATTTCAAAATGGAAAGACACCTCTGAAGTTATAGATTTAATATTTAAGCTAATATATTAGGATTTTCTTTTTGCGTCCTTTCTATTTAGAGGGTTTCAATGTTCCTGTTACTTAATCTAATCAAATGCAAACATGTGGATTCATTTGAAAATTGAACCAATCTAATTTAATGTGATAAGATATTATTTAATCAACTTTAAAATAAAAAATCCCTTTTGAACTGATTTAAACAAATTTAATAAGAAATCACCAAATATACACCTACTTGTATATTGATACAGTTTAATCTAAACATTTATTTTATTTATACAGTAATATGCTAGTGTATTAACATGTACATTGCACAAGTTTATATTTATAACTTATAATTTAATGTATTAATTTTTCAATTATTTTAAATTCTACATATCAGTATATATTAGTTGATATAAATATAAATATTTAAAAAAATATATTAACATTATTATGAATATATATATATATATATATATATATATATATATATATATATATATAATTTTAAGATATTCTTAGATACATACTTACACGTTTAGACATAACTAATAATAAATGAACACATGTCAAACACTAATTAAAATTATGTCACCTTAAAACAAATAGAGAAACCTAATTTATAAATTGACTCCCGCGCCTATCACGAGTACATATTCGTTCTCATTCTCGGTCACGTATTGTGGCGTTGGGTTTCTAACTCCGCACTCTCTCTCACTAGCTTCCTGCTATGTGTCTCTAGCAGTCTCAATGTTGGATGACCTGTGATTGAAGGTGAGAAATGGTTCGCGATGAAGTGGATTCATGCAGACTTGTTTGATAAGACAGTGGGAGCTGGATGGGACGATTCTGATTAGCATAACTAGCTATATATGGAGTTATACTAAGAAAAAAAAAATTACGTATCTCATTGCGGGCAGATAAGGAAAAAAAATATTATACACAACATCACCTTTACATATACAACAAGATTATTTTTAGATTCGAAACTACCTATGACCAACAAATCACCATAGTCTTACCCTATACTCAGAAGAAGATGTAGAATACATATTTGAGATTTGTCACTTTGTTTTAATTCAGGTACTTTCATTTTGCATCTTCATATGAAACAATCGTAGAAGATGATACAACTCATTAAAATGTAGTAAGTTTCCTACCTTTTAGCAATTATTTAGAGCAAATCTTTGTCCTAAAACTGCTTTGTATTTATTTGCCAAAATATTTGATAATTGTATACATTTTCTTTGGTTTATAATATCAAGGAAAACTTTTGATTTCATAGGGCAGGATACTCATGGAAAGATTGAACAAGCTTGCAACTTTCCATAGAAAGGCTCTTCAACATGCTTTACTTTGTGACTTTGTTCGTTTCTCCTTGTTAGTTCATTTTATATATTTTTCTGTTTCTAGATTGCTTATAAATTGATTAGCAGTCCCAAATTCTTTGCTGGGACAGCTAAGAACTTTAAGTTTCTTTTTCTATTCTAAATGATGTCATTTCTTAACATACACAATAATATGAACATAGATTTTAACAACATCAAATCTAAAAATTAGAAATGTTCTTTAAAATACACGCCTAGCTCTGGGCACACAGTAATTCATGGAAATAATTGTTTCATTTGGCAGTTCCAGCAGTTGAAAGAATTGTCTATAGTAGATGATCAATCGTGCACACAGATTGGATTTTTTTTTTGTTTAAGGATTGCACGGAGACAACTTGGAATTATGAGTCTAGAGCAGGCCAAGGAGCAGTATATCAGTTTTCTATCAGAAAGCCTTCCTGATTGGATTGCAGAAAATATATATGGTTAACAATACTATTTTGTTACCCTTTCCTAAATTAAGATAAGATATATTTTATTTGGTCTCGGTTGTATAATTCATTTTTTCTTTTGACTAGTAGTCTAATACCATGTGACCTAACTCGATTGTATAAATTAGATTTTTTTTCTTTTGAATCCTGGTTCATTAATGGTTTTGGTATTACTGCGTTAAAGTTTATACAGTAGTGTTTTTTATGGTAGTGACATTCGCTGAAATTGGTTTGAAACGTATGCAGTGGAAAATCTTTTGTTAGTGACCATAGAAATTGCTGCTACTATTGCTGTTACAAGTACTTAAATTTTGCTGGCAATAAAAGAGGCTTTTCCCGGCACTAGTAAAAATTGTTGGTAATAGTTTTACCGTCCTGGATACACCAACCTTAACTTCATTGTCGGTAAATATATTAATGGCTATTTTTATGCCGCTAAAAGGCAAAGTAATTGCCAATAAAAATCACTTTTGGTGTAGTGGAAGAACCAAATTTCCAAAGAACGTTAGTGTATGTACTTCCTGATAAGGATTGGGATTTGTTATTTTTAAAATTTTAATTAAAAAGAATTTGAAAGTTAAAAAAACCACTGTTATATGTAGACTAATTATTATGATTAATTTATACGTAATGGTGATTTATAGTTGTCACATTATTAAATTAAGAAAAAAAATATTTTTAGTTCCTATATATTTTCATTAAATTTATTTTTTTAGTCTTTAAACTTTCATATCCTCTAATTTAGTCTTTAAACTTTGCAAAAAAATTATTTTTAGTCTTCACTAATGATGTTAATTTGTGCTTTAACAGTGTTAACTTATGTTCAATGTGACAAATTTGTAATAGGTGGGAGTATTATTTGTTTTAGAAGGGAGTATCTTTTGGACTAGCATGTTAAATTTGTAATATGTGAGAGTATTATTTATTTTAGGGAGCAAATGTTTCGGTTACACAGATTTTTTGTAAAATAGTTAAGTACCAATGTGATATCATAATAAAAAAAATTATATAAACCAAAGTGGCAACATAAGTACCACCATTACAAAGAATATGTAATACTACCAACGCGACACACCATTGTAGTAAATGGTTATAAAAAAAATTCTGTATCTCCCCAATTTCTTCATCTACAAAATATTCTCTCATTATATATAATTGTCGGTTCTCACTTTCAACAACTTTTTTCCACAAGCACATTCCTTTCATATTGGGTGTGAAAAACGAGCTATATATTTCAAACTGCCTCTTACGTGTGCAGATGTAGCTTTTGAAAGTTAGGGTTTAATGTGTTTGGAAAGACATTTTAATAATTTCTTTTAAAAAAATCAATTTCCCCATCAATTTATTTAAAAAAAAAAAACAAAAAATATGTTGTTTGCCACGTTAAAGACAAGTTATCTGCGTTAGAACACAAGATAGCACCATTAGTGAAGATCCTATGAGAAAGGGACTAAAACAAGATTGGATGAAAATATAGGGATTAAAAGTATATTTTTTCCTTAAATTAGTTATTCTAAATTTAATAATTAACATAACACTAACAATTTTTTTAAAATTAAAAATTATCAAAACAAAACCCTTTAAATACATAAAGGAAGTATCTTTCTAATATGAAGAATCTCACTTGGTGGTACACTAGTGAGGCACTAAAATGACCTATAACATAAGGTTTTTTATCCGAAGCAAACAATATGAAAATTATATAATGTTTTGTTAATTTTATTTTTTGAAACCGGCAGCCCCCCTCCACTTCAATTCCTATCGGCATTGCCTATGACAACTCCTTCAGTGACCGCAGCCTTTTCGCAAATTAAAGAGGGAAATTTTGCAACAATCAATTGCCAAATGGGTTTCACAAAATCAAAAGATTCAGAACTTTGGAAGAGGGGAATCTCAGGAGAAGGTAGAGCCACACAATAAGCTTTCTATAAGGTTTTATGAGAATATGGGATTAGAACTTTTCTTTCACTGTGTGGGGTTTGAAGATATTGGAAGCGAACGAGTGCAACGTTGGAACTACGATGACTGAGAACATGAGTGCAACTACTTTCATATCATGATTTAGTCTGCAAACTTTATAAATAAATTATGTTTTTAGTCCCTCCTTGCAACTTGAAGTTAAAAAAGTACAGAAATTAGAGAGTAAGTCCAAGGACTAAAACACTTTTTTTTATAAAGTTTAGAGATTAAATTACACTATTTTTTTTTATCCACCAAATAAATAGGTACCATTCGTACCATAAGAGGTTACAAGCAGACGTTTCCATATGTTAGTGGCTATTTACAATCAACATTGGAACCTAAATAAAAACTAAAAATTAATTGAAAACAAGAGAGAAAACCCCACACAAATGGTGCTGGTTGGGCTCATTTGTTTGGAATGGTAGTGGACCAGTGGGGGAGACATAGGAACAACTTTGTGTTTGAAGGTGTGTGGACTTCAGATACTGCTATCAAAGTATAAAGCATCAGATGAGGAATTCTTTAGATAACTGAAAGGCTGCCAGAAGTTTTGTGAAAGATTTCACATTATATACTGACCCGGATCATGCTTTGGTCAACCTTGCTTGGACTCCTCCAGTGCTGGGATGGCATAAGGTTAATGTGGACGGAGCAGTAAGAGTATCGGACAATAGGGCATCTTGCAAGGGGGTTATTAGGAACCATATGAATAGCTGCCTGGCTGGTTTAATTGCTAATCCAGGGAGATGCACTTGAAGCGTACTTTAGAAAGATGATATTCCAATAAAATTATGGAGTCCATCCTTCTGCCTTTTTCATTTAAGCAAGTTGTGTATTATGTTTTTTATTGGTTGGCTTTGAAGCTTACTAGTGTGGATTAAATTATAAAACAAATTATTGTTTTTGTTGTGATTTCCTTGAATTCTAAATCTTTGTTGGCTTATGATTTTCTACTTAAGCAAGATCATGCCATAGAAATGGACTTGAACGCATGCACAACTGCAATAGAATCACACTGTCGCCACAAATTATGCCAACATTTGCGAAAAGCTATTTCAATAGCAAGCATTGCAGCCTGTAATTCAGCATGAAAAGCTATAGATATTTCTAAGGGTTTAGAGAATCACCCAAGCAATTGTGAAAAATCCTGCCACTTGCTGCTAAACTAGGACAACCCTTTGTGGCTCCATCAGGGTTGCATTTAAACCATCTATGAAGAGGAGACCAATTTACCTGAATGATTTTTGGTGCCCAACTCAAATGACTAGCACCTTGTAACGTTTTGAAAATATGAAACTCCACCAACGAATTGGACACGGTGCCCACAGAATGATTGCCAGAAATTGAGGCTGCAGAAATAACATTGTTTATAATGTGAAATTTTGACAAATGACCTCTTTGGAATCTAGCTTGGTTCCTGGTTTGCCAAAGGAACCATAGAATGTGGACAAAAGTGACATATAAACATCCCTAGCTTTTGAGCTCGAGGCTGCATCAAGAACGTTTAATAGACTAAGAGGAGAAGTAAGATCCAGTGAGTGCACGTGGTTGATCGATCAAATGACTCAACCATTGCCAAAGTTCAATTGCAAATGTACATTGTAAGAAAAGATTGAAGCTGTGCAGATTCAGAAGTGTGTCCACAATGGGAGCAAATGGAAGCAAAAGCAAAGTCACTCTTATGTTCGTCGTTAGTCACTCTTTTGTTTTCTGTACCCTGCAAAAAAAGGGCACCATGCTCGATAATCAGGGGTAGCTGCCATCGAGATTGGAATCAGCTTTAACTCAAGTGCAATTTGAGGGAAGTGCTACTCAAGGATTGTAGGAATAACCCATATACTTACTATCTTGTATAACATCTGCAACTTTGGTCTGCAGTGTTTTGCAAATTGACTCCGGGATACTCCAGATGTACGCGGAAGCCATAAACCATTCCAAAAGGAAATAGAGCTACCATCTCCAAGCTGCCAGAAAGAGTTTTCTAAAATGGATTGAACATGAAGTTTTTGTTTGAATGTGTGCATCAGTAGCCTTGATTATTTCTTTTCTATTTAGTTTATTTTTTTAACCAAGTTTTAAGGAGTTTGTTAAGTTGTTAGATTGTTGTTATGTACCAGTTATTAGTGGCTTAAGCTTAGTTGCTGAAGTTTAGCTAGTTAGTTGTTATTTTCTCTCTTTCAATTTTAATTCAGTCTATTTAAGCAATATCTTATGCAATCAATAAAGTGCACTTCCTTTTGAGAATAATCAACTCTCCAGTTCTCTAATATATTTCCAACAAACTGGTATCTAGAGCCATTTTCTCAAGGGATATGTGAGTAATCCAACAACCCACCATAAAAATCTTACCTTCCTTGATTCAATCCATAACATGGATTCTGAAACACCCTTTACAGCATTGGTGCCACCAGTATTTAAGGGTAAAAATTATAAACTATGGGCAGCCATGATGAAAGCCCACCTCGAGGCGAATGATCTCTGGGAAGCTGTTGAGGGGGACTATGAAGTTCCTTCCTTGATAGATAATCCAACCATGGCTCAGCTGAAGAGTCATACTTTAAAGAAATCAAGGAAGTCAAAGGCAAAAGCTACATTATTTATTGTTGTCTCAGAAGAGATTTTTACTAGAATCATGCATCAAAACTCAGCATTTGAAGTTTGGAATTTCCTTAAAACTGAATATGAAGGAAATGAAAAAGTTAAAGGTATGCTAGTGCTCAATCTGATTCGTGAGTTCGAGATGCAGCGAATGAAGGAGTCAGAGACAATCAAGGAGTACACAGATAAGCTTCTTAGCATCGCTAACCAAATAAGGTTGCTTGATTTTGAATTTTCTGATTCTAGAATTGTTCAGAAAATATTTGTAACCATTCCTGAAAGATTTGATGCTACTATATCTGCCATGGAGAATAGCAAAGATCTATCAAAAGTCACCTTGGCAGAACTAAACAGTGCCTTACAGGCTCAAGAACAAAGAAGATTGATGAGGAGTGAAAGTTCTGTGGAAGGAGCATTGCAGGCTAAGTTACAAATCAGTCAAGGAGAGAAAGACAAAAGGAGGAGTTTTAAGAAGAACTTCAACCCAAGTGTTACAGCTAGCGAAAAGAAGGGGGACTTTCCTCCTTGCAAACATTGTAACAAGAAGGGTCATTATACCTGATATGAAGTGTGAGAAGTGCAATAAACTTGACCACCATGAAAGGATATGCAAAAGCAATTCTCAACGAAAAGACGATGCCCAAGTAGTAAGCAAACAAGAGGAAGAGTAGCAACTGTTCGTAGCATCATGTTTTACAAGCAGCAGTTCAAGCTCTAGTGGTTGTTGGCTTGTAGACAGTGGTTGTACTAATCACATGACAAGTAATGAAGAACTCTTTAGAGAGTTGGGCAGGTCACAAGTATTAAAAGTCAGAATTGGTAATGGTGATTACATTACTATCAAGGGGAAGGGAACTGTTTCTATAAAGAGTAGCACAGGTACAAAACAAATTTATGATGTTTTATATGTACCTAACATTGATCAGAATTTACTGAGTGTTGGGCAGTTACTTGAGAAGGGATTCAAAGTCTTCTTTGAGAACAAGCAGTGCACGATCAAGGATCCATATAACAATGAGGTCATAAGAATTAAAATGAGAGGCAAGAGTTTCTCACTTGACCCAATGGAAGAGGAGCAAGCAGCTTATACTGCTGCTATGACCAACACAAAGACTTGGCACAGGAGGCTAGGTCATTTTCATCATGTAGCAATTTTGAATATGCAAAAGAAGGAGTTAGTTTGTGGCTTGTCCCATATTGAGTCCAATTTACCAAGTTACAAGGCATGTCATTTTGGTAAACAAGCAAAGCTTCCTTTCCAAAAAGGAGCTTGGAGAGCTATCAAGAAGCTATAACTCATCCATACAAACGTTGTCAGACCTCATAAAACTCCTTCACTTAATGGAAGTAAATATTACATTGTTTTTATTGATGATTAAACAAGGATGTGTTGGATCTATTTTCTAAGGTTCAAGGTAGAGGTTGCAGGCGTGTTCTTCAAATTCAAGAACTGGATTGAGAACCAAAGTGGCTTTAAAATTCAAGTTTTGAGGTCAGATAATGGCAAAGAATACACCTCAAATGAATTTGATAAATTCTGTGAGGTGGCTAGAATTAAGCATCAACTTACAGCCCCATACACTCCACAACAAAATGAGGTTAGTGAGCGAAAAAATATAACTATAATGGAGATGGCTAGATGTATGCTTCATGAGAAGGAACTTCCTAAAGAATATTGGGCAGAGGCAGCAAATACTGCTGTATTTTTGTTGAACAGACTGCCCACAAAAGTAGTTGACGGGAAGACTCCTTTCGAGGCCTGGTATGGCTTTAAACCATAATTAAAAAATCTGAAAGTTTTCGGTTGTTTGTGTTTTACTAATGTACCACAAGTTAAGCGAGACAAGTTGGACAAAAGAGTGGAGGCCGACATATTTATCAGATATAGCTGTTATTTAAAGCTTATATAATTTTTCAACCTAACACAAGAAAAATTCTAATAAGTAGGGATGTAAGCTTCATGGAAAATGATAAATGGAGCTGGAACAATAAAAAAGATCAGCAGCCCGATGATTTGAATCAAGAAGAGTTAGTTGATTATCCTCCTGTCTGCGACACTAGATTACTTGCTGACATATATCAGAGGTGCAATGTTGCTGTGCTTGAACTAGCAGGATATCAGGAAGTAGAAAAATATCTTAAATGGAGGGTTGCAATGTAGGAAGAGCTTGCTATGATCGAAAAAAATCAGACCTGGGAATTAGTTGAAAGACCTCAACATCAGAAAGTGATTGGAGTAAAATGGGTGTTCAGAAAAAAGGAGAATGCAAATGGCTCAATTAAAAAATATAAAGCAAGGTTAGTGGTAAAAGAGTATGCTCAAGTTTTTGGAGTAGATTATTTTGACACGTTTGCTCTAGTTGCAAGGCTGGATACAATCAGAAGCTATTGCAGCACAAAAGAAATGGAAGATTTATCAGCTTGATGTCAAGTCAACCTTCTTAAATGGCTTCCTAAAGGAAGAAATTTATGTTGAGCAACCTGAAGGCTTTGCTGCAAAAGAAGATGAAGACAAGGTGTATCTATTAAGGAAGGCGTTGTACGACTTGAAGTAGGTTCCAAGAGCCTGGTATAGCATAATTGATGAATACTTGCTAAAACTAGGCTTTGTTAAAAGCCTTAGTGAGTCTACTTTATATGTTAAAGGTGACAATGATAATTTTCTTGTGGTATCCCTATATGTGGATGATTTCCTAGTCACTGGTAGCAACATTGAGCTTATTCAACAGTTCAAAGAAGACATGATGCGAGTCTTTGAGATGACTGATCTTGGAGAAATGTCCTATTTTCTCGAAATAGAAATCAAGCATAGACAAAATGAAATATTCATTTGACAACAGAAGTATGCAAAAGAGATTCTAAAAAAATTCCACATGGATAACTGTAAGACTATGAGCACTCCTGTGTCAAAAAGAGAAGCTATGCAAGGATGATGGAACAACTAAAGTGGATGAGTTTGAATATAGAAGCTTGGTTGGTTGCTTGATGCATCTCACAGCAACAAGGCCAGATATTATGTATGCTGTAAGTGTTCTTTCAAGATTTATGAATTGTGCTAATGAGTCTCATCTTAGAATTGCAAAAAGAGTTCTTTGATATGTCAAGGGAACTGTAAGCTTTGGTGTTAATTTTTGTTTGACACCAAGTTTCGAGTTGCAAAGCTATTCTGATAGTGATTGGGCCGGATCTTTAGATAACATGAAAAGCACTTCTGGTTTCTGTTTCAACTTTGGATCATGAATATTTACTTGAAGTTCAAAGAAGCAAGAAATTGTGGCTTAATCAACAGCCGAAGTAGAGTTCATCTCAACAACAACATCTGTTAATCATGCCTTATGGCTGAGAAAATTTTTAAATGATCTGCACTTAGAGCAAAGAACGAGTACCAAAGTCATGTTCGATAATCAAGCGGCTATAGCTATCTTAAACAATCCAGTTTTTCATGGCAAGACCAAGCATTTTAGCATCAAACTATTCTTCATCAGAGATGTTTAGAAAGATGGTGCACTTAGACTGAAGTATTGCAACACTGAAGATCAATTGGCAGACATATTTACAAAGCCTCTTGCAAAAGGCAGATTTGAAGATTTAAGAGAAAGACTTGGAATTTGCACCTACTGATGCAAGGAAGAGTGTTTGAATGTGTGCATCAGTAGCCTTGATTATTTCTTTTCTGTTTAGTTTATTTTTTTAATCAAGTTTTAAAGAGTTTGTTAAGTTGTTGGACTGTTATGTACCAATTATTAGTGGCTTAAGCTTAGTTGCTGAAGTTTAGCTAGTTAGTTGTTATTTTCTCTGTTTCAGTTTTAATTCAGTCTATTTAAGTAATATCTTATGCAATCAATAAAGTGCACTTTCTTTTGAGATAATCAACTCTCCACTTCTCTAATATATTTCCAACAGTTTTAAACCCACCCAAATAGAAGAAATGGTATAATTTGATTTGGGATTTCAGTCCTTAAAAAATCTGCTACTACATACAAAAGCCCAACAAGGCTTATGGCTTTTGTACTAAAATGGTGTAATTTTTTCATAAATTATCAAAATGGATAGATTTTAAAAAATTACAAAAACAAGAAATTGTGCTTCCAAGGACAATTTCAATATGAATAAATGTGCTTCCAAAGACGATTTCATTTTTACAGTTTTTGTTTTTCTAAAAACAATTATGACGGTTATAAAAACGATACAAATTGCTTTTAAAACTATCACAAACTGTTTTGTTACAAAAGAAACATACCAATGTCCAATTTGTGATTGTTAAAGAAATAATTTGTGACAGTTTTTTAACCATCATATTATTTTAAAAAATAAAACTAGAAAATTGAAATTGTCTTGAAGCACGAGTCTTCGTGTGTGTTGAAATCTTCTTTGGAAGCATGATTATCCAATTCCGTACTTTTTTTAAAAATCTATCCATTTTGGTAATTTATGACAAAAAGTGCACCATTTTGGTGCAAAAGCCCCCAAAAAACATTAGAATCCAACAGCGACCATGATAGCTGGAGCAGAGCAGCATTATTTATCAACTTTAAATGCTGAATGCCAAGCCCAGTGGATATCAAAGGCTTACACAAGTGCTTCCACGCACCTGTAACGAGATTGCACTTATGCAGATCTCCCATCCAGACGAAATTACGTATCAAGCAATCAAGAGTTTTCAAAATGTCAGCAGGCCAAAAATATATGTGAAAGCTATGCATAAGCATGCTTTGAATAATGGATTTGACCACTTGAACTCGCCCTATAAATAAAAGCAACGAACACTTCCAGGAACTGAGCTTCATTCTTATTTTATAAATAATGGGCTGAAGGAAAATTCTCTGGGGGCAACCATAAAACAAAGGAACCTCCAAATATGTTAAAGGTAAGCAACCCTGGTGAAAACCCAAAGCATCTTTAATGACCTGCAAACGCACTCTTGTGGAATGAGTAACAACGACATTTCGTAAGATAAAGAAATTGCCTCGAGGCTTCACCATACTCTTGAAAGAGATTAACCAGATTTTCAATATTCCTCTTAATTCCCCTTCTAAAAACAAGTTTTTCATATGCAAATAAGACGTGGCTAGGAGAGACAATACCTTTTGGACCTGCAACCTATGTAGCACCGATACCAATACGGCGTTTTCGATATGTTCCCGATACGAGACTTCGATACGTTTCCGATATGTCTTAATATTAAATAATATTTTTTTATATAGAGTGTATTTCATATTAATAACACCCAAACTAATTAAGGGTGCATACATGAACAATGGAATGGTGTAAATAGCGGTGTGTTTCCAGAATGGGAAAGGCCAAAAGGAGAGTGTAAGGGGTGTAGTTATGAAAATGGAAAGTGTAAATAGCATTAACCTTAATTGGAAGGGGAAGCAGGCCCAGAGGAAAAGCACTTGGGAGTTAAAAAACCGTGATGCCTGGTTGCGGAGGGGATCAAATACAAATTGCTTTTAAATCAAAAAAACAGATATTGTAATTAATAAAAAAATAACTCTCACTCTGTTTCGTTGGTGCCTGGTTGACGGAGGGGATCAAGTGCAGAGATGGTGACGGCGAGCGGCATGTGACGACGGTGAGCTGGTGCCGCTGTGCCGCTGTGCGGTGACTATGAGCTGGTGCCTGGTTGTCGAACAGGGGGCCGCGAGGGGGGCGCGCGAGCTGCGACCAGGAAGTGAAGGCCGACGGCGCGCGAGCGTGCAATGAGAAGCGACGGCGTGTGAGCGTGTGAGGGAAGCGATGGCGAGCGAGGATGGGGAGCGTACAAAAATACCTTTAACAATTGGATACGCGAATCGAGGTGTCATCCACGAATCCATATCGGACGCGTGTCCGATATGGTGAAATTTTTTTTTTTTGCACGTATCCGTGCTACATAGCCTGCAACCGTTTGAAATAATAATCCCTTGTTAATTGGCAACGAAATGTCACAATTGAGAACATCATCAGCCAGGCAGAAAAGTAATGGAGACCAAGGGTCATCTTGGCGAACACCCCTCTTATAGGAAATGAAGCCAGCAACTGCACCCTTAACCGAGAACGAGAGTCTCGTTGAGAGAAGAATAGAATGGATCCAATGAATGGACATTTTAGAAAAACCAAACGCTCATAGGACTTGCAAAAAGAAATCCTCAATCTAGCGTATCAAAAGCCTTCCAGATATCGAATTTCATCACCAAGTTACCTTTGAAAGAATGATGCTTTGAAAGATTAACAACCTCTGAAGTTGTACAAATATAGTCACTGATAAGCCCCCCCTTCACAAAGCCACATTGCTGTTGCAAAATAATCTCAGGAGCTATTCTGGGAGACGATTGGCTAGAACCTTAGTTATAACTTTGAATTGAAAGTTAGCCATCACAATTGGTATGGAATTATCTAAGGAATCAGCCTCGGGAACCTTGGGAATAAGCACCACCAAATTTGAATCATATTAGGCAGAATCCACCCCTGATTAAAGAACTGCAGGATTGACTAAAAAACGTCATCACCAACAATAGACCAAAATTTTTGGTAGAAACAATCGCCAAATCCATCTGGACCTGGCGCCTCGTCACCACTCATATTACACACTGCTCTCTTTTCCTCATCCTTGGTAGGAATACTTATAAGAAAACAATAATCATCCTAAGAAACTAGAGAATGGATAGTACGCGATATTAAATCATTAGTCATGCATCTATTTTCCCCTACTTAGATATTAGAAAAATATTGAAGAACTTTTTCCTTCAAATCTTCTTGCTTATCAATCAACAAATCATGCTTGTGGAGAACAAAAACTCGTTTTGATGAAGTACAAACACGAGCTAACTTGTGAAAGTATGTTGTGTTACGATCACCTTGGCAGTGCCATTTTACTCTTGCCTTCTACCTCCAAAATGATTATTGCATAGAAAGAGCTTGCTCAAATTCAATTTTTTCCTTCTCTTCTTTTTCTCAAATTTCGTCAAAATAGCTGAAAAGGCTCACATCATATTGGGTACTATTAACATATGTTGGATTTCTGACATGACTTCACCTTATTATGAATATCCCCAAAACAAGGTTTGTTCCAAGTCTAAAGTTCTCTCTTGAGATTGCGAAGTTTGCTACCTAAGATGAACATCAGACATCCCACAATCTTTTGGCACCAGCCCTTTGAAACAATCTCACTACAACCTTGGTGTTCAATCCAGCCACATATGTTGGAAACGAAAAGGCGAAGGGCTAGGTTTCAAGCCATGTTCATTACTACAAAAAAGGACTTCTATGACACTATATCAACATCGATTATGTAAAAACTAATGTTGTCAAAAATGCAGTGACAGTTTTGCAAATAATTATAACTTATTAACATCGATTTTTGAAAAATGATCATTGAAACAACCTTTCGACATCAGTTTCTTTAATAACTGATTTAAAATCAAGCATTCAACTTCGTTTTCTTAAAAACTGTCTTCAAAAGGGCTTTCATTTTTCATTTTTCACTCACTCTCGCACCTTTTTGTTCTCTCTCAATCATTCATGAACCTTTTTTTTAACATTTGATCCCTGACTTTTTCTTTTTAATCTTGTGTAGTCCAAAATAGTAAAATGACATGTGGTCTTCATTGTGGGATCATTGTACACGTGAACACCTTCCACGTCAATATTGCCACATTAAATAATGCTTATTCATCCTCCAAGTGTCAACCCGGACACACATGTCTGCCCTCCTCGTCAGCCCTGCTATAGGAGTGCGGACACGGACCTGCTACAGGAACATTAATGCCTACTGCACATATCTTAATATTAACAGCATATCAATTATGCCTAGATATTCAAATAGGTGTAACCACCTTATCTTATCATATCTTTACAAGTTATCTACAAGCTGTTACTTATGTACAAGTAAGAATATATCAATAAGGTAGACATTATCTTATATTTAAATTAGATAACTGCCTGCTATTATCTGTTATTATCTTATCTACATATTACTAATAAACAAAGGCTCAAAGCCCACACTCCACACTATAAATACAAAGCCTACTTATTATCCGACGTGCAGAATTTGGAATCCACATTGGTCACGCCTACTTCACACGTGAAATTTCCAAATTTTGGTAAGAACATTTGGTGCCCACCGTGGGGCCCAGGTAAAACTTACCCTGTGGCCTTTAACCCAAACAATTCATTGGCACGCATTCATGGTCAGTACACGCTCTAGCGTTAGACATGACACCCCTGTCGAGGAGTCTAATCCTCTGTAGCCTACCATGACAAATGTCGACACCATCCAACAACTCCAAAACCGCATGGCGGAGATGGAACGTAGGTACCAGGAAGAAATCCAAAGGCTGAAAGCCAATCGCGATCAGCGAGAAGCCAAAATGAGGCATCCTGAGGAAGATGAACGCTCCCCCGACACTAGAGGAGAACAAACGCAAGATGAATCGCATCCTCAACAACATGTCAACTGTAACGCCTCTCTTTGCTCTCTCGTGCTTGATTTATTTTAGATGGA
>CM023951.1:14607170-14645079 GCA_013407115.1 Glycine latifolia | reverse complement strand
AAGGTCCGTCCTTGGAAGAAGGTTCATAATTCCATCTAATTGGTTGATCTTATTAAGCCCAAGATCCGTCTTGGCACGAAGACCTAAGGTTCCTTGGAAGTAGGTTCATAATTCCATCTAATTGGTTGACCTTATTAAGCCCAAGATCCGTCTTGGCACGAAGACCCAAGGTCTGTCCTTGACCTAAGGTCCGCCCTTGGAAGAAGGTTCATAATTCCATCTAACTGGTTAACCTTATAAAGCCTAAGATCCGTCTTGGCATGAAGACCCAAGGTCCATCCTTGGAAGATGGTTCATAATTCCATCTAATTGGTTGACCTTATAAAGCCCAAGATTCGTCTTGGCAACCCAAGAATCCATTCTTGGCCATTTACAGGTCCGTAAAACCAAACTACGGTAAACCGTCAAGGTTCGTAAATTCTAAAGTTTTGGTTGACCTCCCAAAAATCCAGGGTGAATGCACCATTGGTACGCTATCAACAACGCCTGGACCCGAGACCAGTTCTTAGGACCACAAACCCAAGATCATGTCTTGGTAAATCTTGACAAAACCCAGCATGGACAACTCCACTGATACCAGCTTTGATAAACATGAGGTACACCTATGTCTACCCTCGACATATGTTATCATTGTCACATTTCTTCCTTGTAGGAATACATGTTCTCAGGAACATAACGTCCAAGATACCTACTTGGCTCACAAAGATCAAGGTCCGTCCTTGGTCTCCTAAAACCAAAGAAAACATTTTTGGTGCTATTACAGACTACGGAACCTCGACATGGCAAACCATAGTTATCATCAGATTTTGGCAAGGTCCATCCTGTTGTATATAGGAGGAGCTACAAGAAGATTAAAGCAAGGATGAAGTAATTGGCTTGATGTTTTAGCTTTTTACATGCCCAATCAATTTGAAGGAATTTGTAATTTGTCTAAGTGGTTCAAGTACATTGCCTTGTGATCCTTGCATTGCATTTGCATTCTCATTAACATGCATACATGTTTTTCATTAAAGTATTAAAGCTAGTAAATGATTTTAAAAGAAGCTAAGTTCTCATGGTTATGTGTTGCGAAATCAGCAAGTATACCGTTCATTTCAAGTAATAAAGTGAGTAAGTAAAGTATCGTCTCCACAGGGATTGAACGCAAATCTTATCGCAACTTATTATCTTAGAAATTGGAAGACAAATAATAAGTTTGAAGAGAATATGGTTTTATTTTAGAAATTACGCAAATTAAATAAATAACAGAAAATTGGCGAGAATTCAAAAACGAATTTAAATTGATTATTATGCAGTAATGAGAAACAATTGTGGTCAGAGCACATTCCCCTTTGATCACTACCTTCTTTATTTGAATTGGTTATTAAATTCAATTACTTCTAATTGCTCAGAGGATGTATTTTTATATAATTAGTTAAATCCTAATCCCTTAGTAATTTAACCCTTTAGCCCAATTAGAAATCCTAATTCCTTAGTAATTCCCTATCAAGCTAAGCATTAAGAGAATATATCATATAAATTTTGCAATCATACATCCTTATCCCTAGGCAATGTAAAAATTGTTATTTTACTCCTTTCAGAAATCAGAGTCCCAACATCCCTATTGCAAACTTTAACCCTTAGAACTTTAATAGAATAGCCAAATCTAATAAAGAATAATTCAATGAGGAACAAAGTAAAATAAAACAATTATTATAATTTCATATTAATACCAATCAAGTTACAGAGGAGTTCACATTGGTTCTGGCTCTAACCACAATAAGAAAAGTTAGCCAGACACGCTCATAACTAACCTTAATTGCATAACTAACATGTATCTAAGCAAGAATTACAAGGAAATCTGAAGAATTACAAATGATTTCGTCGTTCTTCGATCTTCTCGCAAAGACTCTAATATTTTCTCCCTATTCTTCTCTGCGTTTCTGTGTCCTTTTCTGTGCAAAAGTGCCTCCCTTTTCTCTCCCACACGTCCATATATTAATTAGAGTAACAAGAACCTTTTTCCCCAGCTATTTTCATGCCAAATCATTTAAAACAGGAAACTGCATAACTATGGCGCTACTAGCACGGTGTCTCACGCTAATCGCGTGAGATAGCCATGATGAGGGGATCTTCAAACATTCTGGCGCGGATAGCGTGGAGGTTGGCGCGGATCGCGTTGCGTGTTCAAAAGCATAGGTTGCTTCTTTTTGCTTCTTTTCCTCTCTTGTTGATTCCTAAATCACAAAAATAATAATAAATGAGATAATAAACAAATAAATAAATAAACTTAACTAATTCTAGCCTATATTACTAATTATTGAATGAATCATTAATCAATTAACCCTAAAAACTAATATATTCTAGCAGCATATTAAATAATTCCCAGATTTAGATAATGCTATCCTCAACAATAAACAGAATTTCAAGATGGAAAACAAGGATCAACAATCAAACATAACATCACATTTATCAATCCTAGAATCACAATGCTGAGTACAATCGATTTCCACATCAAAATTTCAACAACACTTTTCAATTCCATCAACTGTAAGAGTCATACTAGAGTACTCCTCACAAAGATATATGTATTTCACTCAACATTCAAGTGTATAAGGGTTATTATAATCACTCAATCCAACATAGTCATAGGACTACCATAAGCTTGATCATATTCTCACGTTCCATAAGATGAGAAACATAAATGCATGCACAACTGATCAAAAGGTCTTTATAAGGTTGTAACTTTGCCTGGTTTAAGGGTAGGAATATTTTGGATAGTAGCTAGGTTAAGACTGGATTCAAATAAAATTTCCCAAGTCCACTCAAACAAAATATCAATTATTTCACTCTCATGTCTCCTTGTCCACATCTGTAAATATTATCATAAACAGGGTTTTTTTTAATAAAAACAAAGCAATTGGAATATCAGACTTATTCTTTCCCACTGGACTATTGTCTTCTTGGGTATCTTTGTCTTTCCTCTTACTTCTTCTTAACTTTCTATGGACATTTAACTTTGCTATTTTTCAATATATAGTGGTCTTGGTTCTAATTCTTTCTTCCTCCAATCTCAAGTAGGGTAGTCAAGGTATATGTTCTAAATGTCAGGTATATGAATGAAAAGGTTTAGGCTCAAAGGGGTAGCAATGGAAAAATTGAAGGTAAGTCAATTTGACCCTAGCTTAAAAGAATAAACTGCCTTAATCATATCAAAATATACATGCATCCAGAGAAACAGAGCAAGTTCTAGAGTACTATCAAAGTGAGGTCTCTCATTCAAAAATAATTCTGTATAGGCTCAATCCTCACAAGCTATAGTCTCAAGCTAGACTCTATTAACTTCATCTCAAGCATCATTTCTTATTTCAATATGAACATCAACATACCAACAATCACAATTCCAATCATGTTTCATGCAATCCATGCCATATTTCATCTCACTCATGCTTCCTAACAGAAATATCCAATTGATCACTGATTTCAACAATTCTAATACTGAGATAAATAAGATATACTTCTAACCTTTATTTAAACAATACTAAAATTAAAACTAATGACTAAAATTTAAAACTACTAAAACTTAACAATTAAAGACACTAAAAAAAATTTCTGTTAGACATCCTTTGTCTCTTGAATGTGATTCTTCAAATAATGCGTATGCGCCCCATTCCCAGATTTAGAAAATTGTTGTCCCCAACAATAACTAAAAAGGATTATGCGCTACTAAAATACTCAATCATGTATGCATTATTTGAGAAACCACAACTAGAATGAAACATTAATCCAAATAGAACACACTCACAATTAATTTAATCATAAAACACTACCATAAATTCATCAAGCATTCAAATGTTTAATTGCAGCAATGTAAAGATACTGAAAAATTAAAAACAAGAAAAGTAAAATTAAAAACAATAAAACTAAATGGTCCTGGTCTATCACTCCTCACTCCTCTCCCTCCCTCGTCTCATCCTCAGCAACCTGAGATGGATCAGGGTGGTCTGTTGCTGGCTCTGTAGGGCTGGAGGGTCCTGGAGGAGTAGGAACTGCTGGTGTTGGTGATCTACGTCCCACCGGTGGCTGAGAAGATGATGGTGCTAGCGGATACTGAGGCTGGTATGCTGTGGTATCGATACCCCACTGTCTGCAGAGGTCCTCCAGCATCTTGGTCTGATACTCCAGCTAAGTCTGAATAAAAATGTAGCTGGGGGAATCCTCATAGACCAGCTCGTGTATGGGTGCCCTCTGTGTGGAAGAAGAAGATGAAGCATACTGTGGTGGAGGTGGGGTAGGACCCTGTGGCTGGGGATCCTCGAGATTAGGTACCCTCCGAGGACTCCGAGCAGCGAGCTCCTCTGGAGATAACTTAGAAGCTCTGATCACCTGCTCCTCAGTGGCGTTCTCCATCGCATCTAGATAGGTCTTATGGCTCATGACGAAAGCGATCTGAACATCCATCGGCTTCTCATCTAGGATCTCTACACCAGTTCATCGACACAAATGCGAGATGAGGGAAGAATGGGCCAGCCAGGACTGACTATTGCTGTCCTAAATCATGTGGAGGATCCGGCTGGACAAAACGTAAGAAATATAGAGATTGCCTTCACCCCGTAGCACATATAAGAGGATGGCTCGCTCTAGATTCACATCAGTCATATTTGTGGAAGGAATGACTGTGTGATTAACAAACTGGTGCCAAAAAGCTGCATCGCCTACCAAATTGTGTTTCCTCAGCTTCTCTGGCACATAGGCTAATCCTGCCTTCGTCCTCCAGGCTGTGTATAAACCCGTGATCCCATGTCTGATCTGATCAGCCAGCTGAGGCATATCATCCCTGTACATCTTACTGTAGACATCAGGCTGCATCCTATGAAAAAAGTAGGCGAACTCACAGTGGGAGAAGGGGGAGTAAGTGGTATCCAAGAATCTCTCTATGGTCTAGTGGTCGAATGGGACCTGGACTCGTCTCACCCAGCTAACCCTTCGATCAGCAACTGTCTCTCTATCTACATTCGCCAGGAACTCCCTCAAAATAGAACTGGAGCTCGGCTCAGGGAAGCTAACTAACTGCTGCCACCGCCTCCTGGTGATCACTGCCAAAATTGGGGAATCATCAGGTAAAGATTCTCATAAAATCTTCTTCTCTGGAATGATCTTCTTGGGTAAAAACCACTTATCAAACCGTTCTTGGCACTCAAACGAACGGAAACGGGTTTCATCGTAACTAGAAGGCCGGGCCCGTTTGCTGCCAGACGCAGCTGTGCTCTTCTTCTTGCCTTTCTCCACCTGTTTACCCTTTTTGCCCGCCATTAGACTTGAAAATGATGCTATGAAAGAAAGGTTCAACAGGAACTCAAGCTTGTGCAACAATGGTGGAAAGAGGCTAAATGGCTAATGCAATTAAGTGGCTAGGGTTTTATAATGGATGAATTAATGCTTGCAGTGTAGCAGGAGCTATCAATGTGATCGAGATTGATTGAGAAATGAAGGGAATGGGAGTAAATTTAGGGATTTTTTCAACAAGAAGGAAGGGGCGGGATTTATGACTGAGTTTCCCTTTTTAAAAACTAAAACGACACTATCACGTGAATTGCACCACAATCGGCGCTAATCGCGTCAGTTGTGAATACAGGGCTGTCATTTCGAACCTGTGGCACGACTAGCGCCATGAGCCATGCGAACCACGCCAGAGGACTCAGGTGGGCACCTGGATTCGAACCATTCGTGCTAGTGGCGTGGATAACCATGCAATTAGCGTGGACAAGCAATTAAGGCCAAATGGATTCGAACCTATGGCGCAACTAGCGCCATGCACCACGTGGTTAGCACCAGGATTGTAATTATGGTCCTTTGATTCGAACATATGGCGCTACTGGCACCAGGGGCTACACCATCAGCGTGGGGAATTTGAATGCTTTGGTTATTTTTAAAGCATCTGGCGCTATCAGCGCGGGTACCCACGCGATCAGCGTGAGAAATTCGAATGCTCTACAACATATTTCAATGCTTTTTACCATTTTATATCCTAAGTTAAACTAGATATATATGTAGTAATAACCTAAAAATAAAAATTGACAATGAAATAAATAATTCAACTAACTAGCTAAAAAATATAAAATAACTAACATCATCCAAACCAAATAATAAGAACTAAACATAAAACCATTACTTAGATTAAAAACCTGTAGGAATTCAAAGCAACAAATGAAAACTCTTGGATTGCCTTCCAAGTAGCACTTATTTAACGCCACGAGCGTGACGTACCAACTTTTAATACTCAAGTGAATTCAGTGGAATAGAAACCGCATTCCTATCCACTTGCCCTCCAAAATAGGGTTTCAATCTGCATCCATTAACTTTAAAAGACCTGTCATTATCTAAAGAAGAGATTTCTACTGTTCCATAAGGATAAATCTTTCGCACCAAGAATGGACCAGACCAACGGGATTTTAACTTACCTGGAAAAAGCTTCAGGCGAGAATTCTAGAGCAATACCTGTTGTCCTGGCTCAAATTCTTTTGGGCAAATCTTATTATCATGCCACTTCTTGGTCTTCTCCTTATAAATCCTAGCATTCTCATATGTAGCTAACCTGAACTCGTAAAGCTCATTTAATTGCAACAGTCTTTTATCATTAGCTTTAGAGAGTTCAAAATTTAAAAATTTAGTAGCCCACATAGCCTTATGTTTTAACTCAATAGGAAGATGACAAGACTTACCGTACACAAGTTGAAATGGTGACATACCTATAGGTGTTTTGAATGTCGTTCTATATGCCCAAAGTGTGTCATCAAGCTTCCTGGCCCAATCCTTCCTAGAATTCCCAACTATCTTTTCTAAAATCCTTTTTAGCTCTCGGTTAGAAATTTCTACTTGCCCATTTGTTTGAGGATGATATGGTGTGGCAACTCTGTGATTGACTCCATATTTGGCAAGTAAACTAGCAAACTGTTTATTGCAAAAGTGAGTCCCTCCATCACTGATAATAGCTCTCGGTACTCCAAAGTGGGTGAAGATATTCTTCCGCAACAATGAGACCACTACCTTCGCATCATTGGTCGGCAAAGCCACCGCCTCTACCCATTTAGACTCATAATCCACCGCGACCAAGATATATTGATTAGAATATGATTTAGGGAAAGGTCCCATAAAATCAATTCCCCATACATCAAACAACTCAACTTCTTGGATGTTATTCAATGGCATTTCATCTTTACGAGAGATACTTCCTGTCCTCTGACAATTATCACATTTGTCTACAAAATCTCTGGCATCTTTGAAGAGTGTTGGCCAATAATATCCGCACTGCAAGACCTTTTGTGCTGTCTTATTTCCTCCGAAGTGTCCTTCGTAATCCGAAGCATGGCAATGCCAAAGGATTTTAGGTGTCTCTGACTCAGTTACACATCTGCGAATCACCCCATCAGTACATTGAAAATAAAGGAAAGGGTTATCCCATAAATACCTCTTTGCATCATGGAGAAACTTCTTTTTCTGTTGCCAATTAAGTTCTTCAGGCATTACACCTACAGCTTTGTAGTTGGCCATCTCTGCAAACCATGGGCTAACTTGGATTGTCATCACTCCTTCATCAGGAAAAGATTCATTAATTTCCACTTCTGGCCCATCTTGCAACTTCTTTTCTTGAATCCTTGACAAGTGATCAGCTACTTTGTTCTCCACCTTGGCTTTATCCTTGATTTCCAAGTCAAACTCCTGAAATAAAAGCATCCAACGCAACAAGTGTGGCTTTGCATCTTGCTTAGTCATAAAAAATTTAAGAGCGGCATGGTCAGTGTAAACAATAACTTTAGAACCAACCAAATAGGACCTAAATTTGTCTAATGCATACACTACAGCTAGCATTTCTTTTTCAGTGGTGGCATAATTAACTTGTGCCTCATTCAAAATCTTACTAGCATAATATATAACATGTAGACGTTTATCATTTCTTTGTCCTAAAACAGCACCAATTGCATAAGCACTTGCATCACACATAAGTTCAAATGGTAAATTCCAATCAGGGGCCATTAAAATAGGTGCGGTAGTAAGCTTATTTTTCAATATATTAAATGCATCAATACAAGCTTCATTAAAACAAAATTCTATTCCCTTTTGAAGTAACTGACTGAGAGGTTTTGCAATCTTGGAAAAGTCCTTGATGAACCTCCTGTAAAATCCTGCATGACCTAAGAAACTCGGCACACCATTAACATTAATAGGAGGAGGTAATTTTTCGATTAATAACAATTTAGCTCTATCAACCTCTATTCCTTTTTCAGAAATTTTATGGCCTAAAACAATTCCATCATGAACCATGAAGTGACACTTTTCCCAATTTAAAACTAAATTTGTCTCTTGACATCTTTTTAAAACCTTAGCTATATTAGCTAAACATGAATCAAAACAAGAGCCAAAAGCAGAAAAATCATCCATAAATACCTCTAAACCTTTTTCTACCATATCAGAAAAAACAGAAAGCATGCACCTTTGAAATGTCGCAGGCGCATTGCATAGGCCAAATGGCATTCTTCTGTAAGCAAACACTCCAAATGGACATGCAAAGGTTGTCTTCTCCTGGTCTTCTGGTGCTACCGGGATTTGATTGTACCTAGAGTATCCATCTAAGAAGCAATAGTAATCATGACCAGTTAACCTTTCTAACATTTAGTCCATAAAAGGAAGTGGAAAGTGGTATTTTCTAGTTGCGTCATTGAGCCTTCTATAATCCACACACATCCTCCATCCAGTGATAGTCCTTGTGGGAATTAAGTCATTATTGTCATTTTGAATGACTGTCATTCCACCTTTCTTAGGGAAGGTTTGAACTGGACTCACCCATGCGGTGTCTGAAATTGGGTAAATCATTCCTGCATCTAACAACTTCACCACCTCTTTTCTGACCACCTCTTTCATGGTGGGATTAAGTCTCCTCTGTGGTTGCCTCACTGGCTTCATATCATCTTCCATAAGAATTTTGTGAGTGCAGAAAGAGGGATTAATTCCTTTCAAATCGGAGATGGACCATCCTATAGCAGTTTTGTGCTCCTTGAGTACTTTCAACAGCTGCTCTTCCTCGTAAACATCCAGCTCTCTATTAATAATGACTGGGTATGTTTCTTTGTCACCTAGAAACACGTACTTCAAAGTCTCCGGTAACTCTTTCAGTTCAACTTTTGGTGCTCCAACTGGGATGTCATCTTCTTTCTTCTCAAGCACCTCCATTACTACCTCAAGCTCTTCTTGTATGGTCTCTTGGCTTCAAATTTCCAGCTTTTCTTCAAGTTCCTGTTCCTCCGTTTGACTTGCATGAATTACAGTATCCAAAATATCTAGCCTAAAACAATCATGCTCATCAAATGGACTTTTCATAGCATCAAAAACATTAAAGGTAATAGACTCATCATCCATCCTAAGTTCTAATTTCCCTTTCTCTACATCAATTAATGCTCTAGCAGTGGCTAAAAATGATCTACCTAAAAGAAGTGGTATTTCACTTTCACCATCCATATCTAAAGCTATAAAATCTGCGGGAAATATAAACTTATCTACTTTAACTAAGACATCCTCAATGACTCTTGTAGGCTTCCTCAATGAACGATCTGCAAGCTGGAGAGAGACTCCGGTGGACTTTAATTCAGAAATCCCTAAGGACTTGCAAAATGACAAAGGCATTAAATTTATGCTTGCCCCCAAGTCACATAGAGCTCTCCTCACATTAATGTTCCCTATTGCAATTGGGATATTGAAACTGCCTGGGTCCTTAAGCTTTGGTGGAAGCTTCCTCTGTATTATAGCACTGCACTCTTTAGTAAGTGCAATAGTCTCACATTCCTGCAACTTATGCTTTCTAGACAACAGTTCTTTCATAAATTTTGCATAGTTAGGCATGTTAGCTAAAGCTTCAGCAAATGGAATATTAATATGCAATTTTTTAAAAATGTCTAAAAACCTGGCAAACTGTTGCTTTTGAGCTTGTTGCTTGAGCTTCACTGGGTAGGGAGACTTCTCAAAGCGGGAGAAATCCATTGGCTTCTTTGAAGGTGCAGAATTTTTCTCTTGCTTTTCTTGCTTGTTTGAAGGTACTTCTACCTCTCATTCTGCAACAACTGTGGTAGTTTCCTCTTTAATTCCTCTTTGGCTTACCTTAGGCTTCTCTGGGGAAGTGATTACCTTTCCACTCCTAGTAGTAATTGCCTTTGCATGCTCCCTTGGATTTACAACAGTGTCACTAGAGAAATGTCCTTGAGACCTTTCAGCTAGTTGCTTTGCCAATTGACCAATTTGATTTTCAAGATTTCTAATGGATGCATCTTGATTTTTATGGTGAGCTCTGGTCTCATTAATGAAGGCATTGGTGGCCTGAATGTGCTCATTGGTGGTCTTAGACAATTGTAACATAGCTTTCTCCAGCTCTGATGGCTCCTTAGGTGGAATAGGTGGAGGCTGCAAATAATTATTAGACTTGTAATCTAATCCACCACCTTGAATTCTCCTCTGAAAATTATTTCCCACAGCATTATTTTGATTTCTCTGAAAATTTTGATGGGGTCTTTGATCATACCAGAGGCCATTCACCTGAACTGGATCAGCTCCTACTAATGTAGGACACTCATTAGACTCATGCTCACCTTGGCAATACTCCTAGATAACAGGTTGCATTCTGCTGGATGAAACTTGAGCTGTAGAGACTTGGAGTTTATCAATCTTTGCATTTAATTTAGCTAATTGCTGAGCCAATATTTTCTGTTCAGCTAACATTGCATCACTACTCCCCAATTGAATGAATTCTCTTTTGGGCTGAACTGGAATGCTTTCATTCTCATCACGGGCTAGAGAATCAATTAACTCATAAGTCTGAACTGCAGTCTTTGATCTTATAGAACCACCAGCTGCAACATTAACAATAAGGCGTGATTCAGGTATAATTCCATAAAAGAAAATACGTACCTTTTTACCCACAGGCATGTCATATTGTGGACACCTCCGAATCAGCTCTTGAAACCTATTTCAAGCTGCACATAACGTTTCCCTCTCATTCTGAGTGAAATTGGTGATCTCATTCACCAACCGATTGTACTTATCCATTGAAAAATATTGAGAGAAAAATTTTGCAACCAATTCTTCCCAAGTGGTTATGCTATTTGAGGTCTATCTATCTAACCATCTAAGTTCTTTCCCCTTAACAGCAAAAGGAAATAACCTCAATCTTATAGCATCATCTGACACCCCTTGATGTCTAATGGTATCACAAATTCTCAAAAATCTGTTAATGAAGTCATGGAGGTCTTTGTTATCTTCCCCACCAAACTGACTGTGTTCCACCAATGTAATCAATGAAGGATGAATGTCAAAATGATTTGCTTCAATTGGTAGTCTTACAATACTGGAGTTTGGTCTAGTGAACAATGGAACCAGAATATCCTCAATCAGTTCATCTTCTGGTCTTGGCTGATTATTTGCTCTGTCAGCCATTTCTAATTTTAATTCAGAGATTGAACTAAAATCAGAATTTTCTGCTTCTCTTCTTCTTTGTCTGGCTAGTCTCCTATTTCTTCTAGAAGCCCTCTCTATTTCAGGATCGTACTATAGATGATCAGGATTACCTATACTTCACATAAACTAAGAAAAGCAGTTTAGTAACAAAAAAAATTCCAATTCCAAAAACTTGTTGTGAAATCGGCAAGTATACTGTTCGTTTCAAGTAATAAAGTGAGTAAGTAAAGTATTGTCTCCACAGGGATTGAACACAAATCTTATCGCAGCTTATTATCTTAGAAATTGGAAGACAAATAATAAGTTTGAAAAGAATATGGTTGTATTTTAGAAATTACGCAAATTAAATAAATAACAGAAAATTGGTGAGAATTCAAAAACGAATTTAAATTGATTATTATGTAGTAATGAGAAACAATTGCGGTTAGAGCACATTCCCCTTTGATCACTACCTTCTTTATTTGAATCGGTTATTAAATTCAATTACTTCTAATTGCTCAGAGGATGTATTTTTATATAATTAGTTAAATCCTAATTCCTTAGTAATTTAACCCTTTAACCCAATTAGAAATCCTAATTCCTTAGTAATTCCCTATCAAG
This sequence comes from Glycine latifolia, assembly GCA_013407115.1. NCBI lineage: Eukaryota > Viridiplantae > Streptophyta > Magnoliopsida > Fabales > Fabaceae > Glycine > Glycine latifolia. Next base: position 14,633,001 of record CM023951.1, on the reverse strand, counting down.
CTAAGCATTAAGAGAATACATCATATAAATTCTGGAATCATACATCCCTATCCCTAGGCAATGTAAAAATTGTTATTTTACCCTTTCCGAAATCAGAGTCCCAACATCCCTATTGCAAACTCTAACCCTTAGAACTTTAATAGAATAGCCAAATCTAATAAAGAATAATTCAATGAGGAACAAAGTAAAATAAAGCAATTATTATAATTTCATATTAATACCAATCAAGTTATAGAGGAGTTCACATTGGCTCTGGCTCTAACCACAATAAGAAAACTTAGCCAGACATGCTCATAACTAACCTTAATCGCATAACTAACATGTATCTAAGCAAGAATTACAAGGAAATCTGAAGACTTACAAATGATTCCGTCGTTCTTCGATCTTCTCGCAAAGACTCTAATATTTTCTCCCTGTTCTTCTCTGCATTTCTGTGTCCTTTTCTGTGCAAAAGTGCCTCCCTTTTCTCTCCCACACGTCCATATATTAATTGGAGTAACAAGAACCTTTTTCCCCAGCTATTTTCATGCCAAATCATTTAAAACAGGAAACTGCGTAACTGTGGCGCTACTAGCGCGATGTCTCACGCTAATCGCGTGAGATAACCGTGATGAGGGAATCTTCAAACATTCTGGCACGGATAGCGTGGAGGTTGGTGCGGATTGCGTGGCGTATTCGAAAGCACATGTTGCTTCTTTTTCCTTCTTTTCCTCTCTTGTTGGTTCCTAAATCACAAAAATAATAATAAATGAGATAATAAACAAATAAATAAATAAACTTAACTAATTCTAGCCTATATTACTAATTATTGAATGAATCATTAATTAATTAACCCTAAAAACTAATATATGCTAGCAGCATATAATTATGTTTTTGGAAAAATGAAAACTTAATGCTTTAATCGATTACACAATGTTTTTAATCGATTAAAGGCTTTGTTCTAAAACTGGAAAAGCCATGAAGAACATATTAATCGATTACAGGCTTCTTGTAATTGATTAAATAGCACAGCATAAAAATCATGCATCACTGCTTTAATCGATTACCATGTTATGTAATTGATTATCTTAGTTATTTAGTCTATATGCATTACTGGTTTAATCGATTACCACAATCAGTAATCGATTACATAGGCTTATTTCATATTTTGAGCTTTACTGCTTTAATAGATTATCAGTCTTATGTAATCGGTTATCACAACGTATTTCACATACATGATGACTGCTTTAATCGATTACATCACGTATTAATTGATTATCTTGTTCATGAAAGATTTTCCAGAAAGCTCAAGAACATATTAATCGATTATCTGGTATTTTAATCGATTACTTATGATAAAATAATTGATTACACTATCGTTTTAATCAATTATATTCAGTTAAATCGGTTTTCTACTTAAAGCTTTGTGGGTCTGCTCTTTATAAATAGACATTGAAAAAATTACTCAATGAATGTGTGACTTACCCAAAGATTTCTAAGCTTTCTAAGAGTCCAAGGTACTGATTTTTTCTGAGTGAGAAACACATCTTGTGAGATCAAGCTTTCTGATTTTTAAAGATGATGTGTTAAAGAAAATAAAGAGTTATTCAAGAGTTTTGATTCTGAGCATTGACTTTTATACAACCTAGATTGATTGGTAAATTCATTCATTCATTCATACATTGAAGGATCACAGGTTGTGTCTCTCTTGAATCTTTTTTTAGAATTTTTCTGTGTATTAAAATTCTGCTATGATATATCAAAGTGATTCTTTCAAGCTTTCTAGAGTAGGGTTCTCTAGGGATAAAGATCTGAGTAGGGTTCTCATGATCTTTGTGATTTTTTTTCTAATAGTGTTTTAGAATTCAGATTCTTTATCTAGGGTTGATAAAGATAATTACTTGTAAACTGCTTGTAAATAATATTTTGATTTAGTGAAAACTCTAACCTAGTGTTGGTTGGAAGACACTGGATGTAGCCTCCATGTTAGTGAGGTGAACCAGTATAAATTGTTGAGTCTCTTATTCTAATTTTGTGTATCTTTCATTGTTTCTATTATGGTAATCAAAATATTATTAGCAAAGAAAGTATTTCTATCATTGCATGCATAACAAGGTGTATCTTGATTGAAAGAAAAGACTGGTTTTACAAAAGGTGATTGAGTGATACGATCCAAGTTTCAATTCCACAAATTGTTTTTGGAGAAAAGTTTTAAATATCTGTTTTAAACCAATTCACCCCCCTTCTTGGTTTATTTGAAGTGTGTTCATTGTGTTTTCACATCCTTGACCAGCACAATTATCAACAACCCTGGATAACTTACAAATTTCAAAGCTTGAGGACCATCTGTGGTCAACCGTATTCACCCCATTATCCATTACGGAAACATGAGGTATTTAAAGCTTTACTCTGATGATTTCAGTGCTCACAAATTCTATTCATGCAGGAATACGAGCCATACAAAAACCAAGGAAACATCTTTGGTGTATCAAAGTCCAAGGCTCCCTTGGCACGCCAAACCCAAGAAACATTCTTGGTACTAACTCCTATGGAATCTTAGTACCATAGGATCATCTATTTTATAGGAATAGTTGCTTGAGGTCTGCCCTCTACAATTCAAACCCAAGAAAACTCTTGGTACTTTCATCCGGTGGCAACCTCGACAAATGAGTCCACCTTTGACATTGTAAATCCAATAGGCACTCTTGGTATTTTGCTTATACAGAACCTTGACAATCCAGGTTAGAAACTTAGCCATTTGTAGAAGCAAGAGTTCAACACAAATGTACATGGTTAACCCTCGACATTTCTAAGCCTAAGATACACTCTTAGCACACGTTAGCAACGGGAACCTCGACAAGCAAAGCTAAAGACTTAGCTATTTTTTGCTAAATAGGGACTCAGTATTACTTCATGATAACATGAGTTCATGACATTCAAGAGGCATTTTGAGTACTTCAATCACTTGATGATTCAGCATGCAATATTGATACGTCAAATCATTCGAAAATGACAAGATATTATTGCAATAGAACATCTTAAGTTGGTTTGATGACAAATATTATTCAAGTGACTTGCTAAGTGTAAAGGTAGCATCCAACATAAAGAATATTGGCGAAGATGGAGAAATAAGGAATACTTTCATTAAAGTAGTAAAAACTTTACATGGCCATCCAACAGCCAAAAGTACAAAAGAAACAAAAAGACAAAAGAAGCATAAAGTAGCCTATACATTAGTTGCATCACTAGCAGTTTCCTCAGCGGAACCAAGCTCTTCCTCATCGACCAAGGCGCCATCCTTCACATCCTTGAAAGGATCAAACTGACCCAAGTCAAGGTCTTTCACAAAGAGACCAGCTTGGCGCATGGCCTTGGAGAAGCCTTTCCCGTTCTGCTCCACTGCTTCTTACTTGTACACCTTCAGCTCCTCGTCAAGCTCCTTGTTGACCGCCATTTCAACATTAAGCTGGACGTTAGCTTCCTTCAATCTCTCCTCTAGACTCGCCACCTTCTCAGCGAGCTCCATCTCAACAGCAAGTCCATCCTCGACATCCTTCAACTTCGCCTCCAACTCAACCACCTTCTTTGCTAAGTCTTCCTTTTCGGCCAAAGCCTTATCAGCCTTGGCAGTAGTTGCCCTGCCACGTGTGACCAACTCATCACCATCAAGCCTAGTCTGCAACAACTTGGACAAAGCTTCACTAGTCTTGGTGGACAGTTGACGGTTGCACCTAATCGCCTCAGCAAGGGCCACCACTGTGCCATTCAACCGATTCCGCTCCAACTGCCAAGCACCACAAACAGCGCCTTTCAGCCTGTGTTACTCCTGCTCCAAAGAGGCAGCCTTGCTCATGGCCTCTTGATACACTTGCCTTTGTTCCTTTATAATGGCAACTTCTCTTTGCAGGAAAAGCTCTGCAGCATTGAACGAGTGTTAGGGATCGGCCGACCTTATCAAGTTCCTATCAAAAGGAGTTGGAAGTCCTCGATTGAGTCTATGTCCAACACTCAACAATGAGTCGACCTCCCTTGGAGCACTTAGATACTCCAAAGGGGCAACAGGGTGAATAGCAGGCGGTGGTATTGCAGACGGAGGAGGCGGAGAAGGAGAAGGAGTGGCAACAACAGAGAGGAATGATGAAAGGTGGACAGAGTTGGAGCGGCAGCCATAGGAGGCACAGTAGCAACAACGGCAGGCAAAGACGGAGCCACGACAGCAAGAGAAATGGAAGGAGAAGCAGTGGCAGCAGGTGGAGGAGCCGGGACAGGAGGAGGTGAGGTTGGCAAAAGCCCGGCAGCCTCCCTTAGTGCACGCAGGCCACGAGGAGGATGGGCAACCCGAGACTTCTTGTGGCCAGACGTCTCAGCACCCTCATCCCTCTTCCTCTTTGCCAATTCAGAAGGGGAAAGGCTGGAGATCGCAACGGCTACCTCAATAGGGCCAACCCAGACATTGGGTCGACCCTCTTCTTCAGTCGAGGGGGGAATAGGGGGTAGCACAACATTGCCACTTACATTGCACACCAATGGCCTCCATTGGAAGTTGCCCAGGATGTCTGCAAAAATGAAAAAACACAAAAGTGTCAGAGTTCGCACACCAAAAAAATAGAGAAGTTATAAGGAAGGAAGATTACTGTCCAGTGCGGCAGAGGGGTCATCAACCAAAGGCAGCGACAAAATAGCGTGCGGCACGCGCATCCAACAAGGCCGACAACATCTCCAAGGTTGCCTTGTCAGACCTCTCCACAAGGGTCAGCATGTCCTCATCAAAAGACCTGGACCTGGTAGGGTTAGCCTGCCAGTAGAAGGTAAATCGAGCTTCCCCATCCCTGTTGTGCATCAATGGCAGCCCTTCAGCCACGACACCACTTTCTTGGACCTTGAAGAATCGTTCCTTAAAGCGGCGGAAGACGTTGGTGTCTACCTCGAATAGCTTTTTTGAGACACTGTGCAAGGAGACCCAAGCGACCTTCCCAAATAGCTTGGTCTGAAAGAAAAAGTAGAAGAGAGGAACAATGGCACAAATGTGCAGATGAGAGCACAAAATCTCAAAGGCTCGCACCACTGCCCAACTATTAGGATGAAGTTGGGAGGGAGCCATATTCAAGTACTCCATTAGAGCACATTGAAAGGGAGAGAAGGGAAGGACAAGACCCAACACCTCAAAGAGGCATCGACACATGAAGAAGAAGGGCAGAGCACCCAACATTGCCCTCAAGCAGGGAAAATCATTTTCCCCACAAGGCTCGACGATGACCTTGCCGGCGTCCGAATGAGCCGTCATTTGCAACGTCGAGCGAAGAACATTTATAGAGACAATGGAAGCTATGGAGGAACGGTATTTAAACACGTCCTCCCTTACCCACTCATAGCCATGAATGGCTAAAACAGTCAGGGGTGACCCAGTATTGGGGCTACGACGCACACGCAAGGAAGCTCTAACGCCCCCATGGCTACTTTGCCTCATCCTCCCCGAAGAAGAAGAAGGGGTGATGGTGAGCGGCAAAGGGTCATCCACCCTTGCCTGCTGACGAGGACGAGAAGTGCCCTCTCCAGCTCGATGAGAACTTGCCCTCCCCTAAGAGGAAGAAGATGATTCGTCTAAAACTCCTCCATGGGTGTTTCCTCCGAAGAGTCACCCACAGAGATGACTTCACCCATAATGTGCTGCTCTACTGAGCTACCAGAGCCACTACCACCCATGCCTAAGGCAGAATCAGAAACGAGTGAGACGGACATTTTTGTTACCTTGAGAGAAAATGGAAGCAAGAAAAAGAAGACTCAGAGAAAGTAGAAACACAGGAATGGTGGTGAAAATTGCAGAAATCTCCTCTATTTAAAAGTACAGTGAACATCAACGGTTATTGGCGGGATTTTGAAATGTTCCCTAGAAGCTTGCTTCACGAATGACTACATTTACCCACACCGCATGATCTCCAAAATGTATCCACTCTTTGAGTGACACGTGTGCCGGGTAATGGTGCGTAGGCGGCACACGAGTGCTAGCATTTATGAAGACATAACACATGTTTTCAATGATCACATCAAACAGTCATATTTTGGCAGAGTTAATCAGCCTTGAGGCTTCATTTACTTGCTATGTTCAGACCTATCATTATCCTTGACGCTTCACTTACCTGCCAAGATCAGTCTTATTTACTAAAAGACAAAATAGTCTGCCTTGGACAACTCAACATTCACAACCCGGACTACCTTGTCCAGGTTCAGCTATCAATACAATCTGAGTTGTCACTTCTATAAAGCCTAAGAGCTTCTCTTGGTATAAACCTAAGGTCCGCCCTTGGTACTTTACAAAGACCAAGGTCCGCCCTTTGTCCGAGGTCCGTCCTTGGCAAGTCACAGGTTAGTAAATCCAAACTACGCTGAAACCATCATGGTTCGTAAGTCTAAAGTTTTGGTCAACCTCAACAAAGCTATTGACTTCGACACACAACACCACTCGTCTACCCTCGTAGGCTGATGGCACTCGTTATACTACTATGATACTAGACATTCTGCATTGACACTCTTTCATCCTCTTTCGCCCATAAATTGGCTCAGAGGCTGGGGTTCTAACACCCCGGATCTTTAAGTTGCTAATCTGGACGTTTATATGTGTGTTGTGGTGATTAATTACATGTGTTATGTTGCTTGATTATTGGATTTATTTTGATGTGTTGTTTGTTACTATTCTGTCTTGGTATGCGTGTTTGATGATCGATGTGTTAAGTCAACTTTGTTGGCATTGGTTGCTACTCGTACACGCATGGTGGACATGTCTTGTCAGTTGTGTTTATAAGCAGCCGTGTGCGCAGCGGAAGCGTGGTGGGCATATAGCATCCCGGGCGCTGATGAGGACAGGGAGTGATCGCCGGTGCAATGAGGCACAGACAAGGAACAGCTTCTGGCAGGCTTCCAGCGGGAGAGGTACATGAATGAATCGAATACACACCCGAACAAGAGGGATCCAGAAACTGTGCAGGTATGGGACTGTACAGTTGATGATAACTTAAAAGGAAATAATATGTACTACCTATACCAACAAGGTGCATCTACTTTTCAGTAGCCCATAACTTAAGAACTCCACAGTTAAGCGTGCTTGACTTGGAGATTTTCTGGGATGGGTGACCTCCTGGGAAGTTTCTCAGGAAGTGTGTGAGTGAGGTCAAGGCACGCTTAAAAGTCTTGTGTTGGTATGTGGGGACAGTCATTGATCCTGCAAGTGGCCGGGCATTACTAATGGTATCAGAGTAGGTCGGACCTTTCGGCCAGTGAGTTGTGAGCATGCTATGTTCCTCTGTGCAGGATGGTGTTGATTGTTGAATATTTGATTGTTGAAGTGACTAGCTGTGCTGTGTTGGGTTATGTTGTTTGTGTTTAAGCTTTGTGTAGGGTGTTGTTTTTAGTATAGTCATGACATATTTGTATTTCTCACGTCTGTTATACCATGTGTTCTAAGCATTGTTGGGGGTTATCAGACTGATTTCATAAGCTTATCCTTTGAGTGCCCTAATTCAGTTAAAATCATGTTTTAAATAAAGGCACTTATCCTTTGATTTCATAAGCTTTTATCATAAATTTACCCTAAACCTGGTTAAATAGCTCCTATTGCTTGTATACATGTCATTCGTCATATTTCGGAAGATTAATCCAACATGTTTTGTATTTTGATAGATTCCGAGGATTTTCAGGGCTTCCGAAAACAAAAAGCCAGCAAATAGGGATCATAAAGCAAACCTGGGAGGTGCATCAAGCAAAACAGACCCAAGGCCCAAAAAGAATTCTTCAAAAGGTGCATTTAACTCGCTTGGGCAAGTGAATCTAGTGTAATTTGCTCGCTTGGGCGAGCTACACCTGCAATTGGGCCTCCAAGTGGCCAAGTGGACGTGCAACTTGGGCCTTAACTCACTTGGGCGACTGGAACACACATAAAATGGTCGCTTGGGCGACCAAACTCGACCAGGCCAGCCTCTATAAATACCCAAGCACCCCCAAGGCCAAAAGACACTTCTTGCAACTCCTTCTTCCTCCTCCTTGCTTCTTCTAAGCTTTTTCTTTAGTTTAGTTTTTTAAATATTAGTATTAGGTAGGTTAGGAAAGTGAGAGAAGTGAGATTGAGTGTGGAGACTCTACCGAAAAGAAGCGGTGATGGGGCCCTTCATCAATTCTTCTCTTAAGGAGGTTCTCTCCATGATTGGTTAGTTTCTCTTAAGGATTGGATGTAATCTTCTACTTTTAATTATCTCTTTTAATATTTATTTATGCATAAGTCTTTTCTATTTATTATTGGTAATTTTATTTTGTTCTTCATGCTTGATTCTACTTGATCACTAGTTTCATGAAATTGGATTCTAAGTTTAACTGGGAAGTACTCTTAGAATTTGAACTGAATAATTTTACTCTTTACGTTACGTTGCTAGGAATAGAGCATAACGTTTAGATTGCAAATAGCACGCGATTATGATTGTAATGCTGGGTTATTTACTTCGTATGCGAGGAACCGATATTTGGTAAATATCCTTAGAATTCGATTGCGAGGGATCGATTCGAGGTTAATTAATGTGTGCATCAATAATAATAGAAAATGATTTATATATGGTAATATTAATTGGATACCGAGGTATGAATGATGAAATCCAATCCTATGCTTTTCTTGAATTAATTAAAATCATTTTATTAGTTTCCGTACTTTTTAGTTATCTTTCATTATTTCCGTAAAACCATCAAAACTTCGACCATACTCGTTGTACATAACTATTAAACTGTTAAGTTTTATTTGGAAAAACTGAGTAGCACAAGTCCCTGTGGAGACGAACTTTTATAAATTTTGTAACTTACAACGACAATTGGTACGCTTGCCAAAAGTCTAACACATACTGGCCATCTGTGTAATCCGGGACAATGCGAGGGGACATTATGGCAAGCAGTCTGTGATACAAATCATAGAGAGCCTGTATGGTATGATTGGTGTTTGTTTATGTATTCCTTCTGGATACTCACTTCTTGTTGTACGCAGAAAGTGATGGCCGGTAGGAACGACCGAGCGATAGCTGATGCTCTCCAAGCCTTAGCCCAAGCATTGGGGAATCAGAATAGGGAAAAAGCCCCCGGAGCCGTGGAATACCAAGGATTGGACCGCTTTCAGCGCAACAATCCTCCTTCATTTCATGGGGGGTATAACCCGGACGGTGCTCAAACTTGGATTCGAGAGATTGAGAAGATCTTTCGGGTTATGGAGTGCCCCGAGGGACAAAAAGTCACCTTCAACACTTATACCCTGGCAGAAGAAGCCGAGTATTGGTGGGATAATACCCATCAATGCATGGAGGCGGAAAGCCGGGTTGTAACATGGGAGACCTTCAAGGAGGCGTTCCTGGAAAAGTACTTCTCAGAGGACGTGAGGAACAAAAAGGAGATGGAGTTCCTTGAGCTGAAGCAAGGAAACCAGGGAAAGTTTGAGGAGTTGGTGAGGTACTTTCCTCATTACCAAGGATGGGATGGAGAAAGCTCTAAGTGTGTAAAGTTCTTGAACAATTTGCTACTCGAGGTGAAGCAAGCCGTGAACTACCAGGGAGTTTGTCAGTTCCCAGCTCTGGTCAACATGTGCTGGATTTGGGATGAGGATTCTAGAGACAGGGCGGCCTACTATCGGAACACGGGCCCTGTGAAGGATAGAAAGACTGGGCACCAAAACTGTGGTAAGCCCTACACCGTCCCTCATGGGCAGAATGATCATTGCCCCAACCACCAAAAGACTACTACTACGGGATTCTCGAGTGGTAGTAGCAGTGGACCAGCTACCTTCCCAACCCGAAAGACGTGCTTTAAGTGTGGCAAGCTCGGGCATTTTGCTGCTGAGTGTGGACAAAGGGGCCTGATCTGTTTTAACTATAAGGAGAAGGGTCACTTCTAAAGAGAGTGTCCACATCCCAAGAAGGAGCGGAATGGTAGAGGCCAACAGAGCCAACCCGGACAACCAAGGACCATGGGAAGAGTCTTTACTCTTAGTGGTGCTAAAGCCTCGAATTCCCGGGGTCTGATCCAAGGTGAGTGTTTCATAAACAGAGTTCCTTTACTTGCACTTTTTGATTCTGGTGCAACCCATTCTTTCGTATCCAGGTTGTGTGTGGAACAACTTAAACTTCCTGTGTCTTCTTTAAATAATGAACTTGTGATTGAGACCCCGGATAGTGGGTCTGTGTTGACTTCCGAGGTATGTTTGGACTGCCTTGTGGAAATTTCTGGTAGAAAATTCCGTGTTGATCTGGTTTGTTTGCCTCTTAGCCAGATTGACGTTATTTTGGGTATGGACTAGTTATCTTCTAACCAGGTTCTGTTAAACTGCTATGATAAAACGGTCGTGTTTGGAAACCCGGATGTGAGAGAGGAAGGGATATTCATCACGACTAACTGGGTTATGTCATCTTTAAAAGAGAATGCTCAAGTATACATGATCTTATCAAACCCAGAGGATGAGACCGGGGTCCCTCTAGCCGACCTCCCTGTTGTGAGAGAGTTCCTGGGAGTGTTCCCTGAGGATGTATCCAGGTTACCATCGGAGAAAGAGGTCGAGTTTTCTATAGATTTGGTACCTAGAGTTGGACCTATATCTGTAGCCCCCTATAGGATGTCTCCCTTAGAGCTAGCCGAGCTTAAGAAATAGCTGGAAGAACTATTGGATAATTAGTTTGTACGGCCTAGTGTATCTCCATGGGGAGCACCCGTGTTGTTAGTCAAGAAGAAAGACGGAACTACGAGGTTATATGTAGATTACCGCCAGCTGAATAAGGTAACGATTAAGAATAAGTATCCCTTGCCTAGGATAGATGACCTTATGGATCAATTGGTAGGGGCTTGTGTGTTTAGTAAGATAGATCTTAGGTCAAGTTACCATCAAATCCGGGTAAAGTCTGAGGATATTCCAAAGACCGCTTTTAGAACCCGCTATGGTCATTATGAGTACATGGTTATGCCCTTTGGTGTGACCAATGCTCCTGGTGTGTTCATGGATTACATGTATAGGATCTTTCACCCTTACCTTGATAGCTTTGTGGTAGTCTTCATCGATGATATCCTGATATATTCTAAGACCCAAAAGGAGCACGAAGAGCACTTAAGAATTGTGCTGTAGACCCTTAGGGACCGACAACTGTATGCTAAGTTGTCTAAGTGTGAATTCTGGTTAGAGAAGGTGAGTTTCTTAGGGCACGTGATATGCCAAGGTGGTATAACTCTAGATCCTTCTAAGGTGGAAGTAGTCCTTAAGTGGGAGAGCCCCAAGTCCGTGTTCGAGATTGGAAGTTTTTTGGGCTTGGCCGGGTATTACAGGAGATTTATAGAGGGTTTCTCAAAGTTGGATTTGCCTTTGACCAAGTTGACTAGAAAGGGGCAAGTGTTCGTATGGGATGCCCAGTGTGAGCATAGCTTCCGAACTCTTAAGGAAAAGCTAACAACCGCACCTATGTTAGTTTTGCCTAACCTAGGAGAGCCCTTTGAGGTGTTTTGTGATGCAGCAATGACAGGCTTAGGAGGGGTGTTGATGCAGGGTGGCCGGGTTGTGGCCTATGCTTCCAGGCAACTTAAGATGCATGAAAGGGACTACCCTACCCATGATTTGGAGTTGGCTGCTATAGTATTTGCCCTTAAGATATGGAGACATTATCTTTTTGGCTCTAAGTTCGAGGTGTTTAGTGATCATAAAAGCCTTAAGTATCTGTTTAGCCAGAAAGAATTGAACATGCGTCAAAGAAGATGGCTAGAATTTCTTAAGGATTATGATTTTTAGCTTAGCTATCACCCCGGCAAGGCTAATGTGGTGGCCGATGCTTTAAGTAGAAAATCTATACATGTGTCCGCACTGATGGTTAGGGAATTGGAGCTCTTGGAACAGTTTAGAGACCTAAGTCTAGCGTGTGAGCTCACTCTTACTAGTGTGAGGTTAGGAGCCCTACGGATTACGAGTGGGCTACTAGAAGAGATCTGGGAAGGGCAGAGGTCTGACCCTTTTCTGAAGACTCAACTAGAAGCCATAGCATCAGGGGGTACTAGTAGTTTCCAGGTGGGGCCGGATGGAGTTTTGAGACTTCAAGGTAGAGTTTGTGTCCCCAACATATCCGGGCTTAGGAAAGTGATCCTAGAAAAGGGGCATAAAAGTAATCTAAGTATCCATCCCGACGCCACCAAGATGTACCAAGACCTCAAGAATATGTTTTGGTGGCCAAACATGAAGAGGAAGATTAGTGAGTTCGTTTATGCATGCTTGGTCTGCCAGAGAGCCAAGGCAGAACACCAGAGACCATCGGGTAAGTTGCAACCTATGGAGATACCCCAGTGGAAGTGGGATAGTATCTACATGGATTTTGTTGTAAGCCTGCCTAGAACCCGGGCTGGGTTAGATTCTATCTAGGTTATTGTTGACAGATTGACTAAGTCTTCTCACTTTATGTTGATCAACATTTGGCTTTCCTTAGAGAAGTTGACCACCTTGTATATTAATGAGATTATCCAGTTACCCGGTGTACCCTCTAGTATAGTGTCTAACCGGGATCCGAGGTTCACATCTAGATTCTGGGAGATTTTGAACAAGGCCTTTAGGAATCCGGCTTCGGCTGAGCTCGGCCTATCACCCTCAAACTGACGGGTAGACTGAACGAATCATTTAGTCTCTAGAAGACCTTTTGAGGGCGTGTGTTCTAGAACAAGGGGGTAGCTGGGATAGTTTTCTACCCTTGATAAAGTTTACCTACAACAATAGTTTTCACTCTACCATTGGCATGGCTCCCTAGGAAGCTCTATATGGTAGAAGGTGTAGGACACCCTTATGTTGGCTAGAACTCGGTGAGAGTCTTGTATTAGGGTCTGAGGTGGTACAACAAATGACCAAGAAGGTCAGGTTGATCCGGGATAGGATAAGGATGGCCCAGAGTAGACAAAAGAGTTATCACGACAGAATGAGGAAGGACTTAGAGTTTAAGGACGGTGATCATGTATTCTTGAAGGTCACCCTATGGACCGGGGTCGGCCGAACATTGAAATCCTAGAAACTCACACCTCGGTTTGTTGGTCCCTTCCAATTTTTAAAAAGAGTCGGTCCCATAGCCTACCAAATTGCCTTGCCCCCGTCCCTTTCCAATCTCCATAATGTATTCCATGTGTCCCAACTTCATAAGTACATTCATGATCCATCTCATGTAGTCGGGTTGGATGATATTCAAGTAAAGGAAAACTTAACTTATGAAACACTACCTTTGAGGATTGAGGATTGACGGACAAAACATCTAAGCGGAAAAGAGATTCCCCTGGTCAAGGTAATCTGGGTAGGTATATCTGGAGAAGATGCTACATGGGAACTAGAGAACCAGATGCGGGAAGCCTATCCAGCTTTGTTTACCTCAGGTAATTTCAGGGACAAAATTCCTAAAAAGGTAGGAGAGTTGTAACACCCCGGATCTTTAAGTTGCTAATCTAGACGTTTATGTGTGTGTTATGGTGATTAATTACATGTGTTATGTTGCTTGATTACTGGATTTATTTTGATATGTGTTGTTTGTTATTATTCTATCTTGGTATGCGCGTTTGATGATGGATGTGTTAAGTCAACTTTGTTGGCTGTGGTTACTGCCCGTACACGCATGGTGGACATGTCTTGTCAGCTGTGCTTATAAGCAGCCGTGTGCGCAGCGGAAGAGTATTAATCTCTCTCTTCTTTGCGCTTTTCTTTTGCCTTTTTCTCTGTTATCTCTCTCTAAAACTCATCCAGAACCCTCTCGTTCCCAACCACTTCTCTGTTACCTTCAACCTACGAGAACCACCATAGCTGCTGCGGAGTCCCGAGGCCAAGGAAAACCTCGTGGTCGGAGCAGAAGTTAAGAATGAACCGTCGTGAAGCTCGTGGACAAACTCCTGGTTAGGTAAGAGGAGTTTATTGTGTTTTATAATAGCTTTAGATGCCAACAGTGATGATAACAGCATGTCCCTGGTGTGTGTGTTGTTTTCCAGTAAAGCTATGCCTTTTATGAATGAGATGTGTTATGTCTGAAATCTGTTATGTGTCATTTTGAGTGGATGTTTGATTTTTTGGGATAAAGAGTCGATGGTGCTATTGTGGGGAGTAGAGGTGTTAAGGACTCCCCGTGCATGTGTGTGAAGTTGGCATTTTGATGCTGAAAAGCTTCTAAGACACTTGCGAAAGTGTTCGTGAAGGTGATGAGTACCGGGACGGGTTGGCCGTGTTACACATAAACATCAACCCCTTGTGTTTTGACATCGGCTACCAGGATGGGTAGGCCGAGTTAAGCGGGTTACGTAGCATGCATGCATGCAGGACGTAACTTAGTCTTTGTTGGCGGACGTTTGTATAGCGGGTTACTTGCCTGGGGTTGTTTCCTTAAGAGTTGTTAGGACTCGCGTCGTTGCTTTAGATGTGCCCGGTTCCTTACCCAGAGTGATATGTTAGAGCTGTTAAGCTCAAGTTACTTCACAAGAGGGAGAGTAAAAGCCACGGGTCTTCTACTCGGATGAGCTCGTGTCTTCTCGGGATGAGAGCCACCGGGTCTTCTACTCAGATGAGTTTGTATCTTCCTTTAGAACTACCGAGTTCCTTACTCGGTAGATCTTGTATGTTCTTGGGAAAAGAGCTACCGGGTTCCCTTACAACCTTGTATATGTTGGTGATAAAACACAACCAAGTCTTGCAAACGCTATCGAATTAATCGATTACAGCACTTATGTAATTGATTGCATAAGTGATGAACCCGTCCTTGGCATTTTATAGAAACCCAAGGACCCCTTGACCGCCTATGGCAAACCTTTACCAAACCCAACCGACCTTGTCCGCTCTTGCTACCCTTGCCCTCCCTTGTCCAAACTTTACCCTTATGACCGACCCTTGGTCTGACCTTGTTCGGATTCTTACCTTGAGATAGTATGTCTAAGTGCCAACCCAGACACCTCGTACCTCACACCGGTTCACTTGGTTGTATGTGTTTGTGAGTGACGTATGTAATTACGTTGGTAGCATTTGAGCTCGGCCTATGTGATGGCTTGAGAAGATGATGTGTTTGGATATACATAAATACCCACGGGGGTGTATGACGGGCTACCCTTGCGAGGAAGGATGTGTTCCTAGTCGGATCATACATTGATGGTGCCGTGGTGATATTCTTTGTATAAATGTGAGATGCCAGGACCGGGTGGTGAACCTTGCAAGGACTGCGGTCAGTGCATCGATGGGCCCTCATTTGGGGCAGTATGTTGAGACATAGGGGGTGTATGGCGAGGTTACCCTTACGAGGAAGGATGTATTCCTAGTCGGGTCATATTTCGAAATAGTTTGCAAACTGCACCAAATTTCGCAATTTGGGTTCTGAAAGTCCCTCCAAATTAGCTACACTGCTGCTTTATTTTGTAATTGGTCGAAAATCTCATAGCTTTAGAAATAAACTCAATTTTTATAAAAGTTTTCTCATGTAACTTCTTCAAAAATTGAAAGGTCAGTGGGAGCAAAATCTATTTTCTTATTCTATATGTGTAACACAAGGGCAAACTTGCTCTCCAAGGGTATCAACGGAATTACAATCAAGCTTCGGACATTCTTCTATAAGCAAACACTCCAAAAGGGAAGATGGCACGAACAAAGAAATATGGAGACGTCTCCGGACTCCCTAACGTTGCCGTCAGCCGCCATTGATGGTGCCTATGTAACTATATGACTTTTACATGACGAAAATGGGATAGATGATTGGCTGTAGGGTACGGAGGTACTGGGGGGCCACATCTGTTGGGAACTCCTTCTGACACCCATTGGCTGATCACCAAGGGGGGTGATTCCTGTGCACGACAGAGTGACCCTGACAAGTTACTGCATCATCGGACCACAGGGATGGCCTATTTCCGGGATGGTACCACATTGCATGTTGAGAATTGAATCAAGAGCATGCATCATGCTAGATGTTATAAGTTGACTTATGAAATGATTGTGTATGTCCGTGCAAGTTAAGTGCTTGATGGGTGTTTGAATTGTTTGTATTGATATGGTGATGTTCGTGTTGTTTCCTGACCGGATTGTGTTCCCCTACTGTTGTATTTATTGTTGTTATTTAATATGATGAACTCACCCTTGCTTTGTTGTACCTTGTGGTTTAATACCTGTGATGATCGTGAACCGGGTTCGTGTGAGCAGACAGACAACAGTAGGTGAACCGGGAAGATGGCAACTTTTGAGTGGAGCCGTCGAGTTGTCGGGATGTCGATGTGACGAATCCCGAGCAGGGGTTATGTTTTGCTGATTACACTCCTGGTTTTGATAGTTACACTCATGTTTTGCTAGTTGCACCCTTGACATTTAATTTCTTACTTCATTTGTAAAACACTTGTACGTTTTATATATGGATATTTGTACATACAAGTAAACCACATTTTGTGAATATGTATATATATATATATATATATATATATATATATATGCGATTGAAATGTTTCATACGTGTCTTGTTTATGATCATGATCGTTTGCAAAAATTTTATCACAGCCTCTCTTAAAAAAAAAATAATAAAATAAAATAAAAATGGGTGTTCTTTTTATCAAAATTACATTAATGATGTGCTTAAGAGTTGGTGGTACAGTTATGACATGGCAGGTCGTTACACTAATGGTATCAGAGCAGGACCTCTCTACCAATATGGTGTGGTTTGAGGACGAACCAGGCAGAAGCTGGTGGGCATGTAACATCTCAGGCGCTGACGAAGGCGGGGAGTGATCATCAGTGCAATGAGGCATGGACAAGGAGCGGCTCCTGGCAGGCTTCCAGTGGGAGAGGTACATGAATGAATCGAATACACACCCGAACGAGAGGGATCCAGAGACTGTGCAAGTATGGGACCGTATAGTTGAGGATAACTTAAAAGGAAATAATATGTACTACCTATACCAATAAGGTGCATCTACTTTTCGGTAGCCCATAACTTAAGAACTCCACAATTAAGCATGCTTGACTTGGAGATAACAGTATATCAATAAGGTATACATTATCTTATATTTAAATTAGATAACTGCCTGCTATTATCTGTTATTATCTTATCTACAGATTACTAATAAACAAAGGTCCAAAGCCCACACTCCGCACTATAAATACAGTCGTACAGGTTCTCTCTAAACACATCTTATGCATAATTCAATTCTCACTCTATTCAGACTTGAATGCATTACTCAAGTTACTCATTCTCTAGATCTTATACTAGGTTCCCACACTCAGTTATTCTCTAATAATTGATGTACTTACTTGAGTGTCAGAGTACTTTTCCTTTGTTTTGTAGGTTCCTCCTCTAAACAAAGCCTACTCATTATCCGATGTGCAGAATTTGGAATCCACATTGGCCATGTCTACTTCACACGTGGAATTTCCAGATTTTGATAAGAACAAATCTCAAGGTAATGACAACGGGACACTGTCACATTGAGCCAAGTAAGTCCCTTTGTCACTGGCAATGCTTTGAGTCATAGTCTGTTTGTTTTGTTGCATTATTGGTGTAAGGTTAACACAAAGTAGCCTCTAGAATATAGACTTAAACACAACTTATAAATATCTGATTTGAAGAATAATGTTAGTTGTACTATTTATTATCAAGTAAATAGATAAAACTGACACAAAAGATTATCCATTTTAGACTTCTGAGAGGTATGATTTTCTTTTGATTTGCTCTAAATTCTGTATTGATTCTTGCATACTTGTAAAATAGTGCTTACTGGACTGCTATTTGTCATATCTGGATTTTGGGGAGTTTGCTTTCTGCTCTTTTCATCCAGTCAAACATTTATGTCGATGCTTTGGGTTACTTAAATGGATGTGTAAGATTCAATAGGGTGATTTATTTAGGTTTAAATATGTTTAAGATTTCTAATAAATTTTCAAATTTTGTTCTGAATTTCTAATAACTTTTTTTTGTATTGTGAATCCTTGATATATTAAAACTTTTGTTTTGAGTTTCTATCCTCTGAGGATGATGTAGCACCATTAAAACTGTGGATAATGTTGAGAATATCAATTTGTAATGTGACATATCATTATTTAACTTATGTCAGAGACTCAAAACAAAAATTACAATATATCAAAAACTCAAAACAATAGAAAAAATTATTAGAAATACTGAACAAAATTTAGACCTTTATCAAACATCTTAAATATAGATGAGCCATTTATTTTATTTTGCTTTTGCTGGAATTTTTTACTTAGCTTTTAATTGCATGTTAGATTATTGGATGTGATGTCCAAGTTGGGTATATAGAAAGATTTAGTTCTATGACAACATGACAACAGTGATTCAACCAATTTTAGAGAAAGGGATAGTTGACCACTTTATCTTACTAGGAGTCTTGTTGGAATATTTTATCATTGTTGATAAGGTATTTCTCTCTCATTTCTTCTATATTTCTTTGTCTTTTATTGCAAAAACAAATTTAACCATGAGCAATGGTTTCTGTTATCTAAATTAGGTTTTTTAAAGCTTAATTGCATTTTTTTATCTCTAAATTTTTAGTTTTTGATGAATTTTATTTTTAACTTTTTAATTTGATACATTTCATCTTTAATTTTTAAGAAATGTGTAAATTTTATCCTCTATCACTAATTTTATCCATTAATAAACACAAGAGTTAGGGGTAAAATTTGTCAAAAAAAAAGAAAAGAAAATAGGTGTAAATTTCGCCAAAAAAATAATAAGTTAGGGATAAAAAAATGTAATTATGTTAACAGTAAAATGACTAAGGGGAAAATTTGTAAGATTCTTAAAAATTAGAAGTAGAATTTGCCAAATTAAAAAGTTGAGATAAAATTTGTCACAAATAAAAAAAGTTAAAGATAAAAAGTGTAATTGAGATTTTTTTAAAAGTCATTTGTCTCATAATCCAACCGTTATGTCTTGTCCACTCATTGTTAGAATGATTGGTAAGAGCAATGGAGCCAAAATTGGAATTCTTTGTGTATCGGAATGCCAAGGTGTGTCTATCAACTTATTTCTAATTAATAGAAATGTTTAGAGAACTCATGATGACTGAATGCAATATTTGAATTGGCATACTTGTTTAACATATATTTTTTGGTTCTGAAGTTTAGAACTAGAATTCCCAAATAGTGAAGGCTAGCTCCTTGAAAAATGATGAATAACTTTCAAAATCCACCAGCTGAACAGGTGAACACACATAAATGACTCTTTGTAACACCCTGAAATTTCGAGTTGCTAAGTGGATGTTTGATGTGTGTTATGTTGCTTGATTATTTGGCTTATTTTAGTAATTGCTGTTTGTTGTGTTTCTATCTTGGTATGCGTGTTTGGTGATCTGTTGGTCTGTGGTTGCTGTCCGTGCACGCATAGTGGACATGTCCTGTCAGCGAGGTATATAGGCAGTGGAGTGGTGTTGCAGAAGCTTATTTCTTCCTTTCTTCTCTTCCTCTTTGCACTTTTATCTCTTTTCTCTAAGCTTACCCATACCCAGAAACCTTTCTTCCTCAACCCTTCTGTGTCACCTTCAACCCCGAAGACCACCGTAGCTTACAACGGAACCCCCTACCTTAAAAGGAACCTCGTGACTGAAGCGGAAGTCTTAGACAACCCTTCGTGAAGTTCAAGGAGAACGGAACTCTATCCTTGCTTTAAGGCTTCAGGGGATAGTGTTTCAGTACCACTAGACTCTACGAAGAACTCCTGGTTAGGTAAGGGGAGTTTATCATGTTCAATAACAGCTTTAGATACCATAGTTGGGGACCAGGGAGTCCGAATATGAAGATGACTGCATGTCCTTGTTGTGTGTTGTTTTCTTAGTAAAACTGTCTTTAACGAGTGAGATGTGGTGTGTTGTTTTTGATGATGTTCTGGTGTGTTGATGTTTGATTGTGTTCTGGAATGAAGAGTCGATGTTGTTCTTGTGGGGGAGTTAATGTTGCAAGAACTCTCTGGGCATGCGTGTGAGGTTGGCACTTTGATGCTGAAAACTCCCATGACACTTCTTAGTAGTGTTTGTGGAGGTGTCAGATACCGGGTTGGGTATGCCAAGCTGAACTCTTTACGTAGCATGTATACGTACATGCGGGATGTGACTCTTAGTAGTCCTTGTTGGCAGATGTCAATATACCGGGTTTCTTACCCAGGGTCTGTTATTCTCCTTTTAGAGCTGCTGAGCTCAAGTCCTTCTAAAAGAGCCATCGAGTTCCCTAACTCGGATGAGCTTGTGTCTTTTTGGGAGAAGAGCCATCGAGTTCCTTACCCGGATGAGCTCGTGCCTTCTCGGGAAAAGGGCCATCAGGTTCCTTACCCGGATGAACTCGTGCTTTCTTGGGAAAAGAGCCATCGAGTTCTCTAACTTGGATGAACTCGTGCCTTTTTGGGAAAAGAGTCACTGGGTTCTCTTACTCGGTTGAGCATGTGTCCTCTTTGAATTGATAGGGTTCCTTTCCCGGGTTCATTCTTTCTCTCGAGTTGTTGAACTTGCTTTCTTTTTCTTTAGGGATACCGAGATCCCTTCTCGTGCCTATTCTTTCTTTAAATCAGTTAAGCTCGTTCCTTCTTTTGGAGCTGCTGGGCTTGTGCTGTCTACTTTTAATCGATTACAAATGCTTATGTAATTGATTGCATAGTGCTGAGTCCATCTTTGGTGTTTGTAAGTCCAAGGTCCGACCTCGTCCACCCTAGTCCGATCTTGTCCGACCTCGTTCGAGTTCCTTGCCTCATAATCTTAGTGATTATGTCTAAGTACCAACTCGAACACCTAATACTTCACACTGGTCCTCTAGTTTATGTTGTGTACCACGAACATGTGTAATTGATCTATATGATAGTGCTGAAACCTTGGAAGGTTGGCTCATGAGTTGAGGATATGCATTGATACCATGGGGGGTGTATGGCAGTATCCCAGCCAGGACAAGTTTGTTCCTAGGCCGGGCCATGCATTGATGGTGCCCATGGTTATCTAATGCGGGTGGATATACATAGATACCCACGGGGGTGTATGGAATTAACCTAGCCTGGAAGAGTACATTCCTGGTCGGGTCATACATTGATGGTGCCATGGTGATATACTATGTATAAACACGTGAGATGCCGAGACCGGGTGGTTAACCTTGCAAGGACCACGGTCAGTGCATCAATGATGCCCTTGTTTGGGGTGGCCCTCATTTGGGCGGTGCGTATGTACATGGGGGTGTATGGCATTATCCTAGCCAGGACCGATTTGTCCCGGGCAGGGTCATACATTGATGGTGCCTATGTGACATACTACATTTTCACGACGGAAATAGGATGATTGGCTGTAGGGTACTAGAGTACTAGGGGACCACGTCTATTGGGTACTCCTTCTGACACCTAGATGCTAATCACTACCAGGGGAGCGACCTGTGCACAACAGAGTGACCCTGACAAGCTACTGCATCATCGAGACCACAAGGATGGGCTATTTTCGTGATGGTACCACATTGCATGCTGAGAGAATGGCAAGAGCATGCATCATGCTAGGCAATATAAGTTGACTTGTGGAATGTCTGTGGATTGATTGTCCATGTTGGCTGCGTGATGGAATGCCTAGTTATGGTTGTGATACTGTGATGTTTGGATTGTCTTCCTTAACTAATGTTATCTGTTGTTTGTTATTTTACTTGATGAACTCACCTTTGCTTTGTTGTACCGTGTGGTTTGGTACCTGTGATGATCGCGAACCACGTTCGTGTGAGCAGACTGGCAGCAGTAGGTGATTTGGAAGAGGACCATATTTTTGGTAGGAGCCGCCGAGTGGGCGAGATGTCGATGGACTAGATCTCGGACAGGAGTTATGTTTTGCTCGTTACATCCCTGGTTTTGATAGTCACACCTCGTATTTTGCTAATCACACCCCTTACGTTTAATTTCTTATTTCCTTTGTAAAACACTTAATACATTTTAGACATGGTTGATTGTACCCAAAACTAAACCACATTTTGTATATATATATATATATATGTACTTAAGGTGTCTCATATGTATTTTACTTACGTCTTTACTTTGTGATGATGATTACTATGTGCTCGCGAAAAAAAATTTACTACAGTTTTCCCTAATCAAATTAAAGTGTTTTTCAATTTAAATGTGTTAATGGCGTGGTTAAGAGTTAGTGATACAATAGCGACGAGACGGGTAGTTACACTCTTGATAGTAAATTTGGCTATTGTGAGGGTGATCATGACAATTTGTATATCTTAAACAATGACCTATCTATAATTATTATTATTATTGATGGTTACAAATGTTTTTTCCTCTGTCTTGAAAATTGTTTTTAACTTAATGTTAATTTAAAAGAGAAGTTATTTAATTATTTAAATTAAAAAATTTTGTTTCTTAAAAACAAGATCATGAACTGTACAGTTCAAATATGGTAAAATTACATGTGGCCATCATGACAAGATCACCATACATGTGAACACCATTCACGTCAATATTGCCACATTAAATAGTGCTTATTCATCCTCCAAGTGTCAACCCAGACACACATGTCCGCCTTCCTCGGCAGCCCTGCTACAGGAGCGCGGACACAGATATGCTACAGGAGCGCCAACACCAACAATATTATCTCCTTATTAACAACATATCAAATATGCTTGGATATTCAAATAGGTGCAACCACCTTATCATATCATATTTTAACAAAGTTATCTACAAATTATTACTTATCTACAAGTAACAATATATCAATAAGGTACACATTATCTTATATATTAATTAGATAACTGCCTGTTATTATATGTTATTATCTTATCTACAGATTACTAACAAATAGAGGCCCAAGGCCCACACTCTACACTATAAATACAACCTTACAGGTTCTCTCTAACTCACTTCATACTCACTTCAGATAATATACTTAATTCTCACTCCATACACATTACTTGAATGCATTACTCAAGTTACTCATTCTCTAGTCTCATACTGAGTTCCCACACTCAATTATTCTCCTATAATTGATGTACTTACTTGAGTGTCAGAGTGTTTTTTCTTTGTTTTGCAGGTTCCTCCTCTAAACAAAGCTTACTCATTGTTCGACGTGCAGAATTTGGAGTCCACTACGACCATGTCTAGCCCACACATGAAATTTCCAGAATTTGGTAAGAACATTTGGCGCGCCCATTGTGGGGCCCAAGTAAAACTTACCCCACGGCCTCACACTCAAATCACTAGTCGGAATGCATACATGGTCAGTACACGCTCCAGCGTTAGACGCAACACCCCTGTCGAGGCGTCTAACCCTCCGCAGCCTACCATGACGAATGTCGACACAATTCATCAACTCCAGAACCGCATGGCGGAGATGGAACAAAAATATCAGGAAGAGATCCAACGGTTGAAAGATGACCGCGATCATCAGGAAGCCGGAGCGAGACATCCCTATAAAAATGATATGAATATCTCACACTTAACCAAGAGGGGGGGTGAATTGGTTAAACCTTGGTAAGTTCAAAATTTCTTTAATCAAAATCAGAGTTCTTAGTATCTTTATCACTTTTGAAAACCAAGATATCTTATTCAATCAAGTATCTCAGTCCCAAAGAATTCAATGAAT
Source organism: Glycine latifolia (assembly GCA_013407115.1). Taxonomy (NCBI): domain Eukaryota; kingdom Viridiplantae; phylum Streptophyta; class Magnoliopsida; order Fabales; family Fabaceae; genus Glycine; species Glycine latifolia. The sequence goes on along the minus strand of CM023951.1, from coordinate 14,609,448 downwards.
CAAAACTGATATAATGGGTCAAGCAATTTAATCAAGAATAGAATGAATATAATGAATTAAGGGACAGAGAAACAAAACACAATCAGATTTATACTGGTTCACTTCAACACTAGAAGCTACATCCAGTTTTCTTCCAATCAACACTAGGTCAGAGTTCCACTATTATAATTTTTAGTTCTTACAATCAATTACAATGTCTCCATTTATCAACCCTAGATAAAGTACAGAAATCTAAAACCCTATTAGATTCTAAGAGACAAGAACCTGAGAACACTACTCAGTTCTCCCACCTAGAGAACCCTACTCTAGATACATGTAAGAACACAATTACAATAGCCAATGCACAAAGAAAAATTTAAAACGAAAATTACAACTAGATTAAGGAGAGAAACAACTTGATGATCCAATGATGCAATGCAAAATTAAGTTACCAGCTCAATTTGAATGATTACAAATCAATAAGCATAACTTTCCTTAATCTTGAATTGAGTTCAAGCTCCAAGAATGACTCAAACACACATGATCAATGCACAATGGAGAAAAAAGTATTTTATCCCTTAGAAAACACTTAAGAATGCTCACAAGACTGTTTAAGCTCAGAAAATACAAATGGGTAATGTTCCACGAAGTTCTAAAAGTAGCTGAGCCATAGTTCTATTTATAACAGTTTTTCGTAACTACCTTTAATCGATTAAATCCCCATTATAATCGATTAAAATACTTATGTAATCGATTAAAGTGTTCATGAGTTTTCTGGGTTTGAGCAACCAGCAAATTAATCGATTATTTCGAGCTGTAATCGATTATGCCAGTAACAATGTGTTTTCTAAAAACTTATATAATCGATTACAAACTCTGGTAATCGATTGTTCCAGTAAAACTTGCTTTTCTCAGAGGATATGTAATCGATTACGAGAAATGGTAATCGATTATGGCAGTGCAGTCTTAAATTCATATATAGTCATGTAATCGATTATTACTTGTTAATAATCGATTAAAAGGTTCAACAAGATAGTTTACATGAAAACGAAGGTCAAATAATCGATTATTCTGGTAGGTAATCGATTATATTATGCTTGAAAGCTTTCCAGAATTGACTAAGAACAAAATAATCGATTACGGACTTTAAGGTAATCGATTACATCAGTGTAAAATGCATTTTTCCAAAAACCTTTGAATTAGTTTAAAACACTTAGTCAAATTGCCAAAGTCTTGTGATTTTTATGAAACCATTTAGGTTAATTATGGATTAAATGAATGCAATGCACTTGGATCACTAGAATTGCTTTTCTCTTACACTTTTCACACTAAATTATCTTCAAGGCATTCATTGCATGTTGAAAGCTCAAAACCAATGCTTAAATCAAAGTTCCTTTGCATTCTTTAAGTAGCTCCCCCTGAATCCAACAATCTCCCCCTTTTTGGCTTTGAACATGCTAAATCTTCAATTGATTTCTAGTTGGTCTTGAAGTTAATTGAGGAATCATATTGGAAAAAGCTTGAGCTTCACAAACCTGAAAAATTTCCAATTCTTTTGCCAAGAACAAGTGTAAAAGCATCTATGATTCATTCAGCATTCATTTATATGTTTTATGTGCTTAATAGGTTCATTTTAAGTACTCAACTCCCCCTAGATTGCACAATCCATTCAACTCGAAATTTGGGCACAATTTGGAACAAAAAACAGGGATAAACAGAGTAGTATGCAGAGCTTGTCCAAAATCAATTATTTTCCCCCCTATTTGGCTTGTTAAAGACAAAAACGCAAAGTGCACAGCAACTAAGGAAAAGAGAAACATAATGGAAGTCTATATCATTAAGGAGGAACCATTACATAATAAACACAAAATAAAACAAAACATAGTAAAAAAAAAACTAAACAAGCATAGGCCTTTTTAGAAAGAAACAGAATCATCCGCTTCTAAAGTGGTCTCTATAGTATCTAGCCTATTTTTTATTGCATCTAAGGAGACACTAGTCTCAGCTCTAAAGTCATAATGCATTTGAAGAAGCCCATCCATCTTCTGCAGCATCAATGATTCAAATTGGGTGTACATGGGCTAATTTGAGGATCTGGTTGTGGACCTGCCATCACCCATCCTTGTGGTGTCTTCATCATGCCAAGCTTTGTGAGATGCTTACTTTGGATGAGACTGGTACTGGAGTTGGTGTGGTCCATAACTTCATTTGTTACATCAATGTTGAAGTAATCTATGAACCTAGAGACTAGAACAGGGTATGGAAAAGGATAATTGACAAGCCTCTTTGACTTGAGCAT
>CM023951.1:14577768-14595362 GCA_013407115.1 Glycine latifolia | reverse complement strand
CTCGTGGAGACGATACTTTCTTATCACTTTATTACTTGGAACGATCGATGCACTTACCGTGTCGCAACAACTTCTCCCGAGAGGACCCAGGTTCGAGAGATATACTCCCTTGATGGTTAATCAAGCCATAGTCATGGAAGAAGCCTTCAATAGGGAGGTACAAGTGACACTACCAACTCCCGTAAAGCTGGGAAAAAACCCTAATAAATACTGTCGCTACCATTGTGGCCAGGGCCATAACACGGAAGATTGTTGGGCCTTGAAAGACAAGATAGAAGAACTTATCCAAGTGGGACATTTATCACGGTTCGTAAAAAACCTGATAATTCCCTAGTGGAAAATGGACAGGAGGGACGACAAGAGGATCGATTTAGAAACAGAGACAACGATAGACGAAGAGATGGAGCATAAGACCAAGAGAGGCAACAACAACTGCAACCTAGACGCGAACGTCAACCCCCTCGCCAATAGGAAGAAGAGCCCGCTCAACATATTCGCGGTGTAATCCATACCATCGCAGGCGGCTTCTCATATGGAGGATCATCTAGTCATTATTGTAAGAGACACCAACATTCCATTCGAGATATTTACATAAACTGTGTCAACACTTTCCCACTGCAAAGTCTACCTCCCATTACATTTACCAATGCAGATTTTGAGGGAATCAATCCTGTTAACCAAGATGACCCCATGGTCATTTCCCTCATAATCGCCAATTTCAAGGTGACAAAAGTTCTCATCGATCAGGGTAGCTCCGCTGACATCTTATATCTAAAGACTTTTTAGAAACTGGAGATATCGCCAAATGCTATACAACCTCACCCAGATCCACTCCTAGGCTTTGCAGGAGAAAGGGTAGAAACCATGGGATATGTCGACCTAATGACCACCTTTGGTTGAGGATCACTTTCCAGGAGCTTTACAGTCAGGTATAATATTATAGATGCTGACACATCATACCTCGTCCTGATTAGTGGAAAAACCCTGAACGAATTGGGAGCTATTGTTTCCACACCTCATTTGAAGATGAATTTTCCTACCATGACAGGGGAAACTGTTACTATAAAAGCAGACCAGAGGCAGGCCAAACAATGTTATGTGGAAAGCCTTAAAGTGGTACCAAATTCTCTTGACAGGAGGTCAGACAGACATCGTACCACTTCGAGGGGGCACCACCCAGGTCATGCATATAGACAGAGAATCTACTCCTTATACGTCGATGGTCTATACAACTCACCATGATGATACCTTCGATGTGGATCCGTGCGATGATAATATCGACAAAGGACCAAAACCGATCGAAGAACTAGTCAAGTTGCAACTCGGGCCCAAACTCGGACAGTGCACACAACTTAGCAAAAAGCTTACCAGCCATGAGTACAGGCATCTAGCTGACATACTCCGTAAGAATGCATCTCTGTTCGGTTGACAACCATCTGATATGCCAGGTATTGACCCTAATATAATATGTCACAAATTGGCAATATGCCCACAGGCTAAGCCAATAGCGCAGAAAAAGCGAAATATGGGAGAAGAAAGGCAAAAACCAGTGAAAGAAGAAGTAGACAAGATGCTTAAGGCCAACTTTATCAGAGAATTCAGATACTCCACTTGGCTCGCCAACATTGTCATGGTCAAAAAAGCCAGCGGCAAGTGGTGCATGTGCACAGATTTCACAGACCTCAACAAGGCATGCCTGAATGACGCATACCTCCTCCCCAACATTGACAGACTGGTCGATGGGGCGTCCGAATTTCATATCTTAAGCTTCCTGAATGCATATTCTGGTTACAACCATATCAGAATGCATGCCCCAGATGAAGAAAAGATTACCTTTATCACTGAAGATGCCAACTACTATTACAGAGTCATGCCCTTTGGTCTCAAAAACGTAGGGGCTACATACCAACGATCGATGGATTGCGTCTTCAGAAAACAGATCGGACGCAATGTCGAGGTGTATGTGGATGACATGGTAGTCAAATCCCAAAGTGTAGCCCAACATGTAGTATATCTGAAAGCGGTATTCAAAAATGTTCGGAAGTACGACATGCGTCACAATCCTGAAAAATGCACATTCGGGGTAAGAGGCGGCAAATTCCTTGGTTTCATGATCACACACAAAGGAATTGAAGCCAATTCAGACAAGTGCTCAACCATCTTACAGATGCACAGCCTGACTAGCATCAACAAAGTTCAAAGATTGAATGGAAGGCAAGCGGCCTTGTCAAGATTCCTTCCGAAACTCACTGAGAAAGCCAAACCTTTCTACAAGCTGCTCAATAAAACATAACCATTCCTTTGGGATGACACTTGTGAGCAGGCTTTTGAGGCATTCAAGAAAATAATCGTTGCACCACCTATGTTGAGTCGACCTCGACATGGGGCACCATTGCTCCTGTACCTCTCAGTAGATGACGAAGCTGTTAGCTCAGCACTTGTCCAGGAAGAAGGGAAGCACCAACTCCCTATCTACTTCACCAGCCGCATGCTACATCATGATTGAAAAGATACCCTTGGCACTAGTCACCTCCGCCAAGCGCCTTCCACCTTATTTCCAAAGTTACCAAGTGATAGTTAAAACTAACTATCCCATCAAATAGGTACTGCGGAAATCAGAACTGGCAGGTAGGATAGTGGCATGGTCAGTTGAGCTGTCAGAATTCAACATTCGATATGAACCTCACAGTCCCATGAAAACAAAATTCATGGCAGAGTTCCTAGAAGAATTTGCAGGAAAAGACAAATCCACCCCATACTGGTGGAACCTTTACATGGACGGAGCATCCAACATACAAGGAAGTGGAGCATGCATCATACTTGAAGGACCCGACAACATCTCGCTGGAACAAGCTCTCAAGCTTAACTTCAAGGCCTCAAATAACCAAGCTGAGTATGAAGCACTCATAGCAGGACTCAAACTCGCCAAAGAAGTCGAAGCTCAATGTCTAAGATGCTATTCTGACTCGCAGCTCATCCAGGGACAGATAGCGGACAAATACCAAGCCAAGGAAGCCATACTCCTCAAGTATTACCATCTGGCTAAAACACTCATTGATAGTTTCAAGATGTATCACATACCTCGAGAGAGTAACACCAGGGCTGACTTGCTATCCACACTGGCCAGTACTAAAAAGATCGGGCACCTCAAAACAATCATCCAGAAAACGCTCAAGAAACCCAGCATTGATACCCAAGTGGTAATGGCTGTTGAGTTAGAAGACCCCAACTGAATGGCACCCTACAGAGATTTTCTCATTAAGAGAACACTCCCAACAGATGAAAACGAGGCCCGACGTCTAAAGCGGAAAACCATCTACTATGTCATTATTGACGGTGAGTTATTCAAAAGAGGGCTGACAGCACCTCTACTCAAGTGCTTGGACAACTTATAGGCAGATTACGTCCTGAGAGAACTCCATGAAGGGATCTACAGACTCCACACTGGGGGACGCTCCCTAGCCACCAAGGTAGTACAAGCAGGATACTACTGGCCAACACTCAGGACCGATGCTTTCAAGTTCTCACAAAAATGTAAAAGGCGTCAGGAGTTTGCGGACATCCCACGGATTCCCCCTAACAACCTTCATACTATCTCCTTTTCATGGCCCTTCACTATGTGGGGTATAGACATCTTGGGACCATTCCCTAGAGCTCCAGGGATGATCAAATTCTTACTGGTAGCAATCGACTACTTCACCAAGTGGATCGAAGCAAAACCACTAAGAGAGATAACAGCCAGCGAAGTTGAAACCTTCACCTAGAAACATCTCATATGTAGATACGGTCTACCCTATGCTATCATTACTGACAATGGTACACAGTTCAAAGCACAGACCTACGAGGACTTCCTCACAAGACTAGGTATCAAACACCTAGTTACCTCTGTTGAACACCCTCAGACTAACGATCAGGTGGAAGTAGCAAACAAAGTTATTCTACGAGCCCTTCACACTAGACTAGACAAGTCCAAAGGTCTCTAAAAGGAAGAGCTCCCCATTATATTATGTGCTTACCATTGCACACCTCAAAGCACTACAAAGGAAACCCCTTTTCGCCTCACGTATGGTATTGACGCCATGATTCCCGTTGAGCTAAGGAAATCTTCGTCAAAAAGGATACTTTTTCAGGAAAAGTGCAACGAGGACAACATGAGAGTTGAACTGGAGACTAGTGAAGAGCTGCGAGATATAGCCAGAATCAAAGAAGAAGTAGCTAAGCTCCACATGACAAGAAGACATAACTCCAAAGTTCAACCTCAAAACTTCCAGCCAAGCAACTTAGTCTGGCATGTTCGGGGTGAAGCCAGGAAGGACCCATGTGCAGGCAAGCTTGGACCAAATTGGTAGGCCCATTCAGAGTTATCACCAACCTGGATAATGGCCCCTACAAATTACAGGAACTCAATGGCAAAGACATTTCAAGAACCTAGAATGCTACCCACTTGAAGTTCTACTTCAGCTAAAGAGCTCAAAGCCGGATGGCGTACTCTTTTTCCTATTCAAGTCCTTTTTTCCCAATGGGTTTTTCACTAGAAAGGTTTTAATGAGGCCCATCCGAGAAATAATGGAGGGAATATGTACATGCTACACTAATAAAACATGTTCCTCTCTTCTTTTATGCATACTTGCAAATTTCAGGAAATATCGCCTGATCAATCTCCCAGGTCCAGCTTCGACAAAAACCCAGGAACATGTCCTGGTACTTGCCTAGGTCCACCTTTGGCAAGCTTTACTAAAATCTAGGGCGGACGTGTCCTGGTACTCTTAAAAGGTTCATAATTCCCAATACAGGGTAGACCTTATTAAAGTCCTAGACCCAAGGCAAGTCCTTGGAAGAAGATTTGTAATTCCCAGTACGGGGTAGATCTTAAAAGGTTCGTAATTCCCAGTACAGGGTGGACCTTATTAAAGTCCATGACCCAAGGTAAGTCCTTGGAAGAAGATTCGTAATTCCCAGTATGGGGTAGACCTTATTAAAAGTCCAAGACCAAAGGTAAGTCCTTGGAAGAAGATTTGTAATTCCCAGTACGGGGTAGATCTTAAAAGGTTCGTAATTCCCAGTACGGGGTAGACCTTATTAAAGTCCAAGACCAAAGGTAAGTCCTTGGAAGAAGATTCGTAATTCCCAGTATGGGATAGATCTTAAAAAGTTTGTAATTCCCAGTACGGGGTAGACCTTCAAAGGTTCGTAATTCCCATTGAGGGGAAGAGCTTACTAAGTCCAAGATCCGTCTTGCCAACCCAAGAATCCGTTCTTGGTCATTTCACAAGGTTCGTAAAACAAAACTATGGTAGACCGTCAAGGTTCATAAATCCTAAAGCTTTGGTTGACCTCTAAAAATCAGGGTGGACGCGCCACTGGTATATCTGTAGCAACACAAAGGACTCAAAAACCCAGCATGGACATCTCCATTAATATCATCCTTGACAAACATGAGGTACAACTATGTTAATCTTTGACATATTTTATCTTTGTCACAATTTTTCCTTACTAGAATATAAGTTCTCAGGAACATGAAGCCCAATATACATTCTTGGCACATAAAGATTAGGGTCCACCCTCGGTCTCTTAAACCCAAGAAAACACTTTTGGTATTATTACACACTATGGAACCCCAACATGGTGGACCATAGAATTGTTTGTTTTGCAGCAACCTACTCAAGGTCTATTCTTAACCAACATAGTTATCAACAACTCTTGATAACTCACAAAGCTTGAGAACCATCTATGGTCAACCTCGTATTCACCAACTTATCCATTATGGAAACATGAAATATTCAAAGCTTTACTTTGATGATTTCAGTGCTCATAAATTCTATTTATGCAGGAATACGAGTCACAAGGAAACATCTTTGGTATATAAAAGTCTAAGGTTCCCTTGACACGATAAACCCAATAAATATTCTTGGTACTCTAACTCCTATGGAATTCCGACATGGTGGACCATATGATCGTTTTATTTTGCAGGAATAATGGTCTAAGGTCCACCCTTGACATCCTGAACTCAAGAAGCAATCTTGATATTCTCAACTCATGCAGAACCTTGACAAGCTAGGTTAATAAGCTTATCCAGATGCGTAAGCAAGAATTCAACGCAAAAGTCTGTGGTCAACCCTCAACATTTTTCAAAGACTAAGACATACTCTTAGCACACATTAACAATGGGAAACTTGACAGGCAAAGCGAATGGCTTATTGACTTGCGCAAATGGGAATCAATACACTTGTCTAAGGACCATTCTCTGCAAACTCAAACACAAGACAAATCTTGGTACACATGTTCATTCGGAGACTCGACAAGAAAGACTACACACTTAGTCATTTGCGAAAGCATGAAATCGACAATAGTTCAAGAATCACGCATGACACTACAAACCCAAGTTACATTCTTGGTAATTCATTGTTTTCAAGTCTTAGCAAAGCAAAGTGGGACGTGATCAATCACAAGATCTTAGTTTTCACAATAAAACAATACAAGTCAAGCAACTTACAATTCACCAACGCAAGCAATCACAATCAGAAGACAGCATATATACAAAAGAAGACGCAGAAGAGCCAAAGTGAAAGGAACATTTTCATTAATTTGTTAACGCTTTACAACGCCTTCACGGCTAAAAGCTAAAACAAAGCAAGAAATATAAAAGACAGTAGACTACACTTAGCAAAGCTTTACTTTGAGTGTGTCCACGTGGCTTTGGTGAGACGATCTCCGCCCGGCTCTAGTGAAACGATCTCCGCTCGGTTCTTGTGAGACGATCTCCATGCTGTTCAGGTGAGATGATCTCCTCCCTCTTCAACAAAGATATTGAGGATGAGCTTCTGCACTTTTATCTCCCTCATTGGAATAGAGATTTCCTACAGAACACTTTCCCTTACCCATTCGTAATCATAAATGTTTGAAATAGCCGGTGGCAACCCTGTATCGGGACTGTGATGCATGCAGGAGGAAACCCTAATACCTCCATAGTTATTTTGCCTCATCTTTCCCGAAGAAGGGGTTGGAATAATGGCGAGCGGCAAAGGTTCCCCCACCATTTGTTGGATATAGGGGGAGCTGCAAGAAGATTAAAGCAAGGATGAAGTAATTGGCTTGATGTTTTAGCTTTTTACATGCCCAATCAATTTGAAGGCATTTGTAATTTGCCTAAGTGGTTCAAGTACATTGCCTTGTAATCCTTGCATTGCATTTGCATTCTCATTAACATACATACATGATTTTCATACATAAATGTTTTTTCTTTAAAGTATTAAAGCTATTCAATGATTTTAAAAGAAGCTAAGTTCTCATGGTTATATTTTTCGAAAGATGAAAAATTACTGCTTTAATCGATTACACAATGTTTTTAATCGATTAAAGGCTTTGTTCTAAATTTGGAAAAGCCATCAAGAACATATTAATCGATTACAGGCTTCTTGTAATCGATTACATAGTGCAATATGAAAATCATTAATCACTGCTTTAATCGATTACCATGTTATGTAATGATTATCTTTGTTCTTTAGTCTATATGCATTACTGGTTTAATCGATTACCACAATCAGTAATCGATTACACAGGCCTATTTCATATTTTGAGCTTTATTGCTTTAATCGATGACCAGTCTTATGTAATCGATTATTACAACTTATTTCACATACATGATGACTGCTTTAATTGATTACATCAAGTATTAATCAATTATCTTGTTCATGAAAAGTTTTCTAGGAAGCTCAAAACATATTAATCGATTATCTGGTATTTTAATCGATTACACGTGGTAAAATAATCGATTATGCTATTGTTTTAATCAATTATATTCAGTTAAATCAGTTTCTTTTTAATGGTTTGTGGGTCTGCTCTTTATAAATAGATATTGAATGAATTACTCTGAGCATGTGTGACTTACCCAAAGATTTCTAAGCTTTCTAAGAGTCCAAGATACTAATTTTTTTTTCTGAGTGAGAAACACATCTTGTGAGATTAAGATTTCTAATGTTTTGAGATGATGTGTTAAAGAAAAAGAGTTTTTCAAGAGTTTTGATTCTAAGCATTAACTTTCATACAACTTGGATTGATTGGTAACTTCATTCAATCATTCATTCATACATTGAAGGATCATAGGTTGTGTCTCTCTTGAATCTTTCTTTAGAATTTTTCTGTGTATTAAAATTCTGTTGTGATATATCAAAGTGATTCTTTCAAGCTTTCTAGAGTAGGGTTCTCTAGGGATAAAGATCTGTGTAGGATTCTCAGGGTCTTTGTCATTTGTTTTCTAATAGTGTTTTAGAATTTAGATTCTTTATCTAGGGTTGATAAAGATAATCACTTGTAAATTGCTTGTAAAGAATTTTTTTGATTTAGTGAAAACTCTAACCTAGTGTTGGTTGGAAGACACTTGATGTAGCCTGCATGTTAGTGAGGTGAACCAGTATAAATTGCTGAGTCTTTTATTCTAATTTTGTGTATCTTCCATTGCTTGTATTTGGGTAATCAAAATATTGTTAGCAAAGAAAGTATTTCTGTCGTTGCATGCATAACAAGGTGGATCTTGGTTGAAAGAAAAGTTTGGTTTTACAAAAGGTGATTGTGTGATATGATCCAAGTTGTAATTCCGCAAATTGTTTTTAGAGAAAAATTTTAAATATTTGTATTAAACCAATTCACCCCCCCCCCTCTTGGTTTATTTGAAGTGTGTTCATTGTGTTAAGACTCATTCTTTAGGACATAGATGTTACCTTGTTTATATTTGTAACTTGATGATCAAGGATAGGCTTGAAGATTCAAGCCCTCTAATGTTGATCCACACCACTTCTTGTCAAGACTCAAGAACACTTCTTGAAGACCACCAACAAACACCAAAGGAGGCAGGCTAGGCACACCAATGGAGAGGAAGAAGGTTAGGTTTCAAAGTGTTTTCACTTATCTAAGAAACTCACTAATAGATGATATTGGTGGCTGAATTTTCTGTCAAAACTCACACAAGGGCGCGTGAAAGTGAAGGAAGGTAGATAGGTTTTTTTTCTCAAAAAAACAATTAGAGAGCTATGATCACAATAGCACACTTTATAGAAGAGTTTGAGTCAGATTTTTTTTAACCAAAAAAATCTAATTATGAAGCATCCCACACGTGAAGAAAACATAGAGTTGTTGTATTTCAAAAATTGCCAACAACCTCCTATCATATCCTCCTAAGACCAAGTCAATTACTTGGGAATTATTTTGCCAAATAATAATTAAATATCAGCAGTATGTAAACCCCATAATCAACCCTCAAACTTCTTCCTAAAATCTAGAACATGATCATGATAAGATGCTAGTTGAATTCAAATTCAAATCTAGCTCTTATCTTCTCCTTTTGATATGAAACTAACTACTATAGTTAATTCAAATATTTAAATTCAAAATTTAAATTATCAAATTTAAATATTAGATAATTAATTTAACTATTTAAATTAATTAATAATGTCTTGGACTATCCAAGCCCATTAACTCCATTCATGCGCCCCTCTCTCTTTAAGATAGGTATCCAAACTCTTTCTTGGGCCAACAATTATTATTAGGCCCAAAACCTTTAATGCTATAATGTCATGACAATAAAGTATTAGTGTGTGACCCATTAGGCCCAACATAGCTACTGACATAAATGAGTTTGGGCCCAACAAGGCCACTACCCATTTAATGACAACACAGAGCACTAGCAATGCTTTGTTGCCCCAGAACTAGTTAGGTAAATGATAAGATCATCCTATTAAATCTATTTGGTTTCCATATGTATTTCCTTTCATCTCGATTACCTTCCCATAAAATCTAAGGTAAGGAAACGTATTAGCCCTTGCGGTCTAGGGTAAGCTTTAATACGAAATAGGGAGTCTCCATTTTTACTGACTCTAAAGGCAAATCATCCCATGATTTCTTTTACTATGCATAGATTCCCGAGTCCCGTAAATGTCATCCCGATTTCTTCGGTTTACAGATAACCTAATCTCTCACAGAGATTTGACGAATTCCTTCAGCTAGTCACCCTAGACTCGTGTTTTTTTAGGACATGCCCAAAGGTATACCTATGTGTCTCCATGTTTCAGGCAGACGAGGTATACAATCAAAGCATGTCTTCTAAAACATAGTCTAGGTGAAAACTTCTAGTCTAAGAAAAGACATAACCAAATAATAAGATACTACTTTAATGATACTATCTGTGAGATTTCCACCCACGACTTTAGCTAAGACATCTCCATGTCTGTAGCTCATGAGGTCTTTACCTTGTATCTGCATACAAGTAGATAAGTCGTGCTAGTCTTATCCGAGATCACTAATCCCCATTCTCAGTGTCTCTAGACTAGGAACTTAAAATTTAGGAGTAGACATCTGGTATCCTTGAATCCTCATGATCGTGATCCCATCACTGATACTCAAGAGATACCTATTCTATTTCAAGGGTTTTATCCAGTTACTCATATATTAATAATGATATTGAGATAGAATATGAAACAAGATAAAGAGCGTTTATAATTTATTTATGACAATATTGAAAAGTACATGTATGTCCTTATCTAATGAAAAGATTGTCTCTAGGACATCCATATACTAACATTATCAACATCAATATCATTATCATACATATCAAGCTCATCTTATTTCAACATCATCAACCACATCAACATTATCTCGTTTGAATATCATCAACCACATTATCATTATCTCATTTAAACATCATCAACTGCATCAATGACATCTCAATTTTAATATCATCGACGACATCACCAGCGAACCAGTATAAATTGCTAAGTCTTTTATTCTAATTTTGTGTATCTTTCATTGCTTGTATTTGGGTAATCAAAATATAATCAACAAAGAAAGTATTTCTGTCAATACATGCATAACAAGGTGGATCTTGATTGAAAGAAAAATTTTGGTTTTAAAAAAGGTGATTGAGTGATACGATCCAAGTTTTTAATTCCGCAAATCGTTTTAGAGAAAATTTTAAATAACTGTTTTAAACCAAATTCACCCCCCCCCCCCTTCTTGGTTTATTTGAAGTGTGTTCATTGTGTTTTCAGTATGTTGTGTATGTACATAGGGTGCAGTGATTTGTTGGATATCCCTAGGAGGAAAGATGATGAGTTTAAGAATTTTAAGCATCCCTAGAAAGGGAAAGAGATTGCTTAGAATTTTTAACTATCCACGGTTAGTGCATTGATGGACTCATGTTTCATACTTCATAATTGCATGAAAATAGAATAAAGACAATACGTACCTATGGTTTTTCTGAGGATAAAAGTGCAGGTACTTAGAGGCATGCTACTCTGTTTGGAACTCTCTTGTGACTCAGACTGATCAACAAGGAGGAGTGGCCAGTGCACGATAGGGTGACCCCAACGAACTACTGAATCATTTTCCTAAGTGAGAGTGTCATATGGGCACGCTTAGGCTATTTCCTGACGAATTGTACCACATTGCATTTGAGATTTTAGTCAGGTGCATGCATCATTTTGAGCATAATTAATTTGAATTGTGGAAAAGTTGATGATAGTTAGTTGAGCATATGTTGAACTAATTTATTATTGAGAGTGATTGTAGTTATTATTATTATTGTTTTCTTGCTAATCATAGTCATCTGGTATTTTTTTAATCTTGTATAATAAACTCACCCTTGCATTTTTGTACTGTGTGGTTGGTACCTGTGATGATCGCAAACCTTCATTTGTGGGAGCAGATGAGCAGTAGTAGGTAATATTGGAGATCATTTTGTTGAAGTCGCCAAGCCCACGTGATAACATTGAAATTTATTTTGAGAGAGTTGCGCTTTGTTATCAACTCTTTCTTAGTTGGTTCATTTTTTCTCTTTGATCGGACATGTAATCTCAAGCTTATATATATATATATATATATATATATATATATATATATATATATATATATATATATATATATATGTGTGTGTGTGTGTGTGTGTGTGTGTGTGTGTGTGTGTGTGTGTGTGTGTAAAAACTAAATTATTTTCTGACATGTGAATGATATGTATTTGTTTAATATATTTATATATATGCATTTATTTATGTATTTGTGGGTTTTTTATGAATGTATTATCGTGAGAAATTTACCCTCATTTTTACAATCAAAAATTAATAGAGTTTTCATTAAAAATTGAAAATTATAAGTTTAGAGTAGTTGATTGAAAATTCGTAAAACATGCAAAAAAATAACACCAGTTTTTCTAAAAATCGATGTTGTAGTTGATTGAGTATTTTTATTTTAATATTTTTCTATTTTTCTTAGCTTATTTGACTTCTCTTGTACTTCTATTTTCCCATTCTAATTCAGTTTTTGCCTTAGGCAAACAAGTGGGCTTAATTGATAATTGTTGCTTATTTTTGGAGTTTTTACTTACTTGACCTATCTTCCTTGTGTAGGACCTATAGAGCTCTACAGAACTCCAAATGGCTCATATGAGTAGTCCCTGGAAAGATAAGGAAAAGATCTACAATTTTGTCAGACATAAGCCGAGGCCAATTCTATCATTTTGAGGGTCATTTTAGGCTTGGAAGTCAGAACCACTGCACTTGAATTTTGGGTTGCAAAATTGGTGTAATTAGTAATTAGTTAGATTAGTTGGGCTTAATTATGACTCATCATTTCCTACTGACTCAGTCACTATATTTTAGTGATTTTAGTTATTTGGATGGACACACTTCATATTAGCACAAACATATTTTGTAGTGACTTTTAGAAGTTTTTAGAATTAAAACTCTTTCTCTTATTTTCTCTCAACTGTTCTTCATTGTTCTTCACTGTTCTTCATTTTCATTTCTGTTCTTTCATTTTGTTGCACTAATTTCGTGGGTCTTCCATTGATGATGATCATGGAAGTCTGAAAAATCAATCAATCCAAAGATCCAGCCCAAGCAAGGAGAATTTGAGTTCTGGTTTGGTATTTCAATTTTTGTATGAATGTTTGCTTTCTTCTTCAATCATCTATTCGATTTTCATGATTATGAATGTGTTTAGGATTGAAAACGGATTAGGTTATGGATTCATTTCCTAATTTCAAATTTTAATCACAGATTATTTTGATGATATTTCAATTAGGTTTGTGATTTCAATTAATTTAAGGGTTAATTCAATTGAACTGCTTCTAATGAAATTGAATAAACTTTCATAACAAGATCATTATCTGAGAACTATGATAATTCGAAATACTTGGTTTGGTGAATTGGATTGATGTTCTTTAATCTGTTTTACATATCCTTTAATCAATTTTGTTAGTTTCTTTAATTGTAGTTTGTTTTTTTGTAATTTTTGTTTATCACATGCAAACTGTTCGATAAAATCCCTCTATTATTTACTAGTGAATTGAAGTTGGAATCATATTGATTGTGTCTCTGAGTCGAGCTAGGTTAATCCTGTGCTACAGAATTAATGTAGTTTAATTGTTTTGAAGCGATACGACATCGGTTATCAGTAGCACATAAATCAACATCGATTTTTAAAAAAATCAATGTTGTCAAGTGTATCACCACATCGATTTTTAGAAAAATGATATTATTTTGCAATTTGTTAATATCCTATCTATATTTTTAATATTACTCAAACCTACAAATTAAAAACAGATCAATACAGACAATTTCACAATACATATTTTAATATTATTATTGAATAATTACTACCAATTATAAGAAATAGTTTAAGAAAACAATAATGTCAACACATAAAATCATTTACTATAACCGAATCTAACTAAACATAATTACAAAGCTAGTGAATTATCTTTAAAAATTGACATAAATCTAAGGAGAGTGAACTCTTGGAAACCAATACTTGAGAAGTTAAAAATCAAATTGTCCAACTAAAAACCTAAATTGTAATTTGGAGTTAAATAAAATTCTAAAATATTTTATAAAAATAATATCATTTTATAATATTCTCATATTAAAAAAAATCTCATGCATAACTCTATCCCTACAACATAGGGATTTCGACACCAACATAGGGCTTTAGACACAAGGTTTGACCGCATGACAGATTGAATCAAATGATAATGACAACGTTTGGGTTTAATTTATAATTAAGGTCAACATCAATTTTTATTAAGATCGTTGTTAACATGAGTTTGTTAGCGAACTCGTGTTATTAACGAATATGTCACTGCATTTTTGTTAACTTCAATTCTTCAAAACCGATGTTAACATGAGTTTGTTAACATCGATTTTTGAAAAAACCATTGTTAACATTCGTTAACATCAGCTTTTGAAAAACTAATGTTAATGAACTCGTATTATTTACAAATATGCCACCATATTTTTGTTAACATCGGTTTTAAAAAAAAAAATCAATGTTAACATAGCAATGTTAAAATCATTTTTTCTACTATGAGATTGTATCCACACACAACATACACAATACAATTATGTAATTAATCTATCACACAAGCAATCATACACAAACAATTCCAGTGTCCAAGGTTGACACTCCTCCTAATCTCTAGTATAGTTAATAAAAATTAAAAACATTGCATTCTCAATTTATATTCACCTTAGATTCACATTTCTCATATCTTTCAATTAGGTATAAGATAGTAAATATTTAGGCCATCAAGCATCTGAATTTATTATAACAAAGGTTTTCAAGAAACTCAGTTTTTTCTAGGACCCAAAAACAAACTTTAAGTTCACTTCTCTCAACATACTAGAAATTTGGCTTCAATTAAATACTGGAAAAAAAATCAAAACACAAGTTTTATATGGTGTGGAAGATCTTTAATTAAGTCTATTGAATGGTATCCCAATTTCTTAACAAAAATCTAAAACAATTCCTAAAAATCTCACAATGACAGAAGGTCAATTTGGTTCCAAAACAACACCAATTTAAAGATTTGTCCTTTTTTGGACCTTCCCAAAACCAAATTGGATCATACTTTTCCAGATTGTATCGAATATGTTTATCTTTCCAAAAAGATAAAGTTGGTCCACTAATTATTTTTAGGATTAACTAAGTTTTTAATTTTTAAACTTTTGTTTGACTGGTTGATGTTACTAAGCTTTTAGATATTTCAATTCTTAGTCCTTGAACAAAAGTTAGAATCCATTATTTTTATTTATTTACACCTAATTAATTAATTAATTAATTAATTAAATATTGTGTTTACAATTATTGTATCAATTACTTTATTAGAACTTAAAATTTAAATGATTATAAAATAAAATAAAAATTGGTTCTCTTTTAATTAAAATATGTAATAAAATAGATATTTTATGTCAATTTTTCGGGGTCAAAAGTAACGCATGTACTATAAATATATATATATATGCGTAAAGAAACAAAATATTACATTTACATTTATTGTGTCAATAAAGACGATAATTAATTTGGTCAAAGAAAAAGACAATAATTAATGTGATAAAAATATTTTAGTCAACTTCCATTTTGAGTCAAACTAGTACCACCATTTGATTATATATACCAGTTCTTGAAGAACATGTTTTACAAATAAGATGGAGTCTTCACTCTTCAAGGTATTCCGTTGGCAAATTGGCAATATTATTAGCTTTCTTCACCGTGGCTTCAGGTGATAACTAATGATGTATTTTCATTCTTCCCCATCCCTCAACTCAAATGAGTCAATTTATTACAAACTACATTTTGACTTTTGACTCAAGCAAAATTTTTCACATGCAAACATAAAATTGATGTTGTTGTTTTGGTTATTTGGGAATGCAGATATGTGCATGGAATCAGAAGCTATTATAGAGGGTTGTTATTGATGGAAATGCTCTTTATACAAAAGCTATGGGGCTTAAGTGTATGACAAGAGTCCAAGAGACCAAGATTTAGGTTTTTTAGTCTCCTATATAAAATAATCCTATTTCCTCTAGACATAATACAACGGTTGTCGTCATCTCTCTGAAATTGAAAGATGCCCACACATTTCCCTCTCCCTTATTCAAGAATAGTACGAAAGATTTGTCATTCGTAATTGATTGAGGAGGCCAAGAGAGGACTTACCAAAGAAAAATGAGGAGATTGTATTCACGCTTTAAGAGGTAATTATCTCCTTTTATTAGAAAGACAAGGATGATCTTATAACATTTAAACATACTAGGTCCAATACGCTTCCACATATTCTTAAGAATCCATCAATTGGTATCAGAGCCTAGGCTATATGTTTGATGTTGATCTAGTCTTTTATGTGATATGGCACATAGGGTTCTATATTTATGTTGGATTACACATATGCTATGTTTTATAATTTTTTCATAAGATGTATGGTTTTATAAAATATGTGCTTTAATCCATGGTAGAACATTTGAATGTATTTCTTTTGGATATGTAACAAGGAGGCTGGTCCCTTATGATCAGGTTTCCTCCTTATTTTTTCTTTTTGTTTAGAAATTTTATTGTTGTAAGAGAGAAAGGTTCAATTTTTGTATCCAAAAGATGTATATTCTTCACTGTTTGAGTCTATTCATGACTATCCAAAGCTTTTATGGAAAATCTGAGGTCATTGCATGAAAGAGGACAGAAAATGATGCGAACAAGAACCGGAGCCTCCTAAAAGACCATGTCTTTTTCTGGTGGTTCAAACGGCCACATGCTCGTCTCTTAATGGCGGTTTTATCCATATGGTGGACTAGGTGATGGAGATCCATGACGAATTAACTCGAAAAACAGCAAAGGGAGAAGAAGATATTTTTTTTTAGGAAACCATGGATTAAAGTTTTATAATTACCATTTTTATGAATAGATAGATTATATGTGATAACATGATTTGTGTGATAACATGCCATATATAAAATATTTGTGTCATATCACAGTATTAATAAATAATAGATCATACATATATTCTATTATGTCAATGATAATTTTGATTAATTTAGAATTAAAATTATTTGATTGATGATTATTATGGCAATAATGAGATAATTTAGAAAATTAAAGATGATGACCATTGCTTAATTAATGGTCATTATTAATTTTGAATTTAAATTATTTTATCAATGGTTATATTATGTCTCAACGACTAGATTAATGATCATTATGGAAATAATAAGAGAGTTCAGGAAATTATGTTTAGAATTTAATTAATAATCATTATGAATTTCAAATTCTAGATTAATGATTAGATTATTATTTTTTAAATGATTTTGAATTCAAATTAATATGATTATGAATTTCAAATTCTAGATTAATGATTAGATTAATTTTTTAAAATGACTTTGAATTCAAATTAATAATCATTATGAATTTTAAATTCTAGACTAATGATTAGATTTATTATGATTTTGAATTCAAATTAATAATCATTATGAATTTCAAATTCTAGATTAATGATTAGATTTTTTTTAAAAATTGATTTTGAATTCAAATTAATGATCATTATGAATTTCAAATTCTAGATTAATGATTACACTATTTTTTTGAAAATTCATGTTAACAAAATATTGAATGGGTAAAGGTTTTAAATTAAAATATTAATTTTTAAACCTATGGGCTCCATTGTGGATCCATTAATAAAATGATCATGTAAAGCCCCAACGGATAAGGATGATCAGATTTTATTTGATTGAATCTCAACAAATTCAAAAATTTTAGTAAAGTATTATACGATCCAACATCAA
>CM023951.1:14522999-14573841 GCA_013407115.1 Glycine latifolia | reverse complement strand
GGGGAAGCAATATCTTTTCTGGTGCTTTATGTAGATGATATACTCCTAATTGGAAATGACACAGAGGTATTGTTAGGCATAAAGACCTAGTTAAACAAGCATTTTGATATGTCGGACCTGGGAGAGACAAATTAGAAAAGTCCTGATAAGCCATTGTATATAAAAGAATCCAAGGGGAAGCAATATCTTTTCTGGTGCTTTATGTAGATGATATACTCCTAATTGGAAATGACACAAAGGTATTGTTAGGCATAAATACCTGGTTGAACAAGCATTTTGATATGTAGGACCTGGGAGAGACAAATTATATTCTTGGTATTAAACTCTTACGAGACTGGAAGAATAGGTTATTGGCATTGTCCCAAGCCTCCTACATTGACAAGGTCCTTGTCAGGTTCAGCATGGAGAATTCTAAGAAGGGAATTTTTCCCTTCAGACATGAGATTCATCTCTCTAAGGAGCATTCTCATAAGACTCCTGAGTAGAGAGAACGTATGAGTAGGATACCTTATGCTTCGACTGTAGGTAGTCTAATGTATGCTATATTGTGCACAAGGCCAGACATCTGCCATGCAGTGGGGTGTTAGTTGCTACCAATCTAATCCAAGAGAGGAACACTAGATAGCAGTTAAGCATATACTCAAGTATCTTCCGAGAACGAGAGATTATATGTTGGTCTATTCTAGTGGGAGTCTTGAAACCATTGGTTACACAGACTTATATTTCCAAGGAGACATAGTGGTAACCAAGATAGAATCGGAAGAAAACCTTGGTGACCCTTTTACAAAGAGTTTGCCTGAACCTGTGTTCGAGAGGCATGTTACATCTATGGGTCTTAAGAAGATTCCGAACTTGCTATAGCTTTAGGAGATTGAATTTTCACTTTATTTATTTTGTGCTCTTTGAGCAAGACATCATGACATTGAATTTTTTTGAAAGTTATAAATGAGGTATTATTCATTTATGGTATGCACACAGAATTTACAAACACCAAGGTCCGAATCAATTGTAAAGTATATGATCATATGGATACATTCATGGAGGACATGGTCATAGGTTCTTACAATTGATGAATGGGTTCACAGCTGTTAAATAAAGTTAGGTGCTTTATTTAGGCTGCAATATTTTATGAAATGGTCTTGTCCGAGCCATTGTAAAATATTGGTGTGAATTAATGTTCACATTGAAAGGGTCAATGAGAGATTTGATTAAGGTTATTTTTCTATCATAAGTATCAAATCTCTAGCTAACCATAGTTATGAGATTGCTCTTAATCCTGAGTTTATTATAAATAGGTAATTGAATAATTTAATTCTTTGATTTACCAACGGGTGGGGCCTGACCAATTGACGGCCAATAATTCGGTATTTTGGGAGGAAAATTATTTGATTATCGGTATTTATGAAATAAACAACATGGAATTTGTAGGATATGTCCCCTTGATATGTTTCGGTACTTGGACATTAAAGACATTGGCCAGTACATGTAATCCATTAGAGAAACTATCAAAGTCAAGGGAATAAATAATTGATTGAGTAACAGAAAACTCATCAATCAATTATCGACATATTACAAAGGAGCGATGCATATTCGAGTTATATATATTATTATTGATCTTGGAGTTCAACTTCAGGCTTTTAGTGGAATAGCACCAAATTATATAATCATTTAATGATTATAAGGAGCCTTGATTAATAATAGATGGTGGATCCCCATGCTAGCTTGAAACAAAGGGTGGGACATTTTCAGTTGATGATGAAAAGTGAGTTACATGGTTTTGTGCTTTAAGCTTAAGTTTGTACTCAAAAGCAAGTGGGAGATTGTTGGAAATACTCTTTATACAAAAGCTATTGGGCTTAAGTGTATGGCAAGAGCTCAAGAGACCTAGATTTAGGTTTCTTAGTCTCTTATATATAATAATCATATTTGCTCTAGACAAAATACAATAATTGTCGTCATCTCTTTGAAATTGAAAAGTGTTCACACATTTTCCCTTTCCCTTATTCAAGAATAGTACGGAAGATTTGTTATTCGTAATTGATTAAGGAGGCCAAGGGAGGACTTACCAAAGAAAAAGGAGGAGATTGTATTCACGCTTCAAGAGGTAATTATATCCTTTTATTAGAAAGACAATGATGATCTTATAACATTGAAACATACTAGGTCTAATACACTTCCGCAGATTATTAGGAATCCATCAATTACTTTGACTATGAGTGTAAATATGATTGCAAATATTATGCAAAGTGTGGCTGTGAAATCAGATGTATTGACCTCATCTGTCAATGTCCAACATCAACAACATCCACCAATAATTTTCTTAATTGAGCACCCCTAAATTGAGTATCCAAATTTTGCGATGCAATAATCAAGTTCTTAATATTTGTTGTTCTTTATAATGATTAATAATGAATATCAATAAAACTTAAGCTTTACTTTCTCCTTATTGTTTCTTGATTAATGATTAGGGTGGGTCAAAAAAATGTTGAATGCCTTTTTATGAAAAAAAAAATACAGTCGAATTTTGTCATAGAGAAAAAAAAAGGATGTTGAATTTTCTAATACTTCTTTCTTTTTTAAAATTAGATATATTTATGCTTTTTTGCAAAGATTAAAAAATAATAAATTACTCAATGAGTAGAACAATTAATTTTAGTAAATTATCGTTGATTTAACCATGATAATTTATTTATTTGTAATGAATTTAAAATAAAATTTAATATTTTATTAAAAACTTAAAAAAACACTTAATATATAAAAAAACTATATTGTTAAATTTTACTTATTTTAAAATGGAAAAACACATCATCAGTTATGGATTTACTGTTTTAAAATTGGGAAGACACCTCATCACTTGTGTCCTTTCCATTTAGAGGGTTTCTGTAACGACAATAGCATAAAAAAAGTTAGGCGAGGCATGACACGTGATTGACATGAGTTTTACTGAGTTTTTTTTCAAAATGATTAAAAAATAGAAATCAAACAACTAATCTAAATGGGTATGTGCTCATTTTTTTCCAGCAAATCAAACAAAACATAAACCAAAACACAATTTTAAAAAGAAAAAAAATATTCATCCATTTTATCATGCATGAAACAAATTAAGGAAACTCATGTAATCACAATTAAACAACAAACTTCTTTCTGAAACAAGCACCCAGGTTAGAGTAGTGTTGCAACCTTGATTTGAATCTCGTGATCCCTTCCATACTCTATCCACGATGTCTCCATTGGGGAAGGATCACCTAAAATCCATATGCTTCTCTGAACATGAAGATCATGATCATCACAATCACAACCATATGTGTCACGTGAAAAAGGTAAGCTTAACAAAAATAAAAATTATGCATATAATTATAAAAAAAATTAAATTAAGGGAAAGGGGAGAAAATTAAACACTATAAACCTTGAAAATACTGTATATAATAACTAGAAATCTAAAACAAAATACATCTAGAATAAAAATCATCTCATACATGTACACCAATGAACTACAAGAGCCAACAACACCATAGTTCAACCATCTCAACCAATACATACAATATTATCATAACATTAGTCCTTAACTATCATCATCATGTTTGATTTAGACGACACCATCAACAAGTTTGTTAAGTCTGGACTATCCATCCATACCCTATGTTTTGATGATTACAAAAATATAAATTATTGATAAAATTTTATTCTTTGTGAAACGGAACTTACTAAATATGATCACACATTGTAATAAACATCTATTAGTTGTTGTCCATTCATACACCAGAACTTGTTTCTATAAAGAGTTATATTCAGCGTCCAACACATTGTTATAAACAAATGCCCAATCAGTTGTGAAAACTAGTATCTATACATTGTGTCCTTTTACTCGTGTCCAACGGACTTATTCACTTACACAACAACCATATACTTAATTCATGTTAACTGAAAAAGGAAGTGCTCATACTTAACATTTGTAAATTCATTTTTCCTCTCATATTTGAATTGTTAACATTTAATTTCAAGTATGAAAGGACAGAATAACAGCGAATAGAAGAAATCTGAAGGAATATTCTTTTGAGTCATTATCACTACGGAGGAAGTAGCACATGGTGTTATATGTACTTTTATTCCTTCCTCTCTACAAGAACTCAACACATTGCAAGACTTCTAGTTGTGAGACAATAGTCATATAAGGGAAGACTTAGATCTCATAACGAAACTCTTTTCTAAAGTCTATAAAATGCGACTCAAGATCTATTATTAAAGACACAAAAACAAAGAGAAAAAAAACATGCAAATGAATTTGAAGTGATAATTCTATCAAGTCATTGAAGTATAAGTGACGTCCAACCATGTACTTGAATTTGAAGTGACAATCAGGGATGTGACAAATGCTATCAGAGCATACCTCTCTCCCAATATGGTGTGATTCTAGGACAAACTAGGCGGAAGCTAGCGGGCATGTAACACCTAGATGAATCACCCCGGAATGAGATAGATCCAGAGACTGTGCAGGTATAAGACCTTGCAGTTGATGATGACTTAAAGGAATTAATTGGTACTACCTATACCAACAAGATGCATTTACTTTTTGGTAGCTCATCACTTAAGAACTCTACAGTTAAGCATGCTTGGCTTAGAGTAGTTATAGGATAGGTAATTTTCTGGAAAATTTCCCATAAAGCATGTGAGTGAAGACAAAGCACGTTGAAAAGTATTGTATTGGTTTGTGGGGACAATCATTGATCCTAAGAACAGTCAAGCTACTTGTTGATGTCTCTGAAAGGGCTACCTACAAAGGATTCTGACCGGTGGAGGATCCTTACCAACGAGAAGTTAAGTAAAGTGTCACCATGTGAAGTGTCGTAGTATGAGTCACAGAGAAGTCGACAATCAAGGGCTACCTATGAAGGGTTCTGACCAACGGGGAGTTGAGTGAAGTGCCACCACGTGTGAAGTGTCGTAGGTATAACCCATTGAGAAGTCAACAATTAGGGGCGTTACAATATCTTTTTGAGCATAATTTGTTCATCATTTGCTTTGCAAAGTTATTTAAGTGTATTCGAGCTTGAGTGTTTATTCATTCTTTGAGTGTTTTGAATCTGTGTATTCATTTCAAATCTTGTTGATTGTGAAAGCTAGAGGTGACTTGGTGTTTAACAATACTTGAATGTTCTTAGATTCAGGAGGAGTTTAAAGATGTGCCAGAAGTGACCTAGAAAATACTTTTGTAGCTAGGAGTGACAAAACAATATACTTGTTTGTATATATTGTTTTTCGGTCCATGTCAGAGACCATGGGTGTCCCCTAACCCACTGGATCAAAGGGTAATACTGCTCTCATTTCATGATTGTTGTTGGCCTCAGAGAATTTTGCACATAATGAGAATCAAATGGATTCTCCTACTAAATAGACAGTTCTTACTCATGTGAATATAGCAGGACCTACACCTCTACACCAACCCTTTGGGTTATACTTGTTTATGAGGAGGGATCCACTTACTCAAAGAGTAACTCTTTAGAGTTACTCCTTATCCTCATTATTCATTTTCTTAAGATTTAATGGTTAAGATTAGTTACTTATTATAACCATTAGATCTTAAGAAAATGACTGGTGAGGATGAAGAGTAACTCTAAAAAGAGTTACTCTTGGAGTAAGTGAATCCCTCCCCCCCCCCCCCCCCACCCCCCCCCCCCCCCTCCTCTCCCTTTCTCTTTATATATATATATGGGTCTTCAAGGTATTTTATTGGGAAATTGACAATCTTTTAAGCTTTATTCATGGTGGCTTCAAATGAGAAATGATGTTTTATTTTCATTTTTTCCCATCCCTCAACTCAAATGAGTCAATTTCCTACAAACTACATTTTGAAAAACAAATTTTTTCACATTCTACATAAAATTGATGTTGTTCTTATGATTATTTGGGAATGCAGATATGTGCATGGAATCAGAAGCCTTTACAAGGGTTGTTACTTCGACTATGAGTGTAAATATTATTGTAAATCTTATGTTACATGTGGCTGCAAAGTCAGATGTATTGACCACATCTGTCATCATCAGTGTCCAAGGTCAACAACCTCCACCAATAATTATCTTAATCAAGCACCCCAAAATTGAGTATCAAAATCTTGTAATGCAATTATCAAGTTCTTAATATTCATTGTTCTTTATAATGAGCAATGAATGTCAATACTTAAGTTGTAGTTTCTCCTTGTTTTTTCTTAATTAATGCTTACATTTAATTTACTTTCAAGATAAGGTGGGGCGAAAACAAGTTGAATGCCTTTTTAAAAAAGGCATGTTGAAGCACTCCTTAAAATTAATATATATATATATATATATATATATATATAAAAGGAACTTATATATTCTTGGATTTTTTTTATTCTCCCTTTTAAAATTAGTGATATTTATGATTTTTTTTGCAAAGATTAAAAATATTAGTTAATGGGTAGAACAATTAATTTTAGTAAATTATCGTTGATTTAATATTGCTAATTATTTATTTGTAACAAAATTTAAATTTAAATTTAATATTTTATTAAAAACTTGAAAAATTACTTAATATAAGAACTCTATAATGTCAAATGTGACTAAAAAGGAATAGACATCTCATCAGTTATGTCCTTTCTATTTATAGAATTTTTGTAATGACTCGTCTTTCTTACAAAACTAACGAAGCTAAAGATTTTATCTCATTTAAAACTCATCTCTTTAAATTTGTTTGAGTAAATTACATAGGCTCTCATTGAAGTTTGCCTTTATTACAATTGTTATTCCTATATTTTTTACCCCTAAAAAAATCCTTCATTTTTCTGCTATCCCCTGGAGTTCCAAATGGAGTAAAAATATGAGGTGAGGCATGGCACGAGAAACGTGATTGACAGATGAGTTTCAATTATTTATTTTTTTTCAAAACAACCCCCACCCTCTTCATTAAATCTGGTATGTTTTCACGGGGATCATTGCATTGCAGCAATAGTAACCACAACAAACAACAACTAACCCTTTGTTTGGTTTACAAAAAGAAACGTTAAAGAAAAGAAAAAGAATAGAAAATGAGGTGATTTTTTGATTGTTTGTTATAAGAGAAAATGAAAAGAAAGAAAAAATGAGTTTTATTTTCCTTTGTTTGATTGTATAAAAAATGAGAAGAAAGAAAAATATAAATTTATAAAATTATGTGAATACCCTTAAACAAAATTATTTACCAACAAAGTTAAAAAATGAGTTAACAAATATTATTTTAAAAATACCTAAGACTAAAATTGCTATTTAAAATGATAAATTAATTATTTCACAAATTAAGTTAAAATAACAAAAAATAATTTTAATTTCTTATTAACATCAAATTTAATATTTATATAAAAGCATAACTTAATTTAAATGCAAAAAAATTTTAAAATAGAAAACACTCATACAAATAAGAAAAACTTTAAAAATAGCATATAATTTACACAAGATTCATACAAAATTAAGCTAGTGTTTAACATAATATTCAAGATACATAAAATATAATTACTATTTTTTTATATATTTTTATTAAACTTCTCTACGTATATTCTTACATGTCACTGTGCACCAATTCTTATATTAATAGTGTGAGACCTAATTTTTAATTGCCAAAAAATGAATAATATACAAATTGCATGATTGCATTTTGTACCATCCTAATTACATGTCATAAACTATCCTACCATCATATAAGTTATCCTTCCAAAATGTCTATGCTAGCTATTGTTCTTCTATAAGCAAATGTGTTTTATAATGTTCTCTTATATTGCATAAACAAAGAACGTAACCATCATAAATAGAATCTATGTTGCCGTGACCAACATAATTTTTTTATAAATATTAAAGTCTTAAGTTGATAAGTCAGTCATACCAAACTACTATGTATATATACACATTGTCTCATGTAAATGCATCAAGTGTTGTTTGAAATGGATGGGCCTCGTTCCTCTATAATTACACTAGAAGAAAGAAAACCACCCATGAACTTCTAACTCCTTTCAAGACACATGCATCAACTCGATACCTATAGAGATCATTAAAGTATCTTTTGTCAAGGGCTTTAAACCAACCTAAAACATAGTGTTGGTATTAAAAAAATCATAACCAACAAAGCACATATAATTGTAATGTCTCATTTAGGACTTGAAAAATACCAATACAACTTATACTGATTGCGATATCTCTAGTATATAAACAATATGCATCAACATTGATTTTAGAGAATAAGTCAACAGCTGACCGCATAATGTGTATAAGCTGCAAAATATCCATATTAAAGGCACATATTAGAATTATGAAAAATACTTAAATTAGTAAGAGTGATTAGAAACACTTCTTGTACTTGAATTTTGTAGTGATAACATCATGCAAATCTTCAACCTTTAGCCTTCGATTTAGTAAAATTTACCAAAAGTATTTTACCTGATAAAGCACGAATCCACCGAAATCACCAGAGACGTCAAATAGCTCTTTGATTGTCACTGTATGAAAATCATATAAAATTTTAAATATATTAATATATTTTTATAAACTTAAAAAAAATATAAAAACTTGAAAAAATTATAAAATCAAGCAAGCCAATATTTGCAATAAGCAGAGAAAAATATATGAAAGAAAAGGCTATTAGTACCAAAGAAAGTGGTTGGATGATATACGGGAGGGGAACCCCAACATACCAATGAAGATGCCAACAAATAATAAACATCAAGTAAGTGTCTTGACATACAAAAGAAAACCAATAGAAAATGTGTTTTCACTTAAAACTAATAATACTTAACTATAATTTGTCTTGTCCCAAACACCCTAGGTAGTCGGATAACCCTTTATACTGATCCATGCATTAAAACTTTTACTATATAGGTCATTCATCAATGGAGCATGAAAAGTAAATAAAAGAAATATATATTTGTACCATTATCATATACTAGTAACCTTCTAAAGGAAAAGAAAACTCTATAATTTTTTACCCAATTACAACAAATAAAGTTAAGTGTGCAGTTTCCAAATGCTTTGGGTTTCCCAAAGTATGTCCAACTCATGGCACAAAAAACCCATTTAGTTTAACCACTTCTCTCTTTGCATTGTTTCCTTCACAAATAGATTATATAGGTTTGGTAAAAGTTTTTGCACTTGGGATTGAGGGGGAGTAGGTGGTAGTGTGGTACTCATATCATAGTTAATAGATTACACTACTCATTTAGTCATTTTATAAGTAGCAATGAACCTTGAGATTAAAAGAAACAAACCAATACAAGAGCCACATTTCTACCCCAAGATAAACTATACCCATTAGAACCTAGCATAACATAGTTTTACAGCACTATTCTTCAAAATTAATCATACTACAACATATACATTAAGTATATCCATTTAATTAACCTTTTTTCTAATTTTTCAGAATACCCTTGAGTCCAGAAGACAGAAAAAACAAGAGAAGAATATAAAGCTGCAACTTTAAGGAAATAACAAGCATGAAAAAGGAACATATATCCGTGAAGCAAAGAAAGGTATATAAGCATTCTATATCGAGCATAAAACAATAAAAACCTTTCAACAATTCAAAACACCCACTTTGCTAGATTCAAGACAAAACAAAAAATAGCATTTGTTAATTGTAAGGTAAATCGTTAAAAAAATTCTTGGTAATACTTCATAAAATCACGAATCTTTTTACTTTTATTTATAAATAAAAAAGAAAAATAAAAGAAAAGAAGAAACACAAGATTTAGGAACCAATGATATCATCCCACCAACCAAACAAAAGACCTTTTCTTTAGGATTAACCATACTACAAACATATGCATAAAGAATATTCTTTTAATTACTCTTTTCTAATTTTCCAGAATACTATACCCCTAGACTCAGAAGAGAGCAAAAACAAAATCCATTTTTTTAAAAATTAATCATACTATCACATATGCATAAAGTATATCAAATTTTCAAAATATTGTACCCTTGAACCTAGAAGACAACAAGAACAAGAACACAAACAAAAACAAAGAAAGAACACGAAGTTACATCTTTGAGGAAATAACAAGCTTGAGTTGAGAAAGGCATACATACAAAGAAAGACAAACAGAAGCACTTACAGAGAAAGAGCAATGAAGCACCTTTGAAAGAAAGAAACGAAAAGGACCTTTTTGTGTAAAAACAACAATAATAAATAACAAATAAAGTATGAAAGGACTTTTTTGTCTTTTTATATAATTTAAGTTTTCCCTCTTTTTTCTTTCTGATTTGGGCAGAAAGAATTTTTGGAATGGGCCCACTTCACCCAGTTTTTCTCTTTCACTTTCACCGAAAACAAAAGAAAGAAATAAAAAAGAATCTAATATTTTATTTCATCTATTTTCTTTTCTTTAATTTTTCGGTCCAATCAAACGAAGCCTAAATGTCAAAACTCTGGATGTGGTATTTTGTAATTAATATTAAAAATAAAAAATAATCAAAACTAATGGCCCTTAAATATAATTTGGAGCAGTTCAGAACAATAATAAACAAACAAAGTCATTCTTAAAAGTGAAAATGAAAAAGTTATTTTCTCACAACAAATAATCCTTAAAAATAATTTGGAGTAGTTCAGAACAATTTGGAACAATTTATAGTAGTTTGAAACAATTTAGAATAGTACAGTTTGAACCACCTCTAAAACAGTTTGCTTCAGTTCACCTGAACTGATTGATAGTTTAGTTCAATTCGGGCTAATTGCAAATGCAGTTCGTCACAGTTCATTTCAGTTCGAATTGAATAGACCTATTCATAAATGATGTAGACAATGCTAAATCCACATCCCTAGTTTTCATTATGGTAAATCATTAGTAATACAAATTATAAGGATGATCGATAGGTTTTAGTGATGACTAACATTTTACTTAAGTGTTTCAGTGATAAATGTTTTAAGAAGCAGATATGTCTATTCATTCTGAAGTGCTAAGAATGATGCTCATAAAGGTTGTGTCTCAAAACAGCTGTCAAGAGTTGGGAACTCAAAAAATTTCTCGAAGCTCATCAGCATGGTGAAGAATGCTTCCCTTTGAGTATTTGATTCTTGGAAAAGTATTGAACAACAAGGCCTTTCACAAAAGACTTATCAAAGGCTACATTAAGAGCATCCAGAATCAGAATGAAGTTGTAATAGAGTCTACATCAAAATGATGAAGAACATGATTATGAAGTATGGAACCTCAAAATGGAGTTCAGAATGGTTCAAAATGCTTTGCAAGGACAACACCATGTCTTCCAGATGATGCCACAATACAGAGGGCACATCAGAAGACTGAAGTTGACAATATTTCACTTTCCACATGTTGTCACATACACTAGGTGTACATAAAAAGTGAATCTTAATTGCATTAAGAGATGCAAACCTGTTGAAAGATGAATCTATCAATGAGAAGTAACCGATGCGAAGCATCAAAATAAAAGACTAGATATACTACATAGTATAATGTTGGACAAAACACTAACACACCAGTAATTGTACCTTCACTTTGAGTTTTTGAAGCAATCTACTTCATAATACTTTGTGTTGTGAAGATGTGTTAAAGTGGATGAAATTGTGCTACTGCAAAAATGCATATTAGTTGGTCTTCATCAATAGGATCTACTTCAAGTATGGATCATTTCTCAACTAAAATCAAAATTATCATTCTGATGTTATGTCAGAATGCTCATCAGAAAGGTTCCTCAAAATGACTACTTCAGAATGGTTCTACAAGCTGTTATATCATGACAGTTGTCATGTCTGCCTACTTGCTCCAGAAGTCTGTTAGTTGAGTGAAACTCACTTCAACGGTCTTTTTGGAGCTTTAAGAGATTTTTGAAGAGCAACTTGAAGCTAAGTTGAAGCATTCCGGTTAGAGAAACTCGAGCTTGATCTCTGTGTGAGAAATCAAGATTTTATGTTTCAACCTTCTCTGTTGAGAGTGACCCACTTTTGTATTGATCTTGTAATTTGTAATAGATCTAAGATAGAAGTGAGAGACTGTATTTTTATGAGTGGGAACCCTTTGTGAGGTAAAAATTTGTGTTTGTGCAGGCCCAAAACACAGAACCCCTTTTGTTGTTGAAAATCCAGCAGTGGCTAGCATTATTGAAATCTAGTAGTATTATTGGTCTAATTGAGACTAGGTTGGAAGTCTAGTGGGAATAATGGTAGGTTGTTCAATTCTAGTGGTTGTTGGTCCAAAAATGGTTGGTTGTGTTAGTAAAATCTCATCTTGAAAGGTAAGAATTGGATGTAGCCCAAGCTTGGAATGAATCAATATAAAAATCATTGTGCACTAATCTCTTCCCTCTCTCTTTGCACTGATTCTGTTTACAAATCTGTTAACTATTTTCATTGATCTTTAAAAAAAAAAAAAAATCTTTCACAAATACACTTAAAATTGAACTATTTTATCAAAGTCTTTCCAAACAAACAAACCTTTTTTTTAAACAAAGCTTTGAAGTATAATTCTTATATGTTACATCCTTTCTTTCTACAATAAATAAAATAGTTATGGTGACAACAACAGTAGTCATGATGGTGGTTGTGGTAGTGGTTATGACAATGACGATCATGATGATATTTTATGACGTGATAAATTCGATCTTTTACATATTTGATTTTCTACTTTGTTAATTATTTAGAGATTTTTTTTATTAAATAAAGTTTTATTTTAAATTTAAAATATTTTTAATCTAGGCCTTCCATTTTAATTAAGGGTTGAAATTGATCATTTTCATTCTCATATAAAATAATCATTCTCATGTGATATGATTTTATCCCTCTTTCCATCTCTCTTTCTCTTTCTCTTTTTCTCTATATATAAATAATGCAACATTGAATAAAATATTATATTTACATTTATTGCTTGAGTTAGGACCATTATTAATACAATAAAAAAAATAGTTATCTTGCTTTTTGGGTCAAGTATATATACTATTGCTTGAAGACCATGTTTTACATTTTAATTAAGGGTTGAAATTGATTATTCTCATTCTCATATAAAATAATCATTCTTATGTTATACAATTTTATCCCTCTTTTCATTTCTCTTTCTCTTTTTTTATATATATAATTAATGCAACATTGAATAAAATATTATATTTACATTTACTGCTTGAGTTAGGACCATTATCAATACAATAAAAAAATAGTTATCTTGCTTTTTGGGTCAAGTATATATACATGTGCTTGAAGACCATGTTTTACGATCGAATAAGATGGACTCTTCAAGGTATTTCGTTGGCAAACTGGCAATCTTATTAGCTTTCTTCACTGTGGCTTCAGGTGAGAAATAATGTTTTATTTTCATTCTCTCCCATCCCTCAACTCAAATGAGTCAATTTCCTATACATTACATTTTTATTTTTTACTCAAACCAAATTTTTTACATGCTATATAAAATTAATGTTGTTCTTATGATTATGTGGGAATGTAGGTATATGCATTGAATCAGAAGCAAAACCCATTTTAGGGCCCACTCGAGTACAATGTTTCTTCGACTTTCAGTGTAAAATTGGATGTCCGTTTCCAATTTGTGGCTGCAATCTCAAATGTGTTGGCCACAAGTGTCAATGTCTAGGGTCAACAACTTCAACCAATAATTTTCTTAATCGAGTACCCCTAGATTGAATACCAGAATCTTGTGATACAATTATCAAGTTCTCAATAATTATTGCTCATTATCATGAATAATGAATGATTGCATCTCTTATATATCTAAACATTACATAATGAATATTAATAAAATTTAAGCTTTACTTTTTCCTTACTTTTTCTTGATTAATACTTAAATTTGATTTACTTTCAAGATAGGGTTAAACTAGGTGATGCAAAGATTAAAAAAAGAATTACTTAATGAGTAGAAATTTTCTTACTAAATTATCTTTGATTTAATCATGTTGATTATTTACAATTATGGATTCCATTTCTGGCATGTGCATATAAAAAAAATATTAGTTAGAAGAAATTAATTTTTAAATAAATTTTAGTATCTTAAGGAATTAGTTTTAATTTTCGATCTAGAAATAACTTGATTACAAATATAACAAATGAAGATAAGAAGTTGGTATTTTATTAAACTTAAAAAATCACTATATATATATATATATAGAGAGAGAGAGAGAGAGAGATAATCTATCAGCTACATATGACTTATTTTAAAATGGAAAGACACCTCACCAGTTAAGGATTTATAATTTATTTTGGCTAATAACTAAGACACATAAATGTTTCTCTTGTGATTTGAAGTTGATTTAGTTTTGCGACGCTTTTAATCTTTATGTTACATGAAAAACTAATGAAAATAAACAAAACAAATTGAGGTAGCCATTTTAAAACTTGAAACACCACTACCTTCCTTGTGACCTCGTAGACATGTTGATTTCTCTGCTTTTCGCAACTTTACCTCATTTGAAGCCTCAACTTCATACCTTATAAATAGTTAAAATAAATTAACTTCAGTTACATTTATATTTTAGTATAAAAATTGAATGGCATCCATATTTTTATACCCAAGTTCAACTATAACTGACTTCTTAACTTTTGAAATTGTTAGAGCTACTATTATATTTTTATACCCAAGTTCAATTATATTTTTAAAAAATCAATGGAACAATTATTGTTTTTGTCTCGATCGAACAAATGAATGCTTATGGAACAACCCCCCGCTTGCCTCCTATCATGGATTTGGCAGCTGGTAATCTTTGGATGCCACTAGTATGTTCCAATAATTAATTTACAAAAGAAGACATTAAAAATTAATGAAAATATGTTAAATAGCAAAATTACTGAAGGATTAAATTTTGAATGATTTATCGTGTATGTGATATACATAATCTTTTGCTCTTTTCTAAACTCAACATCACTAACAATGGTGGAAATATCTCTCTCAAAAAGGTCTTCAACATGGGATGCTTTAACTCTTCACAAGTTTTCTTATGTATAAAAGATGAGCTTAACTTGTTTTAAGAGTGATTAAGGGATGACAATAAATATTTACATTTCAAGTACTCTTGGAATCTCCAAACTTCAATTTCTAAGTTGTGCCTAAAATTATTGAGGTAAAAAAAGAATACTAGAACTTATTAAACGGAATATTTGTTGTCTATAACCAAAATTTACCGTTTTGTTTGTCTGTAACCAAGTTATGTCCATCTTATTATTTATTAATATTAATATTTGTTGTTTATCAGGTGCAATGTAATTATGTTAAATATTTTGATAAAAAAAAATTCGTTCATAATTATTCTATCCAATTCGAACAGAATTAATTTTATTAAAAAATAAATATATGTGATCTAGAAAAAAAAAATTATTGCTAGCTTCAGTATAGAGATTCATTATAGGTAGATTGCATATGCTGAAAAACATCTGATGAAAAGTTAGTTATATTTTTTTTTTCTTTATAAAATGGCATGCAATTGAGCTTAGTAATACTAGACATGTTGTCAAAGCATGATATGAACTGCATATCATTTCATACTCCTTGACCCAATTCAATAAATAATTCAATTTAACCACTCGAACAAAATATTGGTCTATATAACTAGTCCTACTCCTATATTTCATACACGATTATTATGGAAAAAAATTATATTAACATTATTTGAGATGCATTTGATAGCTCATTTATAAGCTTATGAAGCATACAAGAACAAGCTAAAACAACTTATAGGAAAGCAATCGACCGCAAGGACGGATCTAGGATGTTGTGTTCAGGGAAGCGTCCCTCACAATTTTTTTAAATTTTATTAATACAATGTATATGTATATTTACAAATTGTCTCCATACTCTGAAATGTAGTAAAAAAAATCAATACATAATATGCATATTGCCCTCACAGATTTACATACATGAATAATGTCTCCGTAAAAACTTAAAATTTCTGAATCTGCCATTGTTTGAGCCCCTTCCATAAATCAAAATAAGATCTTCAAATTGTTCCAGAAGCCATCACTGACAGTGTGGGTTAATAGATAGTTGCTGAGAAAATATTTTATATTTCTTCACTCATATCCGAAGAACTTGGAACTTCAGAGACTTTAACGTTAACAAATGGCAAAGAAAGTGTATTCTTTGCTTCCGTGAAAGGAAGTAACTTTCCTGAATACAAGCTCTTAATGATCCAGCTAAAAGGCTGCAAGAGAAAATCAACAGGGAATTCAGAACCACCCACACCTCACAAATAAGCATATAAAATAGAGCATGATAAGTGAGGGATTAATCATCAAAATCCATGAAATATTGAAATGTCAAGAATTTTCACATGATAAACCATGAAATGGCATAATTTTTTAGCATGTTGATGCACAACCAATAACCTCTGCTTACAAATTATATTCAAATCTGAAATAAAAGAATTACTAATTACCATGATGGGGATGTTCCGCTCTTTGGCACAGTGCTTCAGGTGACGTGATATTGTAGCCTTATCTTCAACTACAATAGCTCCAACCAAAGTCCTTTCCTCATCAGTGCTCCGTTCTAACCCTTGAAGAGTTTTGAACACATGTCCACCTCCATGCTGTGCAACACAAACATGCACACACGCACAGTTTTTAGAAAATGCTGAGACCATTAGGATAATCTGCATCATTACTTACACACCTACATTGCATTGTTACATTAAAGTTGTAAATTGAGATAATTTCAGATTAGACATGATAGCATTGATATCTGTTAGAAGTCTTGTATGCACACAAGATATCTCAGCTACATAAGGATTTCATTACATTCCAAAGTCATCAAATG
The DNA here is from genome assembly GCA_013407115.1 of Glycine latifolia. Taxonomy (NCBI): domain Eukaryota; kingdom Viridiplantae; phylum Streptophyta; class Magnoliopsida; order Fabales; family Fabaceae; genus Glycine; species Glycine latifolia. The sequence continues at coordinate 14,557,106 of CM023951.1, read as the reverse complement.
TAAGTCCATTGCCATAAACTACCGATTAGTTTTAGAAACTCAGCCATTCAAACCAAAATTGTAAAGAAAAACTATCTTCTTTATTTATAAAAAATTAAAACAGAAAATAGTAAAATACAATTAAAAATTGGTAAAAAAAATTAGAAATTTTACACCATAAAAGTAGGACATATCAAGGGTCAACTTAAGATGAGTGAAGAAAAAGAAAAGGTAAAAGAATGATCTTACCTTGATGATACATGCCAATTTGGTGCAGAAACTAGGCTTCCCATGGAGAAGAATTCCTACTCTTTCAAAAATATCTTTTTGGTTTCTTTGATGAATTGTTGTCCCGATCCTAGTCCACTTCATGTCTTTTCGATTTGGAAGAATCATGTATCTAATACAATGAAACCAGAATCATAAAACTATGGAGAAGGATTTAAAGATCTTGACAGCACATATCATTAAAATTGGAGACAACGTCTAATACTTCTACAGATTCTATTAGAGTATACTTACTCTATATTGGCCTCATCTCTAGTCAATGTGGGACTTGGATTTTTCCTAATACACCGCCTCACGTCCAACACTTATAGGCTTGGTGCGTGGATGACATGGTGGGTGCTTCATTTAATGGATCTAGGATAATTTCTGATATCATCTTAGAATGTGGGTTTAGGCCTAACTCAACCCCAAAAGCTAGCTCATGGGGTGAGGGTTGTCCCCCACTTATATACTCTATATTGGATTCTTTCCATTCCAAATCCAGGTGTGGGTGGATCAAGTACCAGCTGCTCAAATAGCTAATGATGGGTCTATATCTAAGTTAGGGAATGTGTATGTGAGAGGTGCTAGAGATGTTTGGCTGAAAGGGGAATGGAAGAAACATATCTGTGAGGGCGTGTCCACTTAGACACCCAAGAGAGAGCAAAGGTAAGGAAAAATAAAGAGAGAATTCAGTTAGGGAGTAATATGCAACAAACAGGATTGACACCAAAAATAGAAGTGAACTTGTGTTTCTGATCGTATTAAAATGGCTATAATGGTTAGAACCACTCCTCAAAGCTCAGTCCCTACAATTCCCACTTCACTCTCCATCTCCCCATCCATTCCGTTGCTTCCCTCTAAATACCTCTTCTCTCTCTCTCCTATGATTCCCACATCTCCCTCCACTCCCCTATTACCAGCTGACGTTTCTGTTATTTCTTCCTTTTCCATTTCTTGCCACCTGTCTATTTTTCCTCACAACCCGCAGGCCTTTCTCTTTAGACCAAATATTCACATTTCCCCCTCTTACATTTCCTTTCTACCCTCTCCTATAAATGTTCACATTGGGCCTATCAGAGAGAGAGGGTATGGAATGTTTTTGTGATCATATAAAGTTTCCTTGTGACTGAGGAGTGCCTCTTTATAAAGCATAGGCTTGGGTTGGAGTGCATGATCAACTTCTGAGAATCATCTAATTAATGTTCCCATTTTCATACTTATTCGTATTCAGATTAATATTGTTTCAGTGAGAGGGAGTGTACCACTGTGCATACTTATTGAAGAACAAGGAACAAAAAAATTACGAGAAGCAAAAGTCAATTTTAGATAATACAACTTACTTTTCAGGTTGCAAAATAGTTCCAGATGCAACACAATCAGTAATCCAATCAACTTTTAGTATTGAGGCACCAACAGCACAACCATATAAGAATTTGGTGGTTTGCAGCTGAGACAAACAACAGAAACTCCATTAAATTGAGGTAAATAATTCAATCATTGTGTTAGGGGACCAAATCACAGACAAAGTAATGAATTTGGGAAATGTATGTATTATTTGCTGAAAAAACGAAATACTGAAGGATTATAATCCTACTGCCACAGAGCTAGGCTCCTACAGAGAGGCTAAGACCCTTTGTCCATAACTGAATATCTAAAGTTTCAGATACCCCTCTCACTCTGACACTTCCCTAAATACCCTCGGATCCTCCCTCACACTTTTGGCAATTCTATTACTCCTCTTGCCACCTCACCTTTCCTCTTCTCAGCCTTGTTTCCTCTAGCATAGACCCTCCAAATCAGGGGCTTCTCACCAATGTCCAAGCCCACACTCCCAATCCTATCACATTGTACGAAACAACATAATAATTGATGTTGTACAATTTGTCCATTACTTATTTTAATAGAAAAAATACTCTTTGAGCTTTGCATAAATATTCTGCTTCTAGGTGAAGAAGTGTTACTTAGACATTAAATAAACTTTGGTCGATAAAATTTGCATATTCAGTTAGTTAGATGTGAATTTCCAACTATTAACATATATGGAAAGATTAAGCCTGAGAATGAAAAGAGGCAACTCAAAACCATTGTGTGCTTCAACTTCAAGCCCTACTAATAGACACAGAAAGCCTCTAATAATTGGTGCCTAATGGGTAAATTATGGATTTTCCACAATAATTATGATCATAATTATCATATGTTGCAGATATAAAGATCAATCAAGTCTTTATCACTAGATAGGCATCTTTTGTGTAATTTTACTTGTCAGAATGCAATTTAATTGTTGAAATGAATCCCCAGTGCCATAAAGTACGAACAAGAGATTAACATAAACAAAGAAAGAAAGCTATGACACAATTAGCAGAAGTTTTAAGCATTAGTTTTAACATAAAAGACATAAGGTTATATTGATCATTAGAAACAAACCTTTCTCATACAAAGAATAATGGGAAAGTGATATAAAGTTGAATTTCTCTTCCCCCCCGAGTTTTGAGGAGAGGGAATATCATAAAGAACCACCCCACCAGAATTCCTTATAAGGGCTTCCGTGTTCCTTTCCTTCTGACTAGATATTCCAGTGAGAAGGAACTCTATACCTTGAAATATAAATTCATTCACTGCGCTTCTGCAATAATTTGTCAAAGAATGTTTCATACATGGCACAGAAGTGGTCAATGATTTTGAAACTCGTCGCCTTTTTGCTCTAACAGATGAACCTACATTGTTTTAGAAAAAAATGAGTAAAACCCAATATATAAAACTGAAATATACATTCCTATTAGAGAATAGAGATGTAACATAACCATTCACGTGTCTTCACATAACAACTTAAGTTTTTGGGATAGTTGGTTCATGATATGGGTATTAGAGCCTCTATGAGCAAGTGGTCTCCTCAAAATATCAGAACAAGGTAGCAGGAGGATTTATGCATTATCCACATGTTAAGAGCCCAAAGAACTTTTGGGTGAGGGAACATGCTAGACATGAAATATAAAACCATTCATGTGTTTTCAGTTTCACCTAACAGCTTAAGCTTTTGGGATAGTTGTTCGGAGTCTTAGCAATTAGATAAACAGAACTAAAGACTTACATCTTTTATGTGAAGATTCCAACTTTGAGCATTTCCTTTTTGGATGAAGCTCCTCCACTTTTTCTGAGAAATGTACTTGCTTTCTGACTCTAACATGTCCACTGTGTACATTATTGCTCTCTAGCTGCATTTTATTAAGATTATTGTTCTGTCGATTTTGAGCAACAGTTTCTGGTACTACATGCTGCATCATAATTTTCTCTACACTGATACCATTTGCAACATTGATAGGGCTCTGCAAACACCGGCGTATCCGATGGTTTAGAATAAGAGGTGATCTCCTGTTTTGTGTTGGTTCTGTTGAAATGTCACTTGCATCTGCTGCTTTTAACTCATCGGCACTCTTGTCATCTGTTATTTCAAGAGTTGACTTATGATCAACCAAAGGCTGATGATTATCTTCTTTGTTTTTGTTTTCATCTGAATGCTTTGAAGCAGATTGGCTCTGTGAAATCCTTGTGCCCAAGGATGCAGCACTACCCATACTCTGATAGGTTGGAAGTTCTTCCAAATTATATTTTAGGTTGAAATCTTGGTTGGGTATAATCATGCTATAAGTCTTAAGACAAGTATGTTCAATCCTTGTTAACTTCCCAGTGATTTGTTCATCCATCCTTGTTTCAGTGATTGGAATATCTTTACCATCTGATATAGACATAATTTTCTCATCACTACAGCCAAATTTTACATTCTTATCTAAGATACTTTGAAAATTGTCCACCTCAAATTCAGAGATGGATGGGACAAAATCCTCAGTATCATTTTTTTTGGCAATATCAGTATTATAGTTGACATGCTCTAAGGAAAGGCTACACGGAACAACTGAACAAAGAGGATCAGTCAATGATAGACTAGAACATCTGATCACATCTTGAGACTGCAATATGCTCTCATCAGGTTTGTTGTGTGAGTCTTCAGAAGGCACACTTAGCTGAGAACCAATGGCACACTTGGGATCATGTTTCAGTACAAAGGAATTCTCATCTGGAACAATATCTACAGATTCTGTAAGAAAGCTTGTCTCTCTGACGAGAGTCTTCGGAATCCATTCTGCATTGTTCCGATTCAATGAAGATGAATCTAATTCCTTCCAAGAGGAAAACAGAGTAGTTAAAATACATGTAAAACAAGACAGGGTATCAAGATGCTTAAATTCATGAAAGAATATATATATATATATATATATATATATGCAATATAAATCATCTAAGAAAAGGAATGCACATTTGAAATGAACATAAAAATGTAGGGATGGTGCACAGAAAGTAAAAAGGAACAAAAGGACAGGCACTTAGTAAAAGAAAGAATATGATTTGACAGAAATTTGCCTCCAACCAGAATAAAAGTTCCCCTTACATACATGATTATTTAGCATTCTATACAGCCACACAAGCACCTGATATGGAAACAGTGGTTTATTATGTATCTCATCAACATGGATGGAAATTGAAATATGTAGAAAATCAGGTATGCATAGATTCCTTTTGTTCCATTAGACAAATGTTCATTGAATATCCATACAATGATGGCAACAATAAAGCACTAACGCATTCTTGAAGGAGGAATACAACCAACAGCCATGAATAGATAGCTAGCCAATCCCTAATGTTCAGCGTGAACTTGCAGAAAGTTCTACATAAACATTGAAAAATTCTATGAACAGTCCCATTTTCCATCAGATACCAACTATCAGCATAATATCTCGGAATTCAAAATTGTGCCACCCAACTTCATGATTTTAGGCAAAGTAAAAACTCGGGATAAAGAATATGTCTTCCATATTTCTATGAAAAGTAATTAGCAGTAAGCTGCTTCTAAAGAAACAGTTCCAAGACTCATAATATTTAACCATTTTTTAAGATTTTAGAATTATTAAATATATCGACAGTATATAACTATATAAGACATCAGAAACCAATGCTTGAATCAGAACTCAATTATTATGAATCTATTGGCTTTATATATGACAGGTTGCAGCATTAAATTGTCACAAAGGTTACAATAACCTCAACTTCACTACAATGTTACTTTTTTCTTTATATCATTCTGTGAGCTGTTAACTGTCAAAGAACCAAGCATTGTTATTATTACGTATGGTAATTGTGTCAAATGTTGACCACACACCTATGTAAGTATGTTTATATTGACAACAGTAACTGAAGTGTAAAATGATATCCCTAATAAATGCTAATTGTAATCAAATCATACAGACATTAACATGTACTACATTTAACAATTATAAAGTCTAAAGGAAATTAGGAAACACATAGAAGCTAATATCCTCACATCTTCCCTCTTCTCCAGAATAGGCAATAGCCTTTTTGGTTTCAACAGGATCTCATCATTTCTTAAAGAAACATGACTCATATCAATTTCAAGGATAACTGAACATGTTTGTGTTAACTAGAATATCAACAGAAAATGACAATTTGTATGACTAGAAGAAATGATATGTGAAAGAAAAAGAAGAAACACCACACACCTTACATGTCCAACCCCCTAACCAGCGGCTTCTAAATCTTTCTGGATCTGGGTAAGTTGCCCAATTCTCCTTTTCTGAATAGTTTGACAAAGGAAAATAGATAAGCATGCTGGACAAAGAAAGGCCACGAAAATGATGAGAAAGCTCTTAAAACTCACTGAAATTTCCAGAATTCTCAACAAGTGGCAAGTTGACACTGTTTGGTGGCTTGATTGAAGTCAAATCAATCATAGTCAACCCAACTGTCTGGAAAATGGAAATCAATGTAGCATCAATTACATTATAGAAAAATCCAGTAATAGCACAATGCTGATCACAAATAACATAGACAGACAATACCCAACAATGAGACTGCTAATTTGTTCTTTTATTCATCAATTCATTCTTTTCAATTTCAGTTGCAGTAGCTATTTAAAGATATGAAACATATAAACCATTAATATATCTTCACCATACAGCTCAAGCTTTTGGGATAGTTGGTTTGTGACATGATATTGATATCAAAGCCTCTACCAACCAAGTGGTCTTCAGTTTGAACCTTGTCATCTCCATTCTAATAAAATGTTAAATTTCAATGCAAGGGAGGTGGTATGCATTATGCAGTATGGACGCTTAAAGCCCAAAGAACTCTTTCGTGAGGGGGTATTTTAAAGATATAAAGTAAAAACCAGTGATATGCCTTCACCTAATAGCCTAAGCTTTTGGAATAGTTGGTTCAAGACAAGCTAAATAGTGGATGTCCTCTACACAGGTGAAACAGAAAATGAAAGGAAAAGAAGCTAATTTACCTGGTTGGGGGCCAAAACACCAGTACTATTCTTTATGCATTGATGAGAAATACGAAGACTATTATCAAAATGTTTGAGAGTGTTTTCACCCAAACCAGGATCATCAGAATGCATCTCCTTCTCACAATGTAAAGAATAATGAGGTGAGAATTGCTGCACCTCCCTCTCCACATTAGCTTCTAACTGCTTTTGTTTAGATTTATCATCAAAATTGGCAAGCTGAGAAGCAAACTCACCATCACTATGTTTATTATTGCATCCAATATCATTTTCAGCACCGGACACACCTTTTGCTTGAAATATAGTTGAACTGCAAAGATTGTTCTCAACAGGAACACCAATGGGTAAACCTATATCTTCATAGGTATCTTCCATAATTAAATCATCCAAATCAGAAAGAGAATCACTATAGTTAGATTCCTCATTTGAGGATTGGAAGCCATCTTCCAACCCCTCGAGCCGTGCCTGCTTCACACGAAGTGCAACTTCAAGTACAGCTTCTGTACGCATTGTTTCTAAAACTGAGTCCATCTTCACTAAATCATGTATGACCAATGCCTCAGATGCAGCAATAGAAAGTTCAACTGCATTACTGACATCAGCACCTTCAAAACCTTTAACCTCAGATCCTTCTTTCTGTTGTCCAACAGAATCAAGTGTATCAATGAGATATTCCGAAGCACACTTTTCCACGGTTTCAGGGATGAAAGTAGCCAATACATCTTGTTCACAGGTAAGAGGATCCATCATGGAATGCATGTTCTCTATAAAATCGATAGGTTGAAAAGGTTGCAATGACAAAACTTCACTTATTGCAACTACTTCATGTGATTCATTCATATCTTGATTCGGGCAAAAGAGTGAATCAACATCTGAAGAAAGACGCAGACTAAAGTGAAACACCTGCTTTATTGAAATATAAATAGATCAATGAACTCTTTTTCTTAAATGGAATTAACAGTATAAGTAATTTACCTAGTTGCTAAAATAAAATTTACAAACACATTTTAGTCCTAAATGGACAACGCTACTTCTGTACTAAGCAGCATTGATATGACGGTTATGTGAAGAATTTGTACTCTTTAGGCAGTTATGGTTCTAAATTATTAGTATCTGAGTAGTATTTATGACTTTAAGCAATTATGGATGTATGTAACAGTTATAGTGTTATATATGTGGTGTTACAAACATGTAGAAGACAATTAATGTGTTAGTTTGTTGTTTGTTAAAGTCTTTGTTAGAGGAAATCAGGAAACCCTATGTAATAGATGTGCCATTCTTCAAATTTGATCAATTGATTCAATTCTTGAGTCCAACAGTACACTTAAATAAAACATATTTGGAATATGCACCAAAATGATACCATTAGTTTAGCCATTAGCACCATATGTTGAATGAAAATAAAAGAAAAATATAGAGAAATTAAAAAGGAAAAAAAAACTCACATTTTCAGGAGATGAAGCAACACTAACAGGTGAACTATCGTCTCCAGATAAGAACAAATGACAACTTTTATATCTACCTTTTTCCCTTGATATTGCATTGAAATCTTTTCCGTCATTGCCATTTTCTTGAGAAGGTCCTAGATCCTTGTCATTTCAAAGAAGAGAATGCATCAACAAAAAAGTGACCAATCTAACATTCCCAACAAGAGACTTTCAAAGTTGAATAACAAACATAAATTTAGAGAGTGGAAATTGAATTAACTATAAAATAATACATATGACTTTAAAATTGAAAACAACTCATACAGTTAACTATCCATTATCATGAACACACTATATCCATGTAAAGATGGACAATATTCACCAAGCCATAACTAGAACTTATACATAGAAAAATAATCATCAATCCTTCATATACGAGATGTTAGAATGGTATCGTGGATATTCATTTTGTGATCTGCAGATATTGGATATCATCTGTAAAGTGTACTTGAATAAAATGAATAAACTCCACCAGCCTTGGAAGCATAAAAGAGAATAGAACAGTAATATCAAAAGCAAGCAAGACTTGGAAGCATGATAGAGGTTTGATCCTCCACCTAGCCACCCTATCCTCCCTCCATTGTACTGTACCCACACAAAAAATCAAATAAGACAAAAAGAAAAAAAGGATAAACTCGGAAAGAGAAATTCCAACTTTTGCTTCTTGGTATGAAGCGGCTTGAGACTCCTTAACAAATTCAATAGACCCATTTGTTCCAAGACTCTGAAGCCAGCATGGAAGCCACGCTACATCCTGCAATATGTTCATAAATTCATATGTCACATAGCATTACAAATTGAAGATACAAAAAGCTCAATAAACATAGAACCAGTCTTATATACAACATCATAAACAAAGACCAAAATCAGTGATTAGGACACATACATACATACATAAATACACAAATACATGCACGCACGCACACACACTCGACAATTATAATCACAATGATCAGTTGCCGAAAATTGTTGTTGATGCAGCTTCAATTCCAACCACAATGTAATTGCAAAGACCTCCCAATCCGCAATTATTGCAGAGTTCAACTATGAGCAGCAATTGAGAACTATGACTATAATTTCAAAATATTTATACTTCACTTACAGACGCATACAAATTTCCCAAGAAACTAAAACTAGGTATTTGCAGAAACTTTGAATTAAAAAAATATAAATCGGTGTATAATTCAACAAGGAAAAAAACAAGATCCCTAATAGTACAAGAAAATACTAAATAAAAACCCATGAAATAGAAACACCCACCGAAAATAGGAAAAAACAAATATAATCTCAGTCTTGCTCCTACATCACACTTAAAGTCAGATTTAAATTTTCAGGGGGAGTTGTTTTTCGAGGTATCGATTTTTTTTTTTTTTTGCTCGTGTAGATCACAGCATACAAATGAAAAAAAAGATAGATAGAAGGAAAGAAAGCGAAGAAGCGTAACTAACCTCGGAGAAGTGAGGAGGACGAAGAGATTGGGAGGCCATGAAAGAAGATTCTCTCATGTCTCGGCACTCAGCAGGGATGAACTGAACTTTTTTTGGCGCCAAAGGATAGCATTCGCGGGTTAACTATGCGACGAACGAGGTTTATGGATTTATTTATTTACCGCCCCCAAAAACCCAAGTTGAGAGAAAGAGGGACAAATGAAAAGAGACCCTCACTCATTCGCGGGAAGTTGGTCTACAGATAAATAAAATCTAACCAATTATTATTTTTGTCAAATATTGAAGAATTCTTAACAATTCAACTTTAAATTTAATATAAAAACATTTATTTAATTTTAAAATTATCAGTATAAATTTTCTTGTGAGTAAGAAATGTATTTAATAAGAACAAACATTAATCTTTTTCAAGGACAAAAATCATATTTAAGCTATTTTTGTAATAAGTGTTTTGTTTTTTCTAATGTAGTTAATAAATCCCATAAAAAAATAGGTTAGGCAGTAACGTACTAACGATTTTGACCTAATCTGATCTAGCTTGTGTATTAAAAAGAGAAAATTATGGTTTTTGTCTTGAAATTTTTTGTCAAAATTGATTTTGTCCCATGTAATTTTAAATAGGTGCATTTAGTTCATTAAGTTAAAAAAATATGTGAATTTAGTTTATTCTTCAACTTTGTTGGGGTAAGAAATCATTGCTAAATGTTAAGTTCAAACACCCAGAGGGACTATATTCACATTTTTTTTCAAAAGATAGATTACAAAATTAATTAATTTAAAAGTAGATGAACCAAAATCAAGTTTAAATGAAAGTATAAAGATTAAAAACACATTTTTGCCATTAAAAAATTAGGCTTAAATTTTTTTAAGAAGCCTATTTAAGTAAATAGTTTAGGGGAGTTGCTATTGGCTCTACAACCTTTGTTATTGGTCCCTACACATTTAAAAAACCCATGGAAAGACTTTTTTACCATCAGTTCAAATCTCACCCCTTCTCCCTTCTCCTCCTGTATTTTCGGATGTAGCGGAATCGTGATTCTGCTGTAGATTTTGTATGTGGTAATACATTTTCGTTGTTGATTTTGTAAGTGGAAATGTGTTTTTGTTTAAATTTTTGTACGAAGTTACTATATAACAACATAAATACATTTTCGTTGTATAACTACATACAAAATCTACAACAGAAATGTATTCCATTGTTGATTTTGTACGTGGAACATGTTTTCATTTTTACATTTGATACGAACTTCTTATACTTCAACGAAAATACATTTATGTTGTAATAAGTATAAAATCCACAACAAAAATATATTTCCATTGTAGTACAGGGGGTGTGTACAAAATCAACAGTGAGAATATGTTTTTGCATACATTTTGTTTGCACCCCCTGTACTACAATGGAAATAAGCTTTTGTTGTGAATTTTGTACAATACAACTGAAACGTTCTTCCATGGGACAGAAATTTTCGGGAAAAAAAACTCAAGGCCAAAGTTCTAAGTATAGCCCTTAGCCACCAAACAGGCTCTGAAGCGATCAAACATCAGGTGCAACCTTCACTATATACACACAGTGACAACCAACAATAGTCTTTTCTGGAGGCAAAGGAACCAACTCCTATGTGCCATTGGTTTGGAAACTAGTAATTTCATCCAACATTGTCTGCCACCAATGCAGATTAGCTATAGCTTCACCTATAGACTTAGGAATAGACACAAAATCCGAAGAGGAGATAAAAGAGAAATGGGAAGGAGATAATCGGTGACAATCAAGAATACAAGCATATAAATGGTTAGAATTACGAGTGAACTGAATACCTTTGCATGGGAAGTTCGATCAGGTGCATGAGGCTTTGTTGGAGGGCCGATTGGAGCAAAAGATAATGTTGGGAGATCAATATGTGGAATCACCAATAGATGTTGCGGCCATCCCCAATAAACAATTAATGGTGGTGGAGCAACGACAACAACCAGAGTGGGAACAATAGGTTGATCAGCCAACAGTGCATGACTGACAACAGCCTCAAAGAAGAATGGAGTAGACTCAAAGAAAGTGACATAGGAAAAACAAGATAATGTTGAAGATGTGAACAGTAGCAATGATATCCTTTCTATAGACGGCGACTCTCTTGTGTGTCCTGATATCTAAGTAAAATTAAAAAATTTCTTTTGAAGCTTCCATCCACTATCAACAAAGTGTGTCGTCAAAATCATGTAGTTGATATTTTGGATCAAAGTCCAAGTGTCTATAGTCAAACAAACCTTTCCGCAATGCTTCTATAGCATATTTTTCAACCTCCCCTTTTCCTATTCATATCATTCCCAAATATCACACCTCAATGTATTACGTGATGGGTCATCAAATCTTGGTTGCAAGTACATTAGAAGGTTGCGAAAGTCTTCATTCTCCACAAATCAAAAAGGACGCTTAGACTTCATGAGCATCTTCACTAGTATCTTTAGACATACATTTTGGTCAAGCTTAATAATTGGTGAAGGACCAACATTGACCCCTTCTGTAATTGTCGAGCTTCTTTGCCTTTTCATTGCTTCTTTATCAAGATTTTTTATCACAATGATATGAGCCTAGCATATAGTGCTTCCAAGCTAAAAGAAGTCTTAAATTGATCACAAATAAGTGATAATTGTTTATAATAGATGGAAATATTGATCATTCCTGCTCTTTCATACTTTCAATCATTTTATGTGTTTTCATAGTAGAAGAGTGCAGGAAAAGAAGAGAACAAAGCAAGAACAAGGAAGCCAAGCAAGGTCCAGCGCTAACAGCCTGAGAATTGGCACTATCAGTGCTAAGAAGCATTTTTATACCAAATTCTCTACCATCTGGCGCTAACGGTGTGGCTTCTGGAGCCAACTATGCCACTGAATCATTGATAATGTATTTCTGTCTGTCACCTGGCGTGATCAGCTTGGGACTTGGCGCCAGTAGCGCGGAAACACGAATTCAGCTGTACTGTGCACTCTGTTGAGGGTATTTTGGGAAATTTACTTCCCAAGTATAAATAGCAAGACCCATTGCTAAGAAACACACTTACACTCGTTCATACACAGAGAAATAGAGAACAAGGAGCTTGGGAGTGCGGAGCTAAGCTAGGGAAAGGAGATTGGGGTTCAAGTGAAGAAATGCTTCTCTTCTTCTTCTTCTTTGATCTTCCTCAACTAAGCTTGTTTCATTTTGTGCTTTTAAGACCAGCCATGAATATGGTTGGCTAATTGTTTAATGTAGTTATGATCACAAACCTCATGTAAACCCCTTTTTGATTGGATTGGGTTCTATTATTCTTTTATGCTAAGTTATTTTACCTTACCTTGCTTTGAATGGAGTATATATTTTTATTAGATTTGATCACTCTGATAATGTGCTGAAATTTAGGGTTCACAATAGGAATATTCGGGTTCTATTTTCTGACTTTGGTAAAGTAACAATCTTTACATTATCTAAGGATAGAGATGTATGGTTGCAGATGAAATGATGTATCTAGATTAATGCTTAATCCAGGAGAGATTACTAAGGAATTAGGGTCTTAAATCGGTTAAAGGGTTAAAGTCACTAAGGAATTAGGATTTAACTACTTTTCATGTGAAGATACATCTGAGTAACTAGGAAAATGAAAGGTAGTATTCAATCCAAGTCAAGAAGGTGGGGATCAGATGGTGCGTGTGTCCTGACTACTAATCTCTCATATTTTACTAAAATCAACTATAATTGTTCTTGCATTCTTATTGAGTTTTGAATATTGTCTTTAGTTTTCCTTAATTCCAACCACAATACACATTTCCATCAAACATTTATCCGTCCAACTTCTAGATAATAGTTACGGTAAAATTGGTGCATCAATTCTCGTGGGAACGATATTCTATTTATTATTTTATTACTTGGAACAATCGGTATATTTGCCGAGAGCGCAACACACAACTACCCAAATGATTACACATGGCACTTGTCCCAGACCGATATTTAAATAACTGTCCACAATGCCTACATTTAACCTGATGTTCATCAGGAAACTCTACATTTAGCCCGAGGCCCCAGTTGATGATGTACGGGTAGCATCAGTTCCGGAAATAGCTGGTGTGGTAGTTTCAATGATATATGGCAATGTAGAGTCCATCCGGAAAAAAATAAAGTACTGCAGTAAAATAACAAAGGAAACCATGTAACAGTGACAACAAGCTAAAAATTTAAAAGAGAAAGCATAATTATACTAAAAAAGAAGATGAGAACACTCAGGTACATTCAAGAGATGGAGAAATCAGTTCAGGCAACAAATTAACTTAGGATTAAAGCCCTCCAAAGAAGAATTGCTATCAGATTACACAGAGCACTGTCACAGACTTCAGGTGTCAAATAAACCAGATTTCAAATGAGTAACAACCAGATTCAGCTCCCTAAGAAAGATAAACTAATTTTTAGTAAATTTTTATTTACTATATGATGCTTCCTTCAAGCTGCACATGTGAAGAATGACTTCAAACTTTTTATCAAAATGACTATAAGAAGAGTAAGCATTGACTGAAAATATCAGACGGTTGGAATCTAAAAAGTTGAGATCATACAAGATGTGATAATTAATCATATTTCCATTCTCTTGCAAAATTAGAAAGTGCTTCAGTAAAATTAGAAATCAGTTCTAATCAAATCAAGAAATCAGTTCAGGCAACAGATTAACTTAAAATTAAATCCCTTTCAACTATTCTAATCTAAACAAATAGAAATATGCACAAAACAGTCACAACTTTTGGTACTGAAAATCACTAAAACTTGAAGGAAGTCCCAAAGAAGAATAGCTATCAGATTTCACATAGCATAGATACAAAGAAGAAAAGAAATACCGTAGTTCTGACTTAATCCTAAAAGATTAGATAAATATGGAAAGTTTAACAGTATTACAAAGTTGACCATGAAAAACAAGAGCAACTTCTTAGAATGTGAGTTTGAGCCTAACTCAATCCCAAAAGTTACATCATAAGGTAAGTATTGCCTCCCAGTTATATAATTTATTTTGACATTATCTCTAGCCAATGTGAGACTTAAGTTTTTTCTTAACACAGCTTAACAAGAAGCAACAATGCATATGAACTACTATTTACCTCAAGTCAAAATTGTTACAAATTCACATACCAATGACTTTAGATGATGAGTGTTCAGATTTTGATGCCGGAATTTGTTCAGGTAAGACCGGCAATGTTATATGGAGTGGAATGCTGACCAGCACATAGGCAATATGAGCATAAAATAAGGGTAGCAGAAATTAGAATTTAAGGTGGATGTGTGATTATATGAAGATATATAAGATAAGAAATGGAGATATTCGACCAAAGGAAACAGTAGTACCGGTGTGTGAAAAGATGAGGGAGCATAGATTGAGGTGGTTTGGGCACGTTATGAGACGTCCACTGGATGCTCCCGTAAGAACAAGAGTTTGTTACCAAGAGATCAACAGAAAGAGAGGTAGAGATCGACCAAAACTTATCTGGAGAAAGATAGTTAAATAAGACCTAATGGAGTGGAAAATAGATTAGTGGACAGTATGTCTTAGGACAGAGTGGAGAAAAACTATAAGCTTGGTGGAAGGTTAAACCCATTAGTATCTCTATGTTTTAGTCGTTCCCTTTTTTTAGTTCTTTTACTCTTCATTTCTCCCCTCTACCTTTCACCCTTCTTTTATTTTAACTTTTTTTTTTCCTTTCTTTTGTCTTATTTTCCTTTTTTTCTTCCCCTCTCTCTTTCTCTTTTTTGTCTTATTTCTACCACCAACCTCAATTAACTTGGGTTAAATATGCTGATAATGTTGATGTTGATAACAAAAACTTGTTCTCTTCTGTAGCAATATCAAAGAGAGAAATCAATAAGAAGGGACAATTAAAAGGGATATTAAAAAACAAGTTAACAATAAGTAAACTGATCTCACTAACTGTTTGAGGCTGAAGCCAATGAAAGAAAATAAGATATTACTGGGAACTGAATGATTTGACTTCCCAAACTGCATATTGGTTTTTACTTCAGATGTTTTTTAAAACTTCTAAATGACTCCATAGTTGTAAATGACTCTTGGAAAAGCTCATCCAGTCTTAACTCTTCACTTGACTCGCTAACAACTAAGCACAAAATTCTTCCAGCTACTATAATCACAAGCTTTCAAATTGACCATAAAGAAGCCTCTGGACACAATATATAAATAAATTAAAACCAAACAAGCTGAACAGTAACTATAGCTCCACGTAAATAGCCAAATAAATTAACAAATACAATGGTTCAAAACATTTTTACAAAGTGAATGCCAGACCTGTAAATGCTGCAAACAAAAGATAACATCAGCCACACTGGTCTTTTCTCCTCCAAATGTGTTTCTATATTCTCGTGAAGAGTAATTTTCATTGTGTTGTTATCCGCATTATAGGTGAAGAGTAATTTTCTATTGATCCCTGATATTTCTAAGAGGACTTGTGGTGTACCATTAATCTTTAATTGATCTCGAAAGTTTTTCCCTCACATTTTTCAACGTTAAAAATTAATTTGATGCTCGTTGATTTTCTATTTCTGTCCTGTGCATCCTATTATTTGCTTATTATTATTTGTTGACTGAGATGTTTCGAGAACCTATCATTATTTGCACAGAAGGAAAAGTGATCCAATATTGAGGCGATAAGTATTTGAAATTTTTTTTGTTTTTCTTTCTCCATTATCAGCCTCATACTGGTTTTAAGAGATGGCCAACACTTGCGCGCTTTATTTGTCTAACCTCTAGTTATCATCAGAAAAAACTCTAAGCCTTCCTTCAGTTTCTTTGCTATCACAACACCAGTTGAAGTGGTCCTATTCTACGTGAAACAAGAAGACAAAGCCACGAGAATTGAAGCATACACTACCAGAAGCCAGTTGCAGCTCTATAGTAGTTGCAGCAGCTCTACCATTCAGTTAAGCGTTATTCAAAATAAATTTGAGAAAACAATTAATGATACAGTAGCCTCCAAAACATAACAACTTTGATAGTTTAGAAAAGCAATAAACAAGAAAAATTCACAAAAGATTTGTTTTTTTTTTTTTTTTGGTATGACAGTACATACATCCTCTGCTGAAAACAATCGTGCATGAGCTAGATAAGACCATAATGAGCAGCAAAAGCTTTCTTTCTGACACAAGAAAAATGCTCAAGAGAGATTTCTAGAAACAATGCGATTGTGTGCAAATCGGCTACACAGAGCTGACCATTTATAACCGACCTCAAATAATTCTTGCCGAACTTTTCTTTGATCTTCCACCATTTGAGATTTGTCTTTCCTCACATTTTCAAACTCCTCTTTGTACCGTATAGTTTCTGCAATGCATTTATTCTTTTCCTCTTGAAGAGATGATAAGTCAGCCTCACAATCTTTTATTTCTTTCTTCAACCTAGTGATTCGTTCCTTCAAAACCGCTTCGTTCTGTTGAGCTTCATCCATAAAATTCTTCGCCCCAGATATTTTGGAAGCAAGAGTGATGGCTAACTCATTCTGGTGAGCTTCATGTGCTTCCAACTTGTCAGTGGTGGTAAAGGCTTGCTTGAGGGAACATAGAATGCTTGGGAACTCTATGTGCATAGAGTCTATAATATCTTTAAGTCCATCTGAGAGAGTTACATCTTTTAAAGGAAGATTGGACAAGAAGTTAAGAGCAGTTAAAAGAAGGAGGCTGTCAGTCTCAGAGCTAGCTATGTCCTTCAGTGGCATCTTTAGACACCTTTCAAGGTCGGCAAGGGCCTTTACAACCCGGTTATCGTTGGTTACTTGGCCTTCACCATCATATTCCACATGTTGAAATAAACTCAAGAGATCATTGGCCACAAAGTCTAGAATATTTATAGTATGGCCTTCACTTTCTTTAGCAGTGTATGTTTCAGTTTGGCTGGGCATAATTTCACTCTGGGAAGAATAAGAGAAAACACAACAGAAAAGACAACACACATTAGCATTAAGCCACAACAGTTGTAAAGCACCTAGTTGCTGACACCAATTTTTACAAGTATAATAAATTAAACTATGAGTGTGTCATGTAATGGTAACAAACTCATGAAATTATAAACTCTTAGTTGCAATTCAGTACTTCCCATGTTTTGGATTCCGCTCCTGTGGCAGATAATACCTCAGAAAGGAAACATTGGTTTTAAGTTTATCAAAATGTTGGAAAGGTCAATTGCATACAATAAACTTACATGTGGATATGATTTACATTGACAAGTAACTAATTTGTCTGACTGTGAGCTAGCGGATTCAGAATGAATTGATGAAGTTGTCATATTGGCATTATTTGATATGGTTCCCTCTTCAGAAACTCTCTTAATACTCTGCACAAGGAAAAAAAAAAAAAAAAAAGATATGTAACCTTGGAGTATGATTTTCCATTTTGAAAATGACAATAAGCATATCAGTGTTATGACTTGTAAAGAACAAGTAATGATGCTAGTGATGAGTTCGTTGTTTCTGAATCACTGAATACATTATTGTTAATTTTTTTCAGTCCTTTTGGTCCTTGGTTTCTACAACTACTCTTTTCCTGTTATATTTTTTAAAGTACATATATATGGTTAGGTGGTATGGCATTATTTACTTGAGGAATTTCAACGGTACTTGCTATTTCTCCAAGTGACTCTGGTTGGTTCATAAAAAATGGTTCGCTCATTGATTGTACATCCACCAACCCCTGCACAAAGTATTGAACATGTGTAAAAGCATTAATCTTGATGCTTGTATTTCATCCAATACTTTAGAATAAGATTAAGTAGACTCACATTTGAGTGTGTTTTATGTAGAGGAATATCCAAATAACTTTGAGATGGCCTTTCAACCAGTTCCAAGTTAGTTAAGGAAGTTACTATTGCTGGTTTCTCTGAAGTGGAAACTTTTGAAGCAATTTCCTTCTCTGGTTTTTCATTTCTTTGAGCCACAATGCTGTCATTAGAAACAACACCTACTTCACCTTCTTTATCAAACAAGTTAGATTCTTCTTGGATGCTATCATCAACATTCTGGATCCTGTGACATGATGAAGTTCCTTTCCTGTGTTGATTCGGCCTATCACCTTGTTCAACCACCCAGGAATCCAATACCATCTCCACACCACTAGGCTTGGTGTGAGCCGCAACAACACCATCCAAGCTATCGCCTTCTACACCAATGGACAAAGTTTCTTTCTTAACTTTCTCTGATGGAGCCTCCTTCTCAATCCAATCTTTCACTACGTCCTCAATACTCTGTACATCACAGCAGGAAGAATATGTTTGAATTTGTTTTGATTTTATGGCCTTGAAAATTGGAAAATGGAACAATAGTAATTTGAGAAACTTCAATGGTTACTATTGTTTCTTCAAGTTCAAGCACTTGTTGGATGTCCTCAAAACTTGATTCATTATGTAGATGTATTTGAGACTTTAGATGAATTTCCTTCTTTATGTATTATCCTAGACTAATGTATTATCCATTTTTGTTTGTGTAATGATGGTTAATGATGGCACAAGAACTCAAGAAGCCAATGTGTTTAGCTTAGTTACTGCAACTAATTATGCAGAACAATTAAGCTTACTTTTGATCATTATCACGTATAAATTCCAGAAGAAGTATGAATGGTAGTAAAAATTTATGATTCTGAAATTTTCAAGAGCTAACACACTAGTATTTTTTATCTATCAACTTCTATTTCAAATATTAAAGAAGCATTTTAATGGAATTAGACTTGCTATTCTAAAATTTGTTTCGAAGCTCTGTAAATAAATAAAAACTTACATCCAGAAGTATTTTATACAGACGAGTTGCTGAAGAAGTTAGAGATCGCCTGCTAAGTATTGAAGCAGAAGATGGTATTGCTAATGCTGAAACTTCACCGATAATGGTTGTTTTTGTTTCTTCAAGATTCTGCACAATGCCAAAAGATAGGTTTGGTCTATTAGTTTAATTAAATTTTTCTCCATCTAATTTAGTTTCATAAGAGAGTTCAAAATTAAAAAGAACAGCTATCCCTTACCTTCATCAAGTTTGGTATAGGAATGAGTGAAAGTTTCTGGTCCCATGATTGCAAGTCTTTTGTCCCTTTGTTTTCTTTCTTTGAGGTAAGGACATCAGAGCCTTCTGTTTTGATACCACTTATGTTGAGTAATTGAGGACGGATATAGAAATCAATTTCCTTATCTAAAATAACAATTTTTAAGAATTAGGAATTTTAAGAAGGCTAAATCATAAAAAAGGAATAGAACAACACCACCCCCTTCCTCCAAAAAAAAGATATATCACATGTTAAAACATGGAGATGATGCCTATTTCCATATATAATTCTCAAGCAATTTGAAGGTTAAACTTACTAAAAGTGAAAGAAGGTGTCAGATAGTTTATGAAAGGATCTAGGACTAAATGTAGGTGTATTTAATTCACCATAATAGTGTTACATTTCAGCTTAAAACCAATTGACACTAAATGAAGTTGCCCAACAGATATATAAGTTGCATCCCGAGAATTGAGACAGGTAATGTGGGACTTCCTAACAAATAGTAGTACTGTATAATGCTTACCAGAATTAGAGGTCCGCAGCATGTCCTCAACAGTAGTTGTTGAAGTTAGTGAGAACTTTGGACAATCGTGCACAAGAAGATTAATCACAGTCTGAAATTCAATCCCTTCACAGAAATTTATGAGGTTTGGCTGTTGCATTAATACAACATGTTTCAGTTTTGGAAGCAAAACCTCCACCCTCCCTTCTCTCACACCTGTTTCGCCTTGAAACACTTGCACTAGTCGAGTATTTTGATTTAGGATCAGATGCTCTAGTTCTGGAAACTCGTGGTAAATGGAGATAAAGAACAGATGCTTTAAGTTGTTGCAGTGTGAGACAAGAAGGAGTTTAAGCTGAGAGAAGCATACTTTTGGGGATTGAGGATTTGATCCATTTTCATTTTCTTTATCATCCTCAATGATTTGCTCCAATTCCTCACAATGTTCTACAATGAGGATCTTTAACAGCGGTAGCATTCTCAAGATAGAGGCAGAGAAGATAATCTTTAGTTTTGGACAGTTGCAAATGTGCAGTTCATGAAGATGTTGAACTTGAAGGCACACAAAATGTTTGGAACTCTTCCATATATACGTTAGCTTTGGTAAATTGACTAACTCTAGGACTTGTATCCACAAAGTCATTTGTTGTCGATTGATAGGAAATCCCTCCAGATTGAAAATTTCTTTGATTTCCGAGTTCTCAATAATAACAGATGCTAACTTTTGATTAATGGTCATACTCATTTCCCTTGAATCCTGTAAAAGCATACTAGCCATCAAGTCCGATACAAATATTAAATATTTCACATTTTAAGAAAAGTGACTAATAGAAATAGCTGCATGCTTATAAGGCCGAAAGAGAGTCATACCGTTTTAGAACTATGATCTGAATGTGTAGCTTCTAAATTAACCTTCAAATTATTGATAGATAGAGTGGACAGCCCAATATCGTTCATGACAAGCAATTGCAAAGATGAGCATGTTGCAGAATAATTTTCTGGGAAAATGCCAATCATATTTGGTGTACCATGGAGTGCAACTCTTTCCAAAACAGGAAACTCAATTTGAAACTTGCTTTGGTATTGCTGGGAAGAATGAATGTTTTGACCAAATACATGTCTCAACTCAGGAGCCTCTCTGATTTCTATGGTTTCCAATTGCCTCATGCCTCTGGCAAATGAGATGGAGAATACATACTGCAGTAAGTGGCATCTCATAATAGTCAACTTTTTCAAACTTGGAAAAAATGGCACATAACTCTGAAAGTCATGATCATCTTGAATCACTTCTTTTTTATTTGTATGAGCTCTTCCATAAATTAGTATATGCTTCAAACCATGGCAATCTTCTATCCTCAATTCTTCCAATGAAGTCAAGGTTTCAGCTGTGGATGCTGAGAACAATGAACCCAAAATTGGACAAGATTTTAGCGCTAGCCTAGTAAGGCTGGGAAGATTGAATGATCCTGGAAAACAGTTAAACAGAAGCAGCATAATGCTCCTGCATGTTAGATACAATATATATACATATATAAACTCTACATCTACTATATATGTTCATTAGAAAATTTCAAATGGATTCTTATTAATTTCCATTGACAGTTAGCAAGAGCAGAAAAAAAATATTTAGTTCTTTAATTTAAAACGTACAATTTCTTTTAGAGAATTTACATTGCACCAATCTTCCAAAACACACTTTATGTAAATCCATTTTAACAAACAACTTTCAGTTTTAAGAAATATATCTGAAATTTATCATTTGGGTCTGATACAAAGATTTAACAACTTTCAACTCTAACACACATAGATGGTGCGATGTTTACCTGGGTTTTGAGGCTCCTTATCCACAATGATTTGTTGTAGCTGACTGCAATTTTCTATCTTCAGCTCTTTCAGTTGAGGTAGGCCTCCAGAGATACAGGCTGAAAAGATGGATTTTAATTTTCTGCATCCACTTACCTCCATTTGTTGAAGATTTTGGAGGAGGTTCAAGGATTTTATATCTCCTTTACATACATACCTTAATTGAGGAAGATTCTCTAAAGACAGCATTTCCAAACAAGATATCAATGGATCTTGTTTTCCATCAATGGATAGTTCTGCCAGCTGAATGATACCTTCTAACTCACAGTTATTGACCCGGACTTCTTTTATATTTTGCACTGTTAGATATGAAGCTTCATTAATTATGTCAATGTTATGAAAAGCCAAGCAAGTATTGATAGACTCAATGGAGAATCCCGGACAATTCTGCAACGTAAACTGACGAAGCGATGGCCATGTTGGATAACAAACTTCAGGACAAATGCTGATGATCTCTGGCAACATGAAAAGAGTAAGCTCTTCTAAGGCAGTAAGCTCAATCTTAAGTTCATTTTGATTCTGACCAGCCAGATGATCTCCTTTTGTGCAATGGCCAAACAGGTATTTCAACTCTCTATTACATACAATTTCCAAATTCTCTAATTGTAAAAGGCCATGAGCACAAGCGATTTGGATCAAATATTCTAACTTGTCGCACTCTCTGACATGGAGCCGTTTTAATTTTCGGAACAGCAACCTTTTTTCATCTGTACTTATCTCCTCTTTGTCATCATCAGTCACTATATGCTTCAGTCCAGGACAGGATAATATTTCTAATTTTTCCAACTGTACCAGATTTTGAGCAACCTCAAGAGTGAAAAGACATATCAGCTTTGGACAATGACTTAAGTACAGGTCCTTCAATTTCTCAAAATGGCCACTAGGAGGTAGAGAACCATGGTATAAGGCTCCCATATGCTTCATGCGCTCAATTCTTAGGCAATGCAAGTTGGAGAAGATAGCTCCTACCTCACTCAAATGATGACTAGTGTCAACCAAACACTCTATCTTCTCAGAGTCACGTATCAAAAGCTCAATCAAATGACTCATACCTCCTTCTGTTTGAAATATGTCGGGGAGAATATTTTTTGCACCTCCCTCAATATATGCTAGACACAAAACCTCTGCCTTTTTGGCCAAATCCTTAACTGCTGCATTAGATAGATCCGAATAACTAAGAAATAAGGTTCTGTGACGATTAAGAAACTCTTTCTGAAAACTGGCAAACATGTTTCCTAATTGTATGTAATACCTTTGCAATACTTGGGGAAGTCTAAACTCTTGGAAGAATTCGGCAGCATGTTCATTGTAAACATCCCATTTTGATCTATGATCAGCAAAGTACAGCTCTTGTAATTGTGGGAGTCTTCCAATCACTTCAAAAGGACTATGTTTCATGTCACACTCTGACAAATCCAACAATCTCAAGTTTGTCAATTGTGTAGCAAGAACTTCTGGTAATTCAAGGAATGAACAATTATGTAATGTAAGACTTTCAAGTTTCTTTACATCGCCCAAAAATGAGATGTCGCCTAATTCCCAGTTGCGTAGGAGTACACAGCGAAGATTTGTCGATGATTTTAATGGCATTGACAACAATGGTCTTCTGTACCTATCCTTATTGCAAAGAAACAAAACTCTAAGCATTCTCATGCCTTTGAAAATTCCATCTGATACATCCAAATTTGTATATAAGTACAGAAACTCAAGATTGGAACAGTCTAATTCTTATGGAATTTTTTTACTGCATAAATATCTCACTGAATTGTGCTCCAAAGTCTCATCCTTTTCCAATGCACACTCAATCATCTTTTTCTCATTCTTTGCTATCGTGCGGGCTACATAGCGAACTAAGTCGTGCATTTTGACACTTTTATCGTCCACACACAACAATAAACAAGAACTCGTGAGCTTAATTTTGGCTGCAATCACTTCATTTCTGGCCTCTTCATATGAGCAAACTTCTCCAACGAAACCCAACCCAATTGCAAATCTTGTTAGAAGTTCTACTGCAATGTGAGAATCCTCTGGGAATACAGAACACAATAGGAAAAGTGATTTGGCTTCTTCAGTATCCAAATTATCATAGCTTAACTGTAGGCACGTGTAAGGATTCTGCAAACCCTTTCCAATATTCACTGGTTTCGAACTTGTGAATCTCTTCAATGTAACACTCCACACCACCTCAGCTTTTCCCTTCAAGCTACTAGCAACAGCTGCAATGGCAACAGGCAAACCTTTGCACTTGTCTGAAATCTCTCTTGCCAAATGCTTTAAGGTATCAGATGCGCCTTCAGATAAGAGGGCTTTCTTTTGGAAAAGTTTCCATGCTTCTCCATCTGTTAAGATTGGCAGGTGAATCTTTTTTTGGCAGTCCATCATAGTACAAACTTCTTCTGATCGAGTGGTAATGAGAACCTTGCAACCCTTATGATGTTCAGTGGAGGGAATCCCTATGGCACCAAAATCAAGCTTCTCCCACACATCATCCAAAATCACAAGAATCTTATTATCTTGAGTTAGTCTGGTGTACAAGCGTTGAGCTCTCTCCATTTCTTCGTTTTCTGGAAATATATACTGCATTGAACTTGCAATCTTTTCTTGAATCCTTTGAACTTGTACTGTACTAGAGACAGGCACAAAAAGCACTTCATCAAAAAGACGTTCTGCTTCTACTTTCTTCCTAACTTCCATTGCTAAAGTGGTTTTACCACAACCTCCCATCCCATACAATCCAATCACGGCGAACTCATCATCTTTCAGTGCTTCCATTAGTTGCTCATAAGCAGGCTGTCTACTCTCAAAAGTCAAACTTTTTTCTGAAAGAAAATCATGGGTTCCAAAAGGAAGTGTAGCAATGCTTTCAAATTCAACATATTGTCTACCTTCTTCAATGCACTTTTCAAGTTTCCTTTTTCTATTTGCTAACTTCTTTCCTAATTGATATCGCCAAATCCAATTTGGACAGTGCCCAAAACAGGAACTCTTTTTTGTTCTGGCCTCTTTTAGCAACTGATTCACTTTGTTTGCATCAATGTTAGCTTCCTTTAGCCACTTATCACCAACTTCAGCAACCTTTCTCCTTTGTTTCTTGGCAAGTTCAAAACAGTTTTGGACACTATCTCTTGTTGCAATCAAATTGCCTTCTTCTTTTTCAAGCTCCTCAACAAAATTGTTAAAGCAACAAGGAAAACGTAATTGATTAACTGCTCCACATACCAAATCTCTTGAAATAGAAGATGCAAACCCGTAAAGGAATTCCATTAATTTACTCCACTAAATGCAACTTAAGTAACCTGAAGAAAGGAGAGATGAGGATCCCACATGGTATGTTTTATAATCAATCATAAAAGTAGCTTTTATACTTGGATGTTAGATAATAAAAAAATGGTTCAAAATTATTGAACATCCTATTTTTTAAAACAACTTTTATGTTTTAATAAAAGCTCTCCCATCCCTCAACCAAAAATAATAATAATCGTATTCAAACATGTACTTAAATGACACGAATTTGCAGCCTCAAAAGAATATATTAAAGCAACAACTCCTGAAATCAAAAGAATTGTTAAGTAGAAAAAAAGTAGTCTAGAAATAGAAAATCTATTAAATAAAAGCTTGAACTAAATGATGCATTATATATAAAAGTTAAACTTTTTTAATTATTAAATTCATTTAATATTTATTTAAAATTACATCAACATTTTTAGGTTATACCACATTTGAGATAATATCTACCTTTTGCAAAATTATATTTTGGTATAGCTAACGGGAGTGTTTGTAGTGATTTAAGGTGAGATTAGGTGAAAAAGATTGCACATGCACTCTTGTTATTGTTAGTGCTCTAAAGAAAATGGTATCAGAAAGATTACTAAGTAGTATGTATAGTACATTGTTTACTAAGAGTGACAGTAACGCTATTTAAGACACTCCTTTTAAAACACTTTATAACTAATGCTTGAGCTGTGACCTGTGACCAACTAAGCAAAAGAGTAAACTACTTTTTAAGACACCCCTTTCTAAGTGGTCCTTAAAGTGGGGAAAAAAACTACTTAGTCCTTTAAAGTATTCGAAATCATGCTAACTAGCTAGTTCCAAATATTAGAAAGCTCTTCAATTTAGTCCCTAAAGTGATAAATATTGATCAATACTTCATAGATTTCTTAAATAATTTTACTATTTAAGTAATCATTTAAGAGATTCAATAATAGTTCAAGCAAGAAATTAATGGCTTATTCTTGAGCAAAAAAGGAAATTGCAACTAGGAAATGAGAAAAATGAGTCAGCTTACCTCTTCTTTAAAATATTGCTGCTATTCATGCAGAGAATGCTGACATGGTGAGAATTAAAGAAAAGAGGTGTTGATGACTTCGAAGTCTGGTACAAGAGACTGCGAAGGGGAGTGACTAGGCTGAAATCAAGGACAGTTATGGCATAAACATATGATATGCAGACTCAAAAAAAAAAAACAATGATGATGATAATTAATTAATCAATAAAGAACAGGAAAATTGCAAACTAAAGCAACCTTAAGCAACCTTTTTTGTCATATTTTGCATCAAGCTTGGGACTACCTTCAGAGGTGAATTCCATTTCTCAAAGCAACAAGACAAATCAAATATGCTGCTAAGTAATAAGAACCAAATCAAATCTCACTCCCGCACTCACAAGGCCAACTCCATTGTTCATTCTAAAATAACCAAGTCTTGAGTCTTTGTCTTATTCATTTTACTAATGCTAAAGTCTTGGTCTTTTCTCTATAAATTATTATTATAATTATACTGTTGCTTTACCTTAAACGCGGACTGGTTGACGAAGACTTGAACTGATTTTTTTCTCTCATAGTTTTGGGTAATAAAATAAGTAATAGTCTTTTTCTTTTTTAATCACATGAAATATCTAAAGACTTTGTCAATTATTAATTAGCTTAATGTTTATGCATAGAATAAAATATTTTCTTTTCCTTATCAACACCTTTCTCTTCCTGTTACATTTTGTTGGTTCTGCTTCTTTGAAATCTTCTTACATAAATCAATTCTTATTGGCTCTAAATTAAGAAGTCTTGCGGTTGTCAAGTTTAGATGCACTTCTTAGACAAAACGAGGCAGCCTGCAAGTAACGATTTGTGTTAGCACTCATTCTAGTGGCAAGGACCTGCTACATCGTTTTTATCTTGCTACATAAAATGCTTAGAGAAACTTTTGGTGTCGTTTCAAATGTTTGGGATATCCGTGCCATGTAATTAACCCAAATTTCTCTTACACTCACAAAATTGAACACTGCCAAAAATTTGAAAATGAAAATTCTTCTACCAAGAATTTCTCACACTTTCATGGCAAAAGCATTATGTGAAGAAAATTGAATAACAACTTTCATGATTTGCAAGCATTTTATGCAGCAAGTCCGATCCCCATCACTGCGAGGAATTTCAACATAAATTACTACTCGCAAACTACCTCATCTTGTCCAAGAAGCAAGTTTGATCAACTCTATATATATAGACTCAAAGATCAAAGATTTTGATTTAGGGTCAATGAGAATAAATTTATATAAGAGAATTCAAAAGAAATAGAATCCACAAAATAAAAGGAGGAAGGAGGTGTTTTTTGGGTTTACACCACAGATCCTTTAGAGACAATCATGTTTGAGTAAGATATGATTGTTATAAATGATAAAAAAATTTCTTGAAGTATCTAATGTAGTTACATATCTAGGACTCAAACTTGAAACATCTTGTTAAACTAGAATAACCCCACACCAATTGACATGTTTGGTGGAGGTTGGGTATTGATAGAAACTAAAACATTAAAAGAATCTTGTAAAGGAATTGAAATGAGTAATTTTAATGCAACATACGTCAATTAATGTCATATCATTATCACATTATCTACTATTAACAACATTAAATTTTTTAATGATATGCAAGGACGAATCCTTGAGTGTACTAAAGGGGGGTTGAAAATTCTTTTTACATAATTATTTGAAAAATTAATTTCTAATAAATAATTATTTAATGAATTATAAATCTAAAAATATTTGTTATTAATTTTAAAGATAAAATTCGATACATTAAGAAATTGTCAACTAAAACTTATTTTTCTTTATTTCTTTTGTTAATTTTAGTTTTTTTTCTCTTCATATATACACAAAGGATCACTCATGATATGGATCAAAATGAAACTTAAAGTGTTTTATAAGGAAAATAATAATTTTTAAGTATAGAGACTACAATATAAAGTTTATGTAACTATAAGATCAAAACATAAAATTAGTTCAAGTGTAGTGTAGTGTAGAGACTAAAATGTAAATCACAACAAATACCAACACCACACCATGTTACCAGCAACTTCAAATTTTTCTTTCTAGGTAGTTAGGTACTAAAAGTCTAAAACAAAACTAAAAGTTCTTGTATTAGAATTAGAGGAGGAGTATTATATTAGGATTTCAAAGGATTCTAAAATACCTTTTTATAAATAAAAAAAGTCTTGTGATATTCAATTAAGACTTTAAGATTTTTTAAAGAAGATAGCAAAATCTAGTAGTATTAATTAGAATTTTTTTATAACTTATAAAAAATCTTTTAGTATTCAAAAATATACACTACTACATAAAAGGCATACTCTTGAGATTATTTTTTAAAAAGGGTTTTGATGAATTTCATCAATTTTTTATTATAAGACATCTATTAAACAATCTCATTCAAACCTTTGAGATTTTACTAGACTTTTTTCTTTTTTTATTAGTTAACAAACTTTTTTCCATTCATCACACATACTCTCTTCTATCTTTAATATTCTTCAATATGCCTATATTAAATATATTTCTCTTATTCTTTTGGAATAAAAAATGTTAAATACATTCATTCCCTCTACATCTTCCCTTTGATTTTTAAATTAAATTAATATTTATCTTATGTGCTAAGACTAACCATGTTTTCCTTATATTAACTATATTCATCTGTTCAATGCAATATTTTCATCATTGTCACTTTTAATTTTTTCATACACGTATATGCTTCCCTTCTAATATATGCTTACCTTCTAGTATATGCTTATTATTGCATTCCTATTTAAACATGTCATTAGATTTATCATGAAATAATTATAATAGTTAAAAAATTAAGAAAATCAACTTATAATTTTAAATATGTTGTTCAAATCCAAAAGTAAGAATAAGAAAATGTTATTGCAATAAAGGTTATTATAAGAGAAGATAAAACTATAATCAATATAGTTATTAAAATATTAAAAAAATATTATTTTACTTTTTTTTATCCAAGCCATAACATTTCTTAATATTTTTTCTCTAAGTCTTGTAATCTTAAATGTATTTTTAAAAATTCAATGAATCCTTTCAAATCTTATAAATCTATAAAGTCCTTTCAAGTTTTTTAAATTCTTATAATATAAATTCATTAAAAAAATTATCATAAAAATCTTATAAAAAAATCTGATAAGTCATAATATTCATATATAATATTTAAAATCCACGATAATTTTTTATGTTAAAATAGTCTTTTAAAATCTTAATCCAATACACTCTAATAAAGTAAATGATTTTTAAATACAAGGACTAAAAGGTAAGTTGGTGCAACTATAAAGACCAAATGAGTAATTAAACTTAACAAAATTCAAATTTTGTTAAAAAAATTCAAATTTGTTTTAAAAAATAAAATATATGCTAAAAATATGTACCATGTACACTAATCAAAATTAGTTGTTAAATTGACATTTCAAATATAGATTAATATTTTCTCAATTTAAAGGAATACACAAGAAAAAGGGCCGTATGATGTATAGAGAAGAATCTGCCAAACATTAAGTTTCCATATTTATACCATATAATTCTCAATAAAAAATATATGCTTGTATATGTGGCCAACTAATTACCTAATACATATTATGAGTTAATAATTACCCCCAATAAACCCTAATTAAGAGTGATTAACCCCAGTGTGAGGGTCATCACGAGCAACAGCAGCAGCACTAGTCTGCTGAAGCTGACTCAATGGCCCAAAACTAGCAATGTTTATGGCCAACAGATTACCCTCATCACAGTTGTTCCCTGCACCAACAAAGTTCTTAACTAACTGCTGAGGCACACACTGATGATAACTATGTTGGTGGTTATAATAGCGGTTATCATAGTTACTGTCAGCACCATTCATAATATGAGCGGTGTTGACGGGCATGATAACCGCAGCAGAAGTGTGACCATATTCGGTAGGTATGGTCATGCCCAAGTTATGGATCCTCGAGAGCTCAAACTTGGCGCTCTGGAGGTCCATGTGAAGCTGGCGAAGCTGCTGGTGAAGAAGAGAGATGATTCCAACACACCCATTAACAGGGTCTCGGAGGCGCATTTCGGCTTCGTAGGCTAGAGAATTCACTGCGTCTTCGCGCTGGTGAGGGTGCAACTCATTGAGAAGCTTCGAGACATTGCTGGCACCGAAGATTCTGTGCACGTTGACGAACCTCTGAGGCTGGTCCGGTGGGAAGTATGGCGCGAACACGCACTCGGGTTGGCACTTTCTCCGCAGAAACTTGCACGCCGCACATGGTGGGTTCGAAGAAGATGCCATTGGTCTTGCGAGAACTACGTACGCCCTCTTCACTGCAATCACACTATTAATTTCTGTGATGAAGTCTCCATATATTAATTTGTTATAATCAAATAATAATTAATATTAACAAGAAAGAAAGCAGAGACTTCAGACTATTATGCGTGCATGTTAGATGGGCAATCCATTATTTACGCTACACACTCTTTTCCTTTTCTTACTCTTATAATTTATAATTAGGGGTGTTCACGGGTACGGGTCACCCGTGAGTCCGAACCGATCCGAACCGATCTGAACAGTTTGGGTTGGGTCATTTATATATTTGGGTCAAAACCGAACCGAACCGATCAAAACCGTTCATGTATGGGTTGGGTCACGGGTTTAGATTTACATATCCGTTAATCCGATGACCCGATCCGTGAACCCGTAATAATAATATAAATTTTATTATTTATATATATATATATATATATATATATATTAAAAATTAAAAAAAATAATTTGACAATAAAAAAAAGGTAAGATATTATAAATGGTTAAGATTGCATTCAAAAATAAGATAGGATATTTTTTTATATTGCATTAAAAAATAGGATAGAATATTTTTAAGATTGCATTGCATAATATAATAGAATATCTTTAAGATTACATTGGATAATATGATAGAATATATTTAGGATTGCATTCAAAAATTGGTTAAAATCATATCTTTAAATTAGTATAAATAGAAACATATTTTGGTGTTCATGTATGCATTCCATTCCAAATAATATTAGAGTATTAGAGAGTTTATGTTTGCATCATTGAGAGAATTGTTTGACAAGTTTGATTCTTCAACTGATTTAAAGATACCTATTTGCTTAAGGAATATAAGCGTAAATGTAACTATCTTATTGTATTCTTCTTCTTGACTTTGAAAAAGGTTGCAGCTGGGAACTAGAATACCAGTTTTGTCTCTGTTCTTGATGAATTGAGACATGCAACTTCTGGCTGGAAAACTAGGATACCAGTCTGATTGGGAAACAAGGATATCAGTCTATCTCTATTCTTGGTGAATTTAGACTAGAGCTTTTTGCTGGGAAACAAGGATACCAACTAAGATAATTGTTGTGTAAGGGTAGACTATTATAGTAAATATTGTTCACAAATCTTTTGTTTTAATTTATATTATAAATCTATTTTATAATATTATGTTGATGGTATTAAATGAATCAATTTTACTACTTTCATACATTTGATAATATTGTGTTAATTGTATGAGATATTTGAAAGAATCGTGATAAAATAGTAGTTCTAAAAAAAAATTAAATGGGTAACCCGGTAATCCGAACCGAACCGAACTGTTCATGAACGGGTTGGGTTGGGTTGGGTTTCAATTTTTTTTTTCTGAAAACCGAACCGAACCGAACCGATCAAATTTGATTGGGTTGGGTCCTAAATTTGGCCAAAACTGATCCGAACCGATCCGCGAACACCCCTATTTATAATTATATGTTCTAGACTATTATTAGGTAATCTTTTTTCTGCAACATTTGACATTTGATAGGAATTTAATTAAAGTTATCAACATTTGATACAGATGTACATATTGTGTTAACCTTTGTTTGTATGATTTTTTTTTTTTACCTCTTTATTTCTGTTCTTAACCTTTTGCCACATCTTTCTTCTAAAAAAACAAACCTTTTTGTCACATCTTATGCTAAGGTTTTAGAAAGAAAAAAAAAAGTTTTTCAAAAATTTATTATTTATATAACTTTTTTAATACAATTTTTATTTCATTTTTCATGATATCATTTTATTTTTCTGACATCATGATATCAATTACTTTATTTATGATATATTTTTTCTCTATATTATTATTATGAAAAGACAGCTGTACTAATTTTTTGCGGAAACATAATTTTTTAACAATAAAATCTATGTATCAAACAAATATCTAAAAAACTAGCAAAGTAATAATAAATGGATATCTCGATCTCTATTCTAAACACTTTTCCAACATCTAATATTTTTTTTTCTATTTCTCTTCCTGCTAAATCATATCTCTTATTATACATATATACTTCTATGTCTTTAATTTTCTCTTTTTATTTCACTATAGATATGTATCATTTACCCGCTAATATTTTTCCAAAAAAAATACTCATAATATATATATATATATATATATATATATATATATATATATATATATATTCATGGAAACAAATAATTGATCAAATCAATTAAAATAATACTTATGAGCCTACCATATATGTGGCACCATCTAATAACTAAATATCTACACCAGATAGAATGCGTATCCAGTATATAGAAAGCAATATGTGTAAGATATATATCTATATATGTATAAAATTTATTTGTGAAAAAATTATAAAACCATCGTCATCTAAAATCACTTATATTGCTACTAAACAGAAATAGTATAATCTCACTTCTTTCTTGAAATTAAAGGGCAACTTTAAAGTAATTGATATCATGATGTCAGAAAAATAAATATTATTTCTGAATATATAAAGTACTGTAAA
Source organism: Glycine latifolia (assembly GCA_013407115.1). Classification (NCBI taxonomy): domain Eukaryota; kingdom Viridiplantae; phylum Streptophyta; class Magnoliopsida; order Fabales; family Fabaceae; genus Glycine; species Glycine latifolia. The sequence goes on along the minus strand of CM023951.1, from coordinate 14,524,084 downwards.
ATTGTATTAAAGGGCAATTACTTTATTCAGAGAGGTTATACTAATTGATATCATGATATCATAAAGCAATATGTACTGTAATCCATGTCATGTATGAATAAATATTATTTCTGATTATTTTTATGAAATATTTTAAATATGTTGACTTTTTCATAATATATGTATTAGAAATTATTTATAATTAAAATTAATTTAATTTTGCCACTGATGGTCAAGTATAATATTTCTAGTTATTGAGTAGTGTTGTTCACTTAGATAGTTGATTAGATATCTAGTAGAATTTGGAGTTAATTTTACCAAACCCTCACCAAATTCTATTCATAATAGCTATTTTGGAATATGATTTTCATATTCTAGAATAGGTATTTCAAAATAAGTTTTATGGATTACTTATACTTTTGAAATACTATTTTGGAATATAATTTTAATATATCAAAATAGGAATACTCTTCTTGAATGATCATTCCATAATAAAGAGAAGTTAATATTTCAATTTATTGAACAGTTGAGAGTGCAAGAAGACAAGAAAGGGTGCAGGAAGTAAAATCCGCATATTTGTAGGACATACACTAATACTATGTGTTTGATCCATCTAAGAAATATGTTTGCCTCATATTCCAAATGCAGGTTTATGCTTCCTGCACCTCCTACTTTGCTTCATGCACGTCCCAACTTTACGTGAATGAACAAATTGTCCTTAATGAGGATTGATGCCTCAGTTGCGTGCACTCCATTCCCAACCCTAACACCTTCTTCACCTCAGTTGCGTGCACTTCATTTATGATATCAACATAGATATTTAATCTGAGGGAAAAAAAAGCTAAAAAGGGGAGAGAACGAGGTCTGAAACATATAGCTTATAGGCATATAGCACTAGCAAGTAGTAGTTGTAAAAGCCAAAACAACAGACCCCCTAAGCCCTCATTAACAGCACCCCCATCTCCCAATCCCTCCCCTCCCCCCCACCTAAGAACCAAAAAAAATTGTAACCCCCCTCCCCGGCCAAAAACCCATTGCCCCCCACCAATTACAGCAACCCTCGCACCCCTCTCCCCTCCTTCCCCCCACCCCACCCCAAAAAATAC
>CM023951.1:14451565-14522599 GCA_013407115.1 Glycine latifolia | reverse complement strand
TTTTTTTTTCAAATAGCAATCTGGTCCGGGTTGACGGGTCGCGCAAGTTGACTATAACCCGGTCAGGTCATTCGGGTGGATCCAGGCTGAAAGCACAGCTGATCCAAGTCTTCACCCAACCCAGTCTAGTTCCCGGTTCACAATCGAACCAGCTGGGTCAGTCCGAGTTTTAAAACACTGGGTTAAACATCATCACTCATATTAGAAAATTTAATTTATACCTTACACTTGTGTTATTTATATATTTGCTTATTTTTTACCAAGCATAACCGCATCTTTAAATTTGAGATGATAAAGTTATTATCATTTTCTATTTTCTCTTGACTAGTTTGTGTGTGTATTATTCTTTTAGAGAAAATTTTGTGTGTATTAGATTATGTCTGTCATTGTACAACAATGATATATATTATAAATTCGTTACATGTTCAAAATTTTAAACAAATTCATAATTATACTTCTATATATGTTGAATTTTATTAAACTTTAAATTTTAAGTTAGTATCTCAACCAAGTACCTCAATACTCCCACCGAGTTGATAACCGATCTGAATTTGATGACATTGATTATAGTAAGAAAAAAACATATTTAATCCTATATTTTAATTATGTCTATGGATAAGATAAGTCATATATAAGTGAACTGCGCAAAGAAAGATACATCAATAGAAGTAGTTATAGTGAATATTACCCGGTTGATGTCAAAATAACCATATCTCGACCCATTGACTGTTAACAACTTGGAGCCACAGAATGTAAAAAAATCAATGGTCCTGGACTCGCTTAAGGTTGTCTCAACTACTTTGGTACTACGATCATCAAAGAAGATACCAAGAGTTCTGGTGGCACATCTTAAGGTTAAGCTTTATACACCTAGCATATATCTAATACACCATTCCAACTTTTTTAAATGGCCAAAATACCCTTGTTTGTTTTTAATGTACTGATGGTGTATACAGCTTTGGTGTTCGCTTGGTTTTTGTTTTGAAGTGGGTTCATGTTTGTGGTACGGGTTTGCTGTTATTGTTGTTAGAGGTTGTAGTTTTGGCTGGTGCATCGGAGGTGGTGGAAGCTTTGATGTTGCTGGGGTCGCCGGAGTCGTCGAAGTCGCTACTGGTGGAGCTGCTGGAGGTAAGTTTTAATTTAAGTTACGGATTATGCAATCCGTATGGATTATACGGATTACGTAATCCGTATGTGTCATACAATCTGTATGTTTCATACGGATTGACTAATCCGTAAGAATCATACAGATTGTGTAATCCGTATGCTTCTTACGGATTGCTTAATACCTGCAACATGTTTCACATAACCGGCAAGATGTTTGTCGTGGTGCTGACATGCATAGTTAAGATTGGCATACATGTGAACTAAAGCAGCCGCACCCCAAGCATATCCTTCTGACTGGTCCAGATCGCGAAATGCCTCCAAGAATACCACATTGATATGTGTGGCACTCTTATTGGCAAAGAGTGTGCACCCGACCAATTGAAGCAAGTACGCCCTGGCTGCTGGAATTCACCTCATCGACTGACACTTCATAGCATAAACATCTCGCAGCCAAGAAAGTCAAACATATGCCCCATGACATTGCTCCGTCTCCGCACCAGCTTCTTCTGCAGACACCTCAAGTAATTCAACAAGCATCACTACTTACTGTCCAACATCAACCACCTCGTATGACAAAAAAGCCCCTATGATTGGCAGATGCAACAGGGCAGCGACATCATCCAAAGTTATTGTCAACTCCCCTATCAGCAAATGGAAGCTGCTAGTCTCAGAATGTCATCTTTCCACAAAAGTCGAGAGCAACCCCCTGTCTCCGGTCTCGACTGAGCATGAAATCAAAGGGGCTAAGCCCGTACCAGCAACTAACCCTACAATATATGGTGTAGGCCTCCCAAATTTTTGAACTTTTCTTCCATGAGACACCAATTTCAACTCAGGACATTCCTGCAAAAATATTACATCAATGACTACCATTGGCACTGAAAAATAATGGCACTCTTTCTATGTAATTAAATATATAATTATCTGTCATTCCCACACTCGACGAACCACATGTTCAGCGTACTCTGTCAGCACTGAACTGTCCTCCGGCCCATCTGGAAAACATTCAACCTGATCATCTACATCATCCATGCCCCGAATGTCATGCTCCACATGTTGGTCCTGAACAACACGATCCTCATCAACTTCATGTCGGTCCGGAGCCACAAGATCCTCATTAACAACTGCCCATGCCCGTTGTCTTCTGACAGATGTCGTAGGCCTACGACGTTCAGGGTCTGGCTCTACATCTCGTCCCAATGTCCGACGCATGTTTATTGTCCTAACCATAATTTGTGGTACCATTTTGTTAATTATGTCACACTTCAACCAACCAATAATGAAAATAAAACCTAAATACTTAATAAACATGAAATTTGAAAAACTTAACGACATACATCTACAAACAACTAAATTTGCTTAAGTCAATCAAGTTGCGAGCAATACAATTCGAGTCATTGACAATATATGATGTTCATGATGACGAAAATGATGTGCTTGTAATTTATAAAAACAATGTGGATCACATGGCATTGCCATAGCGTGTCCTCATCCAACATCATGTTTACTAATTGCTACTTACTAAATAAACACAACACGCACACATCATGTCAACATTTCCCTTTTAACTTTGTTTCATCTTTCAAATTGGTGAAAGTTTCCTCAATGAATGCATTTGGGACTTAGATTTCTTCTTTCTTTACATTTTTTCTACACTTCATTGTTAAATTATTATCCAAAGCCAAATTGACATTGGAAAACTTCCAAAATTGCCTATATCCAGCCACTTTATCCCTATTTGATTTTCCATTTTAGACACCACGATATAGCCACCATTGTTGATCAAATTGAAAACTGCATCTATATCACTATTAACATTCTTCATAAACGAATAACCACATCAAGCACCAAAGCATCTTAGTATCATATAGCTCCATAGCGTGTCCTCATCCAACATCATGTTTACTAATTGCTACTTACTAAATGAACACACACGCACACATCATGCCAACATTTTCCTTTTAACTTTGTTTCATCTTTCAAATTGGTGAAAGTTTCCTTTCCTCAATGAATACATTTGGGACTTAGATTTCTTTTTTCTTTACATTTTTTCTACACTTCATTGTTAAATTATTATCCAAACCCAAATTGACATTGGAAAACTTCCAAAATTGCCTATATCCAGCCACTTTATCCCTATTTGGTTTTCCATTTTAGACACCACGATATAGCCACCATTGTTGATCAAATTGAAAACCCCTATCTATATCACTATTAACATTCTTCATTAACGAATAACCACATCAAGCACCAAAGCATCTTAGTATCATAGCATCATATAGCTCCATAAAATTTAATACATCATTGTATTCATATCATCCTAAGGTCTAAAATATGTAAAATAACCAATAATAGACAAATTATTTTAGCATTAATTAAATATTAAATCATTTTAAAAAATATAACAATACGGATTACTCAATCCGTATGAGTCCTACGGATTGCAGGATCCGTACACCTCATACGGATTGAGTAATCCGTATAAGTCATACGAATTCCAATTTCGTTTGCCTTATACGGATCCTCCAATCTGTGTCATCGCCTCCCTATTAAATGGAAAACATACCAATGTCACTCACGGCGGACGGAGGGGTGACCAACACCAGCAACTACGGCGACCAAAACCACCAAAGCACACAAACAACACCACAACAAAACGCTACCAACTGCGTCGGAGAATGAAGAAGCTGAACCAAAGTGCGACGGAGAAGAAACAAATTCGAACAAGAAGCAACAGCAACAACACTAAAAACAACCTTATAAAGAGGGGCATAAACAGAAATGCACTGTTTTCGAATGGTGTATTAGATATATGCTGGGTGTATAAAGCTTAATCCCACATCTTAACACGAATATGGAAATGTGATCCACTGGTCCATGATGCTGAAAACTAACAAATGTCAGACATTAGGCTACGTTGCTAGTTACTGCTAAATTCCTGTGCTTCTGTAATGACAGCAAAATGTGATTTGTTCTTTTCACCCCTTGAAAAATGTGTTTCAATTAGCTTATTTTGTTTTGAAAAAAAGAAAAAGTTACGGTTAAATTTTGTCCATGAGCTTTAATATTTAATCCTTCTCATGCATCTTTTAACTATGTGAATAAAAAAAAGAATGCTGCTACTTTTGATAGTATACTTTGTAAGACTAACATCAATAGTATTATCTCGTCAGGTGAGATTGACTACATTAATCTTACAACATCAATATTCATCAAAGTTAAAAGTCAAAGATTTTCACAGGACTAAGGATCATACAATCTACTCTTATGATTGATGCGGTAGTAAATTGTAAGTCTTAAAATATGGGTTTACTCTCTCAATCCCACAAGATTGTTTTTCAATACACCTCCTCATGCTAATATTAGTAGGCTTAATATGTGGATAATACGACAGATGATTTGTCAATAAATTTAAGAGCGGTTTTGATACCATCTGAAAATGAGTTTTAACGCAATTCAATCCTACAAAATTGACTAATGTGGTAAAGATAATAATTTAATATATAGTCGATACACGAGTCAATTGCTTCTTTGTCGTAAAATGGTTGCACAAACAGCTATTAAAAGAGAATTCTCTTTCCCTATTACTAGTTGACTTGGGACTCCGAATAGTAAGACTACTATTATGACAATAATGTTGATGATTTCTTTTATTCACAATAATGCTAGTATTTGAAATATATATATATATATCACTCTACTGTCTGTTATGTTTATACTTCAAAAACTCTTCTGCATAAAAGAACATAGGCAGCTGCAGACTTTATCTTCTCCTAATTTGCTGATGAGGTCAACATGACTATAGGGTCGTTTTAAGTGTAAAGCCCTCAAGTTTTAAGTCCACTAATAAAAATATTTATTATTATTTTTTTAAAACAAATAAGGTCTCACATGTTAACTAAAACATTTCACAAATCATTCTCGTTCTTAAAATACAAAAAAAAAAAAAAAAAATTATCAAATTTTGTTTTAGATCTGACTTTCTATTGGGTCCACCTGCTGACTATTGAAAAGATGAACAGCACTTACATGGACATATGCGATATAACGAGCATCTGATAGCATAAAAAGTATGTACAGTAAGATTTGTCATTTCCATGCGCAATATAAGCTGACAGATCAAAGATTAATGCTGGGAAATCATTAAATCAACATATGTCCACCAGCCTGTTCTTCATGAAGTGACTCTATTGGAACCTGTTTAGATGAATGACAAAAATCTCTGAAAGTCTCCAAAGATCTAACTTCTTACTAGCTTGACAATGTTTTTACATCCAGGACAATACCTAACATTACAAAAAATTGCCACTTTAGGAAATAGTAACACCGATTCACAAAATACATAATTAATGCTAAACAGTATCAACATAATATATATTAACAATAATTTGACCTGGAAGACAAGTAGTTAATACTTCATAAAAAATATAGACATGTTTTCAAGTGTATGACTCTAATTAATATATAGAACAAATGAGAAAAGAACAGAAATAATCATATGAAATACTTTCACAGCAATGTTTACTGGTAGAAAGTGCAGTTTACGAAAAATAATATTTGCTGATGTATAGTTTATGCGATTAAAAATAGGACAAAATGAAAAAGATTAAATTTCACATATACTATCAGCCTGGTGGGGAGGTAGGTGAACATTGATATTCGAGACATTGGCCAAAGTGTCACAGCAAAAAAAAAAAAAATACCAAAATGCCACGGATCGAAAACAAATTGTCAAATTGCCACGCCACGTAATTCGCTGGCCACATCAGCGAATTCCATGGGCTGAAGTGGCGTCACGTGAGTGGAAGACCAAATTCGCTGGAGAGAGAAGCGAAATAGGTATAACACGTGGCAAATTTTCAAAATTGCGTATAAACTTCGAACGACCATAACTTTTGACTGGAACATCCGTTTGAGGCGAAATCGGTGGCCAAACGCTCGAAATTGAGAGGAGAATCCCTAGGCAAATATTTGGTCAAATTTGTTTTCCAAAAAAGCCTCTAAGTGTCTCAAAATTAGGATTTAAGATTCAATCATTCAAAAAATTTATTTTTCTCTGCTTTTTTAATTATTTAATTACTTAATTTAATGTTATTTTTTATTTTTTCAATTAATTCTCTGAATTTCGAGCGTTTTGACATATCATACGCCTCCATCAGACATTTCTATCAAAAGTTATGATTGACAATTTGTTTTTTGTTCGTGACATTTTGATTTTTTTTTTTTTTTGCTGTGTCACTTTGGCCAATGTCTCTTGATATTCTGAACTGTTTAACTTGTCAGAAAATAAAACTGAATCAGCAATTAAAATCATTACAAAACAATCTTCTGTGCCCCAGGTCAGTTTTTAATTAGTAGAGCACTACAAAGAATATCACACAGAATAGACGAAAAATCTAGAGCCTATAGTTGGATATACATACTACACAGTATCCAATTCTAACCTCAGAAAAAACTAACCTAGTCATTTTGGCATTAATGACAAGCCCCATATAAATTCTGTTACTGTACATTTACCGGTTACATAAACAAATAATTTGCATGCTAAGGCTTAGATGCATTACAATTAATTGGAAAGTTTTTTTTTAGAGGAATTAATTGGAAAGTTAAAAAGTACTTAAATATTTTCAAATCTTTAAATGAGTGGCATGGTATATTTATAATTTTATTTTTTATAGCTTTAAATTTTCAATGAACAATTAACAATGCCATTCTCAAAGAAATGATAAGTAAAAGGGGAGATGCGTAAAAAAAAAACGATCGAGGGAATGACAAGCTACTCTGCGAAATAAATCGATGATTTCTTAAACAAAACAATTTCAAATGATCTACTTTTTTTATTTTTCTCTTTCCTATTTTTTTTCTCTGGTTTTTTTAAAATCAAATACTCATACTCTGATTTTATTTCTCACTTACTTTCTTTCACTTATTTACGAGCATCCTCTAATTTCTCTTTCCTTCCCTATCACACGCACCCTTGAATTCATATATTCAATATTACAATTTCAAAAATCATTTTCAAGAATCTAATATTCTCAAAAATCAATTTATAACTATATTTCGTAGGAAAACTTTCCTGTACAAGAGGGTAGGAATTCAATATTCCCATAACAAGAGAATTTTTTATAATATACTCAAATATCTTTAACATACTAGAGATATTTATGACATTATAAAAAACATGATTCTAAGAATATATAATTTCCAATAAATATGATAAATTAAAAAGAAATCGTACACCAAACACAACCTTGGATGTATCAATGTCAGCTAAATTACATTACTATTCCCACCACTACAATCTAGATCTCGTGTACTGTTTTATTTTTCATATTTTGCTGAATTTTGTTCTTCGTTTCCTTCTTAACAACTTGCCTACTTTTTCTGCACTTCATGGAATATCAAACAATTCAATGTTGTTAACTTTGTGAACCATCAACGTGGCCCAATGAAATCAACGGTCAAAATCTATTGTTGCGTGATTTCCCATGCAGGTTGAATGGGCGAAATTTTGCAAACTAGTAAAATAAATACATCCTAGAATTTCTTTCATCAACACCAGGAAAACCCGCTACAGTTTCTTCATTAACTCCGTCGCCAGTCAAATTTATCAAAACCTTCTCCATCCTATAGCAAGACATTAGGATTTCAGAGGCAATTCTTAGTTTCGAGTTTAGAGGTAAACATGCAAAAACACTGCATTTGTTTTTAATTTTGGTTTGGTTGTTTAATTTAATGTTTTTTACTCTCTGGTCAGACTGAAGCATAAGGATTGGTGCTAAACTATGCTTCTTCCGTGGTAGGTATAGATGCTTGCAACATGTTGTTATCCGAGCAATACCATCCTCTCCTTATGCGGTCGAATTAAATAGAAGATCCTACGTTTTAATCACAACACCAATATAAAGGTGTGCACCTCCAATGTTGATCTATATAAATAACAGCCGCTAAGAAACGTTAATTTCCATAAACAGGGTAATAAAAAGATGGTATGATGACAAAGCAAAGATTATGTCAATATAAGCAATTTCACCTGCAGTAGAAACCCAAAATAGAGATAAACCTTTGGGTCAAAACTCAATTGTAGTAGCGTGAACCAGTGTCATAGACACGGCCACCAGGATATGGGCCTCTAGGTTCAAATCCTTGATCTCTACCACCCCCAAGAAATCGAGCTCTCTCTCGGTAAGGATCAAAGTGATCGGCAGAATAGCCTCGTTGCACTTCTCCACCTGCACCTGAATCATTCACATTGTTGTAACCATGAGGATCTCGGGGGGCATGAGGGTCTCGGGGTGCCATGCCACCACTGGGGTAAGGATCCCTTATGATTTGCTGGTACTGCTGTTGCCTAGCATGTGATTCCCTTTGAAGAAATTCAGCTCTGCGGTTGCTATGCTGAGCTCGGAGTGCTGTCAGTTTTTCTTCATACTGAGCATTGATTGCATTTATTTTCTGAAAAGATATACGTACAACTTGGTTAAAGCTCAATTGAGACATAGTTTTAGAGAATATATATATAAAAAAAATCTACAGAATTCAACAAGAATAAGATTATCTTCGTCACACCCAGTGTGCTGCAAATATCCAGCTTCAAAACATAGCGGCGTAGATTTTTTAAAATACAAAGATGCAGGTGACAGAACTAGACCCAGTGCTCACAGTTAGCTGACAGAAGAACCTAACTCCAGAATAAAAAACCACTCTTGCAAAGGTGATTTTTTTACATCCATTTAATATTTATGAAGTATTCTAAAAATGGGTCAGAATCACAAAACTAAGATCTGACAAAACTGGGTAAGTTCATAGTTTGAAAGATGCGAAAAAGTACACATAACTGCAGTATTTGTAGTCTTGCATCATCACATCAAGTTTATCAACGAAGATGCAAAAAAGCAGAATATAACTTCCGTATTTGCAACTTTGCATAATGACTTCAAGTTTATCAAATGTGATGAAAAAAGCCAAAGTATACAACAGATGGAATTTTGGAAAAGGGTAAAGTATACAACAAACTAGCCATTACGAACAATTTTTTTATATCCAGAAGTTATTCTGAAAAGGCATTTAGCAACCCATTGATAAGCTTGCATTGCTGGGATGCAGTTCAATCCATGCAAATGGATTATTCTAGAAGAGGAACTATATCTCTTTAATGTGTTTCTTACTATAACATCTATAAAAAGTTTTACAGCTTCAAAAGTATGTTTAACATCTTCTAAAACAAACAAACTGTTGAACAAATCCCATAAGGTCTTAAACCAAAGTGGAACCTAATTCTTACAAAGAGAAGCAAGTGCAGCTTTACTCTTACAGAGGAAACAAGACTACAGGATTGAGCATAAATGCATTTCTTCTTTTAGACACCTTTTTGTTTAGATCATCACATTCCAGCTATAAAAAGGAAAACTGTCTTAAATTGTGTATACTTTATTGACTATATGGTAGCATAAAATGTGTATAACAAGCCCTCTAGCAAAACCAGATTGTCCGAGCCTCAACAAGGTAAACACACATGCAAGTCATAACTAACAAATGGGAGCAGGGCAAGTTTTTAAAATTGAATATTAGGAATAAGTTTAACACCTGGAAAGTCTGGAACACTTGAAAAAAAAAATCTAATTGATTTTATTATTATTATGATGGTTAGTTTATAAAATATAAATACCCATGAAGCAGTCTTTCCAGGTGGCTCATTATTTGTCCCGTTTTCAGTGTGCTGATGCCCAAGAGGTAATTTAAACCTAGTGAGGTCGGCAAAACTGGATCCAGTCCATCAAGGGTGTTGCATGATTATGGGTTCATCTATTAAGAAAAAGAAAGAAAAAAAGACAAAAAAGTTGCAAAATGCGTAGAAGATTTAGGGTATTTCAAGAACACAGTAACAAATTAATAGTTTTTTTTTTATGTTTAACACAAACCTCTCTGTGTCTGGCATATTCTGCATCTTCAGCATCATTCTGTTCTTTGGTGAGTTTAATGATGTCATCGTGAAAATTCTGCTCAAGACCTTCAAAAGATTGTGATAAATTATTTCCTTCATATCTAACATCCATATCTTCTTCATGAGCCTGAGATCTGGAATCACTGTTGTTCCGGCTCTGCCCTTGAAAATAGGGCTTTGAAGCATCAACCCCTTGACCTACACTAGAACAGGAAATGGCTCACCTAAGTTTAGGAGTTTGAAAACTATTTCCATGATATAAATGGCAAAACTGTAACCAGGATAGAAGCTAATGTTTTAACAATTTAAAAATAAGATAAGTTCTGAAAATGTGCCATGTTTGCTGAACTAGAATACTATTATAACAAACTTAAGACCAGACATCAAGAATTAAATTCATCTCCTATACATCAAGAACTTCTTTAAACCGAGTTAATTGCAAAAGAAGCAAATTTTACAGAAGAATGTCAGGAATGTGAATAAAACATGCATTTAGCAACAAATTGGAAATGACAACATTTAGAAGGATTATGCTGCCCAATTGAGTCACATGATATCATCGTTAATCTGTTCACAAAGGATGGTCAAAAGTATTTGGGTTATTACCTCACTTAATTACAAAGCAAGAATGGGCAACATTAATTATGTGTCTCAATGAAGATATACAAAATTAAAAGGTATATTTTTCTTTTAGTGGGAACAAACACACACTAACGTCATGATCTTCTATCAACTTCTGAATAAAACAAGTGACATACTACAAAATTGGGTAAAACAATATGCCTCACCTCAGTCACTTGACACAAGCAACATCATGAAGTAAATGGTTAAATGTTCTTTCCTATACCTATAACATATCAACATACACCTATATTTCAAAAAGACAGAAACCAATGGATTAAGTTTCTTATCCCTGTCTATACTTTTCAAAAAAGAACAGATTCAACATTTACCTTTTGTCCAATCATTTTCAAAATTAAGGCTTTATTTTACCTTATCATTGTCATTGTTTTATACATTAACAAAACATGAGGTCATAGGCTTATAGTTATACACTTATACGTATACTTGAGTAACTAAAAAAAGCATATTGTTGGCTTAAATATATTTTTGGTCCTTGAAAACATTGACATTTTTTAAAAATAAACACTTTTCATTTAAATTTATTCATTTATGGTCCTTTAAAAAGTTACAAAAATCAAGTGCTCTAAGTCCCTTATAAGAGACTAAAACCACATTGCTTTTGTTAAATGTAGGAACTAAAAACAAATAAACTTCTATATGAATTAAAATAAAAATAGGTCATACTTTTAGGGACCAAAAATATTTAAACCACAATAATTTCAGATAACTATAACTATACCATATATTATCTCTTCATTTACTTATCTTCTTTGTACTTTCTCACCAAACTTCATCACTTTAACTTTTCTGGATTTTTTTTATAAACTTCTGTACACAAGTGCAGAGTGAGTTAATCTGTCATGATGGCATTTATCAGGTGGTTTAATTCTAGCAACAATATAAAAAGTGGCCATCATACATACACGCTATGCTCCTTTAAGTCTGCATCATAAATCCTACCCTTGTTTTAGTGAAAACCAACCATTCAAGACACGACATTTTTGTCAATTTCATGAAAAAAAAATATTGAATATATATTAACCTTGGCAAAAATGAAAATATACAATACGCTCACTACTCACTACTTTTAATCATGAAAACTTGTAAAAACAATATCTAATTACAACTTCACAGCATTTATTTCCATCACATGACATATTTAAAAAACAATGATTGTTTTTGTAAATCCAGATGCAGTGCATACCTAGGTTAATAGAAGGATAAGTAAAGTAAGCAGGAAAAGGCAACCAACGAATAACACTTGCCTTCATTCAACATTCGAGATGCCATTGAATGGGAGATCTTCGATTCATCCATCTCCCATCTCCACTGACCCTCGGGCTTGGAATTTGCATACGGATTCTCTCTCTCTGGAGTAAAGGCCTCTAGCCGTCCTTCAAAATTGCCTGACTTGGCCTCCCCCCTTTGACCAGCCATATGATGCATCTGGCCACCACCAACACAAGTGTTGGCAGATGGATCCCCGTAGTGCCCCTGCCTTCTCATTTTCACAAACAACTCCTATGTAAACACAACCTATGAGACATCAAAGCCACAAAAACCCAAACCAATCACTTAACCATACAACCCAAACAACAATTGTATGTCACCATGCATGTACCCATATCTTAGTTTCATATGAAATACTCCACTAACAAATTGAAACAGATATAACAATATAATTCACAGTTTCATACAAAATTTGGGAATTGAGGCCCAAATAAGTCCCATCATAGTTCATTCTTTGATTGAAATAGAACCTAGGGTTAGAGAAATCAAACTAAGATTACGTATATCAAAGATAGCAAACTTTTGCAAATGTACAGATAGTGCAATTTAATGGGAAAAATAAAAACCAAAAAAGACAAAAAAAAAAAAAAAAAAACTTAAATGGAGCTCTATAACGTACCGAATCACCAGGCACTTTTGATTATCGAGCTAGCGAAACGAATCGAAAGAGGATTTGGAATGTTGTGTTCTTCAATTATCGATTGGAAGAAAAAAAAATCAATTGCAGGTGACGAGGGTGGAAGAAGTGAGAGTAAAGTGAAAATCCGAAAACCCTAATCTCGATGGAGGAAGGAGAAGAATATTCTACATTAGGCATTGCATCAGGGCTTGCAAAATACACAGAAAAAAATAATATATATATATATGATCATCTCAAGAACACATCTCATATGTGACTAATGTTCACACACTGATCTTATCAAACAACTCAAATCCAAGAATAAAGATATATAATATTAGAGCCGCCACATGGAAAAATAAAAATATATAATTAAATCTAGTCTATCTTTTACTTATTTGAACTATTTTATAGACATGAATTTGTTTTAATTTTTTGTATCAAGATTTTTTTTGTCTTAACTAGTTAGTATGATAAGTTGAGAAATTTCTAATCTTGTGTTTTGTGGGGGGGGGGGGGGGGGGGGGGGGGGGAGGGGTAGTAAGTCTCGACGAGATAAGGATAGTAAAAGTTACAAATTCTGGAACACAAAATCTGAAATTTTGTCTGAACTTCATTAGCTATAGTTAAGTGATAAAAAATAAAAAATAAGTTTGGAACATAGTTCAGTTGGTAAATTTTAACTCAGATCTATCTTTATGTTTCTACAGAACTAAAGGATGACAATGATATCACGGGATAGTTTTATGATATTTTATTCATGTCTCTTTTTCACTATTTTTTCTCACAATTTGTATTCAAATCCTCTCAACCTTTATCTTTTTCTTTCAATCCTTCTCAATCTGAAAACACTTTAAGCAAATCAAATCGAAATATTTTCAAAAAAGAAGTTTCTTTTGAAGATATTAATCAAGATCTGGATGACTAGAAGATTCCCAAGATTCCAGAAAACGAACTTTACAAACCAGAAGGAAATTACTTTCGGAAATCTGATTTCGTTATCATAACCATCAAAACTAATACCGTCTTAAATCTGAGTTTGATGAAATCAGACTCCTTTCAAACAATTCGATAAGGACACAAACAAAAATACAGCTTTTTGCACGTTGGTTGTGTACAGGTTGCTACTAAACCTCTAGGCATAGAAGGGTTGAACACCTCAATTCTTTTATGCCTAAGAGACTCTCGTCATAATCAGGTCACAGACTCCATTCTAGGCACCATAGAAACCAGCCTTAGTAATGGACCAATACATTTCAATTGTTATCCCGATAGGACTATAAGTCTAGAGGACGCATAAAATTTGGATGTCTTAATCTTAGATGTTCAACTTTATGGCTTAGATATGAAGGTTGAATCTATCCCAGTAAGTATCATATATCGAGTTCAATACAAGGTAATGAACTCCTGCATGTCTAGGGTCCTTAAACCTAGAAAAACGGGAGAAACAACTTTGCTTCTCACATATACAACCAAGGCTAAGGTTGTAATTCCAAAGACCATCAAGTAGGAAGACATCAATTTCCCGCAAGGGGTAGAAACTTGTTCTTCAATTCCTCAATCAGTTTATAAGCAGGAAAATAAAGAAGAAGAATCTAAATATATTCTCTCTCCAACTTTTTCATCTATGCAAGATTATAAAGTTATCCATGATTAGTAAAACATGCATAGATTATAAAGCCCTTAAGTTAGACTTTGACTCTAAGGAAATGACTCCTTAAAGAGAGTGGTTTCTTAACAATTATAGGGATAATTGTAAAGACCATATTAGGGAAGAATATTATTCATTTCTTAATCGTGTTAAAACTCAAATTTTTTCTTTGATTGGTTTAAATCTTATGCAGCTTACCATAAGATAAATTATCCTTGCATAGAACCAAACACTATTAGTGTTATCACTAGGTATGATCTTAAGGATGGACAAATAGTAAAATTTGAGTTTCCTCCATCAACCAAATTTATCATTCCTAATGTTAGGGATGAAAAACATAATCCAATCTTGGCCTCACCTTTTAAGTCTAAGAATGAGTCTTAATCCATTTCTCCTAAAAATATTAGAAATCTTATGGAACAATCCAACTATACCAACAAATATCTCCAGACCATAGGAGAAAAACCTAGCTTTAGTATAGAAGCTGGTGTGTCGTCTAAAAACAATCCAAACCCCAATCTTTAAACCTTTAGGATGACTGATAAGCTTAAGAAAAATTTTGCTAAACAAAAGCTTTCAATCAACCTAGTCAACCTTCAATGAGTTTAAATAGAGACTAGATGAAATGGGTTCCTTAGTCATACAAGAAACTCCACAAACTTCTACATCTCAAGAAGCTCATTCTAGACCAACCTTAACTTGGGAAAGGTCTAGACATGCAGCCCAAAAGGACAAAGATAAGGAAATCAATGTCCTTAACCAAATTAGGTCAGATATTGGAAACTCTGACTCTAATAAATCTGTCCAAATTAATCCTATTAGGAATTAGCCAAGTTGGAAACAACCTTCTAAGTTGTATTAAAATAGGGTAATCGCTCCTGATCTTCTCGTCGAAGGAAAAGACCATTCTAAATCTTATAATGCCAACCACATCTATGATTGGAACATAGATGGTAAAACTGAGTACGAAATCCTTAATGTACTCCAACAAAGGTCTATGGTTGCAACAACCTACGACACATCCCTTAACTGTACAGAAACAATTATTCTAAACATTTTAGTTTATAGTTTCACTGGACAACTAAAAGGATGTTGGGATAATTACTTGTCTAAAGAAGACATGATTACCATCCAAAATGCTGTCAAAACAAAAAATGATGGTACAATCTTAACCAAAGATGGTGAACCAATCCCTGATTCAGTCAATCAACTAATTTTGACCATTGTTCAGCATTTCATAAGAGATTTAAGCCTGTGGAAGGATAGATCTGCTGAAATCCTTTCCAATCTTAGGTATAAAACTTTAGCTGACTTTAAATGGTATAAGGATACCTTCCTCACTAGAGTTTTTACCTGAGAAGACAGCCAAGAACCTTTCTGGAAAGAAAATTTCTAGCTGGTCTTCCTAAATCACTTAGGGATAAGGTTAGGGATAAAATCTAAAGCCAACACCCCAATAATTAAATCCCTTATAGGCAACTAAGTAATGGTCAACTTATTGCTTTCATCAAGAAAGTAGCCTTAAAGATTTGTCAAGATGATAAAATCCAATATTAGCTTGCCAAGGAAAAGGCTCAAAATCGTAGAGATTTGGATAATTTTTGTGAACAATTTGGTCTTCCTTGTTCTAAACTTGGGAAACCCAGAAAACATATCCATAATTCTGATAGCTAGAAACTCAAAAAATTTGTTTATCATCGTCATAAATCTAGAACTCCACCTAGGAAGCTTAAGAGAGAATTTCAAACCAAACCTCCTTTTGATAAGGTTAACATTCCTATGAAACCTATAGTCTGTTGGACTTGCGGAAAAACCTGTCCATAAAATTCAGTATTGCAGGCTTAAGAAAAATCATTTGATAAACTTATCTTCGACTGATGAAGATTGTTCATCTTCTTCCCAAATCAACGTTTTCACCAGAGAACAAGATCTTTTGTTTGAGGTCATTAATTGTATTATTGATCCTCAAGAGAAGAAAAGTCTTTTGTTAAAACTCAAACAATCTTTCAATGAACCATCTTCCTCGACCAGATCAAACAATTTGTTAATTAATAACAAGTTTAATCTTAAAGATACTCTAAAGAAATTTGAGACGAGTGTTGTCAAACCCATAACCACTCAGGATCTTCATCATGAAGTTAATCAACTGAAAGCTTAAAATCACCTTATAAAGAGCAACAAAATGTTCATCAAAATATTTTGTCTGTTCTACAATCAGGTGATCAAACTGATGAGGAAGAACTTACTCAGAAACTTCAAACTCTTAATAATGATTCTTCTGATAATTCGATTATTCCTCCCAAAAATTTTGAATTAATTAACCAATTAACAATTCAAAAGTTTTATATCAAAATCAAAATTATTGTTGGAACCTTTGTCCTTGAAACTGAAGTTCTGTTTGACACAGTGGCAGATTCAAATTGTATTTAGGAAGGATTAATTGCAACCAAATATTTTGAGAAAACCTCTGAACGTCTTAGTACCGCCAGTGGTTCTAAGCTCATAGAAAATTACAAAGTTGTTATTGCCATTATTGAAAAGGAAGATTTGAAAATTAAAACTTCTTTTCTTTTGGTCAAAATCTTAAAAATGTGGTTATTCTTGGAACATCGTTTATTAAACCCATCTTCCCGGTCACAATTTCAGATAAAGATAATTCTACCACTTATCTGAACAAATCAATCATTTTCAAATTTCTTAAAATTGTTATCGTAAAAAATTTGAATCCAATCTTCTATAAATAGAAACAAATCATTTATCTTAGGGAATAAATTTCTTATAAGAAAATTGATGATTTATTCAATCAACCGATAATCCAAAACAAAATCAAATCTTTTTTTAATCAAATCCAAAACTCCATCTGCGCTGATCTTCCAAACGCTTTTTGGTAGAGAAAGCAGCATATAGTTTACCTTCCTTATGCAAAAGACTTCAACAATCGTCAATTCGTACTAAGGCTCATCTTATTCAAATGAGCCAAGAACTTCTTGTTCACTGCCAAAAGGAGATTCATGATCTTCTGCAAAAGGGATTAATCAGAAAGAGCAAGAGCCATTGGTCTTGTTCTGCTTTTTATGTCAACAAACAAGCTGAAATTAAGTGTGACACTCCTCGCTTAGTTATCAACTATAAACCTCTTACCCTTCAATGGATTCGTTATCTGATTCCTAATAAGAAGGATCTTCTTAAACGCCTTTTTTCTGCTAAAATCTTCTCTAAATTGGATATGAAATCCGAGTTTTGGCAGATCCAAATCAAAGATAGTGATTACTACAAGACAACCTTCAATGTCCCTTTCAGGCAATATGAATGAATAGTTATGTCCTTCGGATTAAAAATGCTCATTCAAGATTCCAAAAAATCATGAATGACATTTTTAATCCTTATTCATCTTTTATAATTATCTATATTGATGATGTTCTTTTGTTTTCCCGATTCATTGATCAACACTTTAAGCACATTAACATATTTATCCAGATAATCAAGAAAAATGATCTTGCTTAATCTAAAACCAAGATCAATCTTTTCCAAACTAAAATCTTATTCCTTGGTCACAATCTATCAAGGAACTATTACTCCTATAAATTGAGCAGTTGAACTTGCTAACAATTTCCTGATCAAATAATCGAGAAAACTCAACTTCAACAATTTCTTGGTTGCTCAAATTATGTTGTTGATTTCTTTCCGCAACTTAGCAATCTCACTAAACCTCTTTATGATCCTCTTAAGAAGACACATCCTTTGTGGGCTAATGTTCACACTGATCTTGTCAAATAGATCAAATCCAAGGTTAAAGATATTCCTTGTCTTTACCTCCCCAATCCTTTAGCCAAAAAGATTGTCGAAACTGATGCCTCTAACATTGGTTATAGTGACATTTTTAAATAGTCTATCAATGGCAAAGAACAAATAATTGCATTTACTTCAAAACATTGGAATCATGCTTAGCAGAATTATTCTACTGTACAAAAGGAAGTTTTATCAATTGTTTTATGCATATCAAAATTTCAATCTGGTTTACTTAATCAAAGTTTTTTTTATTCGTGTTGATTGTAAATCTGCTAAAGAGATTTTACAAAAAGATGTTAAAAACCTTGCATCTAAAAAATATTTGCCTGTTGGCAAGCAATCTTAAGTATCTTTGATTTTGAAATTGAATTTCTCAAAGGTATCTTAAACTTTTTTCCTTACTACCTTACTCGTGAATATTTACAGAGAGTCAAATATCGGATTTGGTAAAATCTTACTCCTCTTGAGGGAGAGGAAGGGGCAAAAGTAGTAGCAAAAACATACTAGCAATAGTTGGTTTAATCGCTTATTCAGGGTCAGGATCATCTTCCAAGCAGGAAGATGATTCCAAAAACCAATCAGGGTCATCAACCCAATCGGGATCATCATCCTAGGTCCCTCAAACACAACCAGGGTCATCCACCCATATTTCCCAATCATAGACCTGAGTCTTCTACACATAAAACCAAACTTCAATCACAAACAAAGGTTGACTATGTCATGCCTATTCAAACACTTTTGACCCTTCAAGAACAGGGTCTTTCCCATCTTCCCAAAGGCCTTCCATCTAAATCATGGGCTAATATCGCTTAAGAAGAAGAAGACAATGAAAGTCTTTCAACCATGATTAATAATTTATAAAATAAACAAATAATCATTCACCAACCTAAAGGCAAAGTCCTTGTTCACTAACCTGAACCAGTGACAATCCATAAGCCTAAATCACAAACCTAATACATCCTTAAAAACAAGTATCAGGATGTTATTCAAATGGAACCCGAATTTTGGGACCCTAAACCAAACAAAATCCCCCAGAAAATCTTTCCAAAAGATTTACAGGGTAACCAATTCCATTACAAACCAATTTCAATTAGCAAAACACAACATTTTAATGAATTTATTCTGGTTGATACAAATTTAGTCTAGATTAAACATCATAAAAATAATAATTCTGAGCAAATAGCTTATTCAACACTTCAACTTCTTAAGGTTCTAATGCCAAGAGAATTTGGAGAATTGAATAAAATAAAATAAAAATCTCAAAATTATGATCACATTAGTTTTTCTTACTGGGATTATCAAATTACCTGACAAAACGACTTTTATTTTCAAAATAAAGACTTTATGCATTCATGGTTAATTTACTTCAAACAAAATGTTCAATACAGATTTCCTCAATGGTTTCTTCATTAGTGGACTTTTTATGGACCAATTCTCAAGATACTTCCTTCTGAGGTTGTATCAAGTTTGACTACCTTTATAAAGAAATTTGAGTTTGCTGATGATCCTTTCCTGATAGACTTGCATTTCTTTAGTAAATTTCTCTCACCTGGATTTTCCAATGGTGCTATGTTTATGGTAATGTCTCTGTCAAAGGACAGCTGCCCACACTCAGAAGACAAGCCTTAGTCAAATGGTGGTCTCAATTGGATCACTCAAGGGCTCATCCTGATCAAGTAAAACTTTGGTTTAAAATTCATCCTAAATTAACCAAAGCAGCAGATCCAAAGACTTGCCAAATTCTCAATCAAAGGGCGGTAGCCTTATCGGCCCTTTCAGCATCATCTTCAAAGGAAAAGTTTGCTGAGAATTTGCAATCAAAGGGCAGTAGCCTTATCCTTAATCTTATGAAGAAATAATAGGTTTTATCCTTAGCAAAGAAGCTTAAAGAAACCTCTTCAGCATCTTCAGATGATTTCAATCAGAATGAAGACGCCTATTATGAAATAAATCTTGCCGAAGATTGACGTTATCATTCCATCATATTTTCCTGTAGCTGATCCTTGTTCATTGTAGTGGTAGGTCGTCTGATTTTTGTTACTGTAACTATAGCAACAAGAAAATGGTATGTTTTAAAAGGGCTACGTCCCTCATTCTGTAATCAAGTTTTTAGATTCAGAGAGTTTTTTCCATAGGTATGCCTCTGAGTTTCAATCTTGTAATCTTCTTTTGAGAAATAAAATCTTCTTTTCTCATATTTGCATGTTTTAATTTTGCAATTGAATTATTCTCTTCTCATCTACATCCTGATGGCTTGCCACGCTTGAGAGTTCAACTTTTTATGTTTTAAATTTATAATTTTTGCATTTTATTCTAGTTTTTTATTCTAGTTCTTCGCCATGTAGAGTTCGTCTCTAATCCTGTTTTCCATTAATATTTTGTCTGTTTTAATTCCTTTTCTTGCTTCCATGGTGTATATATATTAGCAACAATATATAAAATTAAAATGTAAAGATGCACATGTTTGAATTTTTATTTCTTAAAAATGTTAATTAATTTAGTTAATTAAAAATTATTTTAATATTAATTTACTTAATTGATTTACGAGTTATATTTTTTAGATAAGATAAATTTGATATTTTATAATATTTTTTATTATATATTGATGTGTGCTATTTTTAATTTTACTTTATTTTTTTCTTAATATATACTATTTCATATTTTTTATAGTTATTTAAGTACGACATTTTTAATGATTTTTATTAAATTAAATTTAGTAAATAACTATAATAGATTTTAATCAGCATTACATTACATTAGTTTAATTAAAAATAAGTTTCATCTCTATAGTTTTGGTTTCTATTTTATATTAATATAATGCAAAGAATTTCTTGTGTTTCTTTTAGATAGTGAAATATTTTTCATTCTATTAATACAAAATAATTAAATCATATTAATAAAATAACATAACTTGAACTTGAATTTCACTGTTTTTTTTTGTTTGCTTATTTTCTTGAGATGGATAGAAAATTATTTAATTATTTTCTACATTCACCCTTGGATCACGTCAGAACTTATCGTTGAAACTTATTGAGGTTTGGGGTTTGGGGTGTTTCCCAACCCATTCAGCAAAGGCGGACACAGGGGGGCTAGGGTGAGCCATCGCCCCCTCCCCCCCCTCCCCCTCCAAAAAAAAATTATTAATATAAAATTTATTATATATATAATAAAAATAAAAAATAAAAAATAAAAAAATAATTTGACAATAAAAAAGTGTGGTATTGTAAATGTGTGGGTCGAATGAAGGACAACCCATAATCATCCCATCTTATTTTATCTTTAGGGTTCAAAAATAGGATACAATATTTTTTAATATTACATTAAAAAATATGATAAAATATTTATAAGATTGCACTGCATAATATAAAATATTTTTAAGATTACATTGCATAATATAAAATATCTTTAAGATTGCATGACATAATATGATATAATATTTTTAGGATTGTATTCAAAAATTGATTAAAATCATATGCCTAAATTAATATAAATAGAAACATATTTTTGTATTTATAGTATGCATTACATTCCAAATAATATTAGAGTTTTAGAGAGTTTATCTTTGCATCATTGAGAGAATTGTTGTGAGATCATATAGAAGCGTTTGACAAGTCCAATTCTTCAACTCTCCATCAGGATTTAAAGGTACCTATTTGCTTAAGGAATAGAAGCGTAAATGTAACCATTTTATTGTATTCTTCTTCTTGACTTTGGAAGAAGTCACAACTGGGAAACTTGGATATCAGTTCTGTCTCTATTCTTGGTGAACTGAGACATGCGACTTCTGGCTGGGAAACAAGGATACCAGTCGGAAACAAGGATACCAATTGGGATAATTGTTGTCTAAAGGTAGACTAGGAAGCTAGGATACTAAAAACTCTTGTATACAAAATTATCATAGTGGACTTGTCCATTAAATTGATTATCCAATTTGGACGTCATGGTTTTTCACTCAATTGGATTTTTCACGCTAAAATTGATTGTGTCTTCTTTATCTCTTATCTCCATATTATTGCTTTAAGTTTGATTTTAAATTGTGAATTATTTTATTAAGATTCACTAGACTTTGTCAGCTTGTTCATTAACCCACTTTGTTTGTAATTTGTCTGTCTGTGAAGATAATCAAGACCAGACTTCAAAATAGAATGGAAGACCAATTTCTTAATGATTATTTGATTACATACATTGAAAAAGAAATTGTTTTGAGTTTTAACATGGATTCAATTATAGATGATTTTAATAATATGAAAACACGTAGAGTAAGAGTCAAGTGAAGTAATCTTAATTTCTGTAATAAATTTTTTTAATTTTTTTGTATATTAGATTTGTATTGTTTTCGGAGTACTTTTATTTATATTTTGTTATATGTTCGTCCCCTCTCAATAAAATTCCTACGTCCACCACTGTTATTCAGAAAAAAAATGATCTAGTAGTTGTTGAGAAAGAAAAAGGGGAAAAAAGATATCACATGTTCAAATTTTCCTAAACTAACATTTTTAATAAAATTAATAAATTAACATTGTCAATAAAAAAATAGAATTAGAATATTTAATATTCGGTAACCAATTGCTGGGAAATTTAATAATGGTCATGATATGTATACATCCTGTAATTGAGCTGGGTATTCTTGGTACTCTCTAAATATGAAAAAGTTTTTTTCTGATAAAGAAAGCCACCAATTCCCCCCTTCTACCAATCATATCTCTCGTAATAAAAAAATTCAAAACACTTTTTTTTTTCATACTTTTTCAGGCCATTAAACATGAAGTTTTTATGGTGTCATGGATGAAGTTTTCAAGCACTTTGACCTCCATATTACAAAATTCTTATTTTTTTGTGAATTACAGATTATAAAATTCAAGCATACAATTCTTATGTGAACAAATAAAAGGCCCGGTTGTACACAATTATTAACCTAGAAGTAAAAGTTAAGCCGTTTCTCATAGGCCTTAACTAAAAATTCAATTTATGGAAAAGTGAAGATACATGAAGATTTTATTTTTCTCATATGCCTCTATCACCCATTCACCCTTGATTTGCTTTAGTTTATTTACCTTCTCCCACCTTAACCACGTTTCTGTTTCTTTCGTTCGCTGACATGCATGCATACACTGTTATATACCACTTTTTTTATCACATGAATTGCCACAACGCAACCACAACACAATCTCAACAGTTATATACCACTTTTTTATCAAGAAAAAAAGAGTCAAACTTCAATCTTCCTAGTCGAATGGATATGGATGTGTGGGATGTTAGGGAAGTGCGGGAGGCAGGTGGCAAACAATACAAAATCTTAAAATGAATAAAAATCAAAATAACCATATAAATAATAGATATATCAATAATTAAAATAACTATAGAATTCTTTTTTGCAGTCGGTGCAATCATATAATAATTTCATGCCGCAATCTGCATCATAGCAGCCGCGACCACAATTTAGAACCATGGATTGCACTATGCAAATCATACAGAAAGAAAAATTCATTCATGGACCTTATAGAACATCATTAGTCTAATGTCATTGACATGACTCTGACATTAGAGAATATTGGCCTTACACGATACGACTCTTGAATTGAAAGGTGATATACAGTACAAAATACAATAAAACACTTCACAACAAAGCAAAAAAGTTCCCCAGATCAGGCATGCAAAGGACACTTTACATATCAGACACAAAAGATCCAAAAACAATTTTAAAATTAAACTTAACGCAAGTTAACACCCCGTCCTGATCATCCTTCAGTGTCATCTTCAGAGAGTAGGGTCCCTGCAAAAACGAACACAGACAAGGAAATGAAGCCATTAATGTAACAGTTCAATAAAACAGAAAAGTTTTGCCCAATAGAAATTTGTTATCCAAGACAAGGATTATTAAACCAAGAAAATAGAGTTCAAGAAAATTTTACATCATCATTCGGGGCACCGAGCCCAATCAAGACTTCAGTATAATATGTGACAAAAGGAGTGTTAGCAACACACTTTTTCTAACACATACTCTATTATTACTTAGATGTCTTTGAAAAGTACAAAGTCAGGGGGAGACTCATCAAATGAGATGTGAGACCTTCCAAAGTTTACAATTGTTAATAAATTTCAGCCAGTAGTAGAAAGTGTGTTCCAAAGAGTGTGTTAGAGAGTATATTGCTAGCATTTCTCTCTGCCACAATAGGTGTTGATTGCCACCTTATCCATGTGTATTACCTTGAGTGCTGAGATCAAGCATCAAACAAAACATGAATTTGGGGGAAGGGATACTTACAATTCACAACATAGAGATGGCATTGACAATGCCATTCTTCTTAATGGAAAACATGCATTCGGCAGTGGCTTTTTCTAAGCTTTATGACACACCATGTAGAATGCATATTTGTCTATTTGATCCCTAAGTCCCTTAAGCAAGATAGGTATAGTTATGTTGAAACCACAATAGTTAGGATTTACAAAAGTACACATTCCAACACCCGCTCTACTTTACCATTTACATCACCTACCTCCTTCTAGCTTACTTTTGCAGGAACCTCCCTCCCTTATCTTATATTCTATCACATTCACATCCATACATTAATGCACAAATTTGCCCATCCATCCTTGTACCTTCAGTATTTACCTTCTGCCTAACAAGGCCCTATATGCTTAGGCTTAGCTCAAGTGTCTGGATGCGTGGATATTGTGCGTAGAAGTCTATGGTTTGACTCCTTAAAATAAAATAAAAAATAGAAAGGTTTGGTTTATGCATGTATAAGACAAACAATTGAGGCAAATCTAACTCTAAGGCAAACTAGGACACAACTACAGGCTATCATATAAAATAAATAAATAAATTCAATTCAAGTAGCATATATTGCAGGATTGTTCTTGCCTATTCGAGTTTAAATGCCTCTTGATAAGAATCACACTTCTAGACTAGCTTCAAAAAATTTCATAAATTTAAAAAAGATCTAGAACTTTAAAAGGAAGTTTAGATGGAAGCATGAATATCCAATAACTTAATAAGGTCATTCAAGTGCAATATTTGTAAAGGTATCCAAATCAAAATCAAGTGTTCAAGAATCGAACATTGATTAAAGATTTGAGGGGAAAAAAATAGTAAAACTTAACTTTAAAGTAAAAAACAAGGTAAAACTGAATCAACAACCACCACCAAGCCTACTCTACCAAAAAGTCAAAAGCCAAATTTTCAGTAACAACCTTTAGAGCAAAAGTATTTTCTAATGGTTTTTTCTGAAGTTTTATTCAGCATTCCTTTACCACTTTTAATTGAATTATCTTCCACTTGATCAACATTTCTTGCTAAAGCTTATATTGTTCTTCTCATATGTCCAAATCACCTTATATGAGTCACCATCATCTTCTCAATAGGGGCTACTTCAACTTTCTCCCAAATACACTTGTTTCTAATCTTATCTTTTCTTGTATGTCTAATCATCTCATCTCTGCTACACTTACTTATTGCTCTCGATGGCATTTCACTGCCTAATATTATCTACCATAGAGCCTTGGTCATTTAATAGTTGTATGGTAGAGTTTTCCCTTGTGTTTGACTGGCTTTTGGTATCATGAATCATGCTTTAAACATTTTCTTCATTTTATCCATCTAGCTTGAACTCTGTGTGTGACATCCAAATCACTTTGATAAGAGATCCAAGATACCAAAACTATGCGACTTGTAGTATAATGTGATTGGTGATCCTCAATTAAGGAAAAACTGAAAAAGTGAATCATTAATGCAAACTGATTAAAAAGATGAAAGTAGGAGAGACACCACAATCTTTTCAAGCTATCAACCTTCATAGCTGAACACTTAAAAAACATATTTTGCACCATTAAAGAGTCAGCGATGTATGTGGAAGAGGGAGCACCTAAATATCCTGTTCTAAAGAAAAACTGGGTGTACCTTGCCACTTGATTTGGTATAGCATCACATAAACCCAAAATCATAGTAAAGTCAAAAGTGAACAATGGCAAAGAATTTAGTAAGTACAAGAAAACAAGTAATAATATGAAGGATATGGCTCAACTATGAACTATTTAAATAAAAAAATTGACCAACTGAATGTCAAACATAACCACAATGCCATGCATTTAAAAGGGAATGTGAAAAAGATGTTATTATTCAAAAGGATTCAGAGAGCTAGTGTAACAGAATATAGGATGTAGTACGAACTACGAAATATACAGCCAGAAAATCCACTCAAGAATGGCACACAACTAACCACTGTCAAATTAATTTTTGAGTCATCCCCCAAAAAGCAAATGACTTTTTTAGTCAACAGAGACTACTGATTTAGACAAACAGAATGACCAATTGATTAAATCCAATCTATTGCATTGGTGTAGTTAACACTATCTCTATGGCCATCATTAATAAAAATAGCATTCCAGCATATCACTTTTTTGCATGTTCACTGGTGGTTAAATGACTTGTGACTTTACATTTAGGTGATACATGCTGTCACAGAGAGAGAGAACAAGATAACTTTTTTAAGTATACTTGTATTAAGGAAAATCAGTTATTTGAAAGCAAGGTTAGTTTCGATCTCCTACAACAAACCTACTTTTCAAAAGGCAAATTCATTTGTGTCAAAGAATTACATGTGAGGATCTCCTGGAAGGTACACCTCAAGACATTTGACACTCTAAAGGAATTAATTTAATCACTCTTGGTTAAAGCAAACTTAACATTGTCGTAATTTTTCAAGTTACAAGCCCAAAAAAGGAAGATGGTGCAATACAACCGAGTGCATGTTTGCAAATGCCTAATAATGAGAAATTAGCACCAAAATCAAAGTTATATAGATTAATTTCACAATGCCAGAAACATTTAAGTATCAAGGCTCAAGGGACCCTTAAAAGATGTCAAAGGAAGCTGTATATCATGATAGGGTAATATTTTTAGAATATGTTCATTCTTTAACTTTGCTAGGAGAGTTTGTTTGATAAAATGAAACAAACCGGTGGAGTAATTGCAGGCAATGTTTGGGTGTGAGAAATCAGAAAATTGCCATTAGCAACAGGACAGGTTACTTCTTGACAAAGATCAATTCTTTCAGTATGGACAGGCACCCCAACGTATGAAACTCCAATTACCACCTCTCCACCATAAATAGCTTTACCTGCATGAAGAATTGACAGAAAATCCACTTATAATTTGTTAAAATAGACAAGTGGCACATGATAAGGAACAAATGAAGTGAGTACTCATAATATAAAATGGTAGGTTATATAAGTCCCCCGAATCATTTGCAAACAACAGGCGTTTAGATGAATGATTATTATTATTATGTTTACACATACATAAAATTAAAAACAATATTGAAATGTAAGTATGTAATGTAACTATGGGTGGTCAAATGTCCTGTAATCACCACTTCAGAGTACTACCATGCAAATAAAATAAAATTTGACAGAAATTTGAAAAGCAGCAAAACCAGTTAAATAAGAAGAGAGAGAGAGAGAGAGATTACCAGAAGTAGCTGAGATCTTAAAGGTAGCCACCTCGCCACTCACCACAGGGTTTGGTGATATTTCAACTCCAGACACCTTCACAGCATAGTCTGCCTTCTTATCTACAAATATTTTTTAGCATAAAAATAAAAAGACAAAAAGATAACCATAACCTAAAACAAATCTGAACAAACAATAAACATAGATATAACAGCTGCCAGCACTACATGACATCACACAGTGACACTCTCACTCTAACACACTCTTTCAAAAACACCCTCACTCTAACACACTCTTTCAGAAACACTCTTTGTGAATCTCACATCTTATATCATGATTTCATATTTCATAGTTTTAAATAAATTTTAATCAATCAGTATGTTAAAAAAAAGGATAAATAGTCATTTTTGTCCCTGAATGTGTAAAGCGCTGATAAATTCGTCCCCGAAAGATGAAAATTCAAAATTTTAGTCCCTGAAAGTGAAAAAAGTGCGACAAATATATTCATCCGTTAACTTTCGTCCGTTACTGTTAATGAAAGAACCTACGTGACACATTTAAGGACGAATTTATCAGCACTCTACAAATTCAGGAAGAAAAATGACTATTTATCAAAAATATAATTTAATCTTCATTTTCCTCCCATTTTTAATCGTTGCAAGCATAGCATTACAATAAGCACTTAAAAGAATAGGAAAACAAGCATAAGTTAAAACAAACATAATAATAAGCATAATATGTCTATTCTACTGAAATTTCTAATATGACAATATATTACCCAAAATATGAGACTCAAACAAAAATGCACAGTCATTAAGTTAATCCTAACAAAAAAATGAAAACTAACATGATTTTGTCATTACTTTATGTTGTCAAAATAGAAACTTAGAGTAACAAAAATATTATGTTTATTAATCAATATCATGCTTATTATTATGTTTGTTCTAACTTATGTTTGATTTCCTATTTTTTAAATGTTTATTGTAATGTTATACTTTCAACAATTAAAAAAGAGGAAAGATGAAGATTAAATTATATTTTGAAAAAATAATCATTTTCGTCCCGAATATGTAAAGCGCTGACAAAATTGTCTTTGAATATGCCATGTAGACTCTTTCGTTAACGATAATAGACAGAAGTTAACGGATAGATAAATTTATCGCACCTTTTTCACTTTCAGCAACTAAAATTTGAATTTTCATCTTTAAGGAACGAATTTGTCAGCGTTCTACATATACGAAAAATGGCTATTTACCCTAAAAAAATGTGTTCCTACCGTTCCACTTTATCTAAAATAAGAGATTCCAATTTCAAACAGAAATCGAATCTGAACCCAAATAAATAAATAAAAGTTTATTTCTTTTCACATAAATCCATGAAAGTTGCAGGACCAAGCACTTGCGAGGGTGGGAAAAGGAATACAAAACTCTCTGTGCAGAAAAACAATTATTATCAACAAATAGAACTAGTTAAACATCAAAACATAGAGAAGTAGTTCTAAATTACTAATCCTATCTTGCACTGATCGAGATTATCTCCTAATCAAAATTATGATAATAATAAAAAGTCAAAACCCAGAGAGAGAGAGATGAAGTACCGCAGTAAGTGACTTTAATTTTAGCTTGAGCGTGAAAGGGTGCAAGGAAGAGAATGGATAAGGACAGAAGAAGGTAGAATCTGAGAAGAAACTGAAACTCCATCGCTTGCTTCAAAAGGGTCTTGGAATGGAAGAAGAGAGTTTGGAAAGAAAAGAGACACACAACACAACATTTTGCTTAGGTGTTACATTATAATAAATAGACCCACTTTATCCCAAAATAATAATAAATAGAGACAAACTAACACTCCTACCTACAGAGAATATATGAATGCATTTAGTTCTAAGATTTTTTATACAATATATTTTTAATATTTCAGGCATTTTTTAAAATTTAATTTTCATAAACCATTCATAAAAAAATGCATTATCGTTCAATAAAAATTGTATTAGATATAAATTTTAAAATAATCATAATAAAAATCAATAAATTTGCTATACATAATAACCACTTATTAATGTAAAATATTACGTTTTAATTTAATTTTTCCCATAAGTTTTTTTAAAATTACAAATAATTATTTTTATAACACTAATGTTTTCTTCTTTTTTTGGTGAAACATGAATGTTCTCTAAATATACACTTAAAGTTTCTTTAACATCATTCTAATGGTGGATATTTTTAAAGTCCCAACAAGATCCGATATAAGAAATATTAATGATATAAAAATATATTTTAAAATAAGGATATTTACTTTTTATTTTCAGTTCATAAATTTTCATTAATGTTTATAAAATATTATTTTACTTTTATTTCATTTTTTGGATATTTTTATTTATTCTTCATAAAATATAAAATAAAAATAAGAATCGTTTGCATAATTTAATTTCTAAATTTAAATTAAATTCAATAAATAAATAAATCAAGCACTGCGTGCAGTGCATGGCATCTTTTTTTAATAAATACAAAGGGGGACCACCTGGTCATAAATTTCACTTTTAGAATTTGAGCCCTATTCAGTAACTAAATACTATATTGTTTGTAGATGATGAATAATTGTTGGCTCAAAAAACAACGACTTATATTTATTATTTGAGTGATTCAAAATTTAAATTTGAATTCTAATTGATTATTGAGTATAAAATAAATTTTATTGATATAAATATAGCCACAATATCTGTATATATTGTATGCACTTATGATTTTCGACATCATTCTTCACACAAATTAATGTTGTAAACAAAAAGTAGTATAACAATGATTTATAATTTATCTACTTACAGCTTATTTTTATATGTTATTTTTAAAAATCAAAACTTGTAAATATTCCCTGCGTCTCTAAAAAATCAAATTGAACCAGCTTAATTCCAACTAGATAGAGGAAACTCTTCATAAATTTCACGGATGGTATTCTAATGACCTAATAATTGAGGTAAAACTATCCGTATATACCATATAGACCAAATCGAGTTTAATAACTAAACCGAAGTCAACTATTTTTTCCAGTTAGGCCAATATGTTTAGGAGGATTTGGTAACCTGAAAATGAATACCTAGATAGTCCAATCTGTATATCATACAACAAATTCAAACTATTTCCAATTACATTATAAAAACCACTCTTGACTCATTAGGAGCTGAAGAGCTGGAAAATCTGATAATCGCATGCATTAGAAACCATTTATTATACTCTTCCGTCTTTGTTAAAAGCTATCAAATTTCTTGGGAAAATATACCCCTACCGGCTACAGTTACATCCGTCTTTGTTTTTCCCTGAAAACCAAGATATTTTTTGGGGGAGAATATTCGGATATTTCCCATTTTAAGTCTTGTCTTGCAAGTTTCTTAAAAGTTTTTTTCCCTCAGTAGCAAACGCGATGCACACAAACAACGAAATGGGATAAACCAAAACGTTGGAGTTTAAAAAGAACAAACAAATATACTAAAGTACTACTATTTAGGAACCGAGATTATCCCTTCGACAATCATAAAAAAGCAAGTACTACACTGTCCACTTTCTCACAATCATTTGATCAAACACTACTACTTTAGTCCACACACACTACGGTTATGGAAACATCAACAGTATCACCATCATCATTTTCATCAATTCTGATTCTAGCTTCCACACAAGTCATTACTGCTGGGCACACTGTACCCGCTGTGCACCACCAGGCATGTCATCATCCTCATCATATGCCTCCTGAGCTTGTTGTTGCTTCCTCCTAGTCTCCTCCTCCATGTTGACATCATGGAGTGTTGTTTCCTCACATTCATCCAGCTCCATGTCTGTCAATTGCGAAGAAGGCTTTGGTGGCAGAACAGCTTCCAAGGCCTTAACCTGGTCAGGGTTTAGAGAATCTGGGAACTCCACAGTGAAGTGAATGTAAAGCTTCCCCTTCATGAATGACCTCTGATACATGGGCATTCCCTCATCATTTATAGCCTTGTATGAATCTGCATGCATAACCAGCAAAGTTAGAATTTTCTTAGCACATAATAAAAAAACCCATCTAATCACAGCAAAATTGGGGCAGGTGTGAATCACTTGCATACCAGGCTTGACAACTTCCCCAGGATTGGATTTAATAAGAAGCTGACGGCCATCCAAGTGAGTCAGCACAAATTGGAAGCCACATAAGGCCTCAGTAAGGGACAAAGTGTGCTCTACAAAAAGATCTTCAGCCTTTCTTTTGAATTTGGGATGTTCCTTCTGCTGAAGGACAAAGACGATATCCCCAGTAATTGTGTCTGGCTGCAAAATACAAACAACTCAAAGATCATTATAAATTCTGTGATCCATGATCCATGAGACACAATGCAAATGACATTACAATTCTCATATCAGCATACCGCTTCATCAGCTTCGCCAGGGAATGTAATCTTCTGCCCGTTCTGCATTCCCTTTTCCACAATAACTTCAAGGACTTTTTTCTCCTGCACAACCTTCTCTCCCTTGCACTGTGGGCAGCGATCTCTATCATTGATAGTTTCTCCAGTACCCTTGCATTCATTGCAAGCATGCTGCATCTGCTGAATCATGGACGGGCCAAGATGTCTTATAGAAACCTTCATACCAGTTCCTTGACAACCAGCACACTTCATCGAAGCACCAGACTTGGAACCCTTGCTGAGAATTCACAGACAACAATTAATGTAAATCCCATTTGTGAAACAAGCAAGAATTACACAAACAATAAAATCTAGTCAATGTTTGAATTAATCAAATGGGTTAAATATATCTACAACTATAAAAAGTTATTAATCTCTCAAAATAATTGCCTCCTTGATAAAAATATGTCAGATGTAGCCCTTGAATTGCCTCCTTTTGATTATATTTAACACATTTTCATAAAGGAGAAAATTTACTTTTGAGACACTAAAAATGAACAATGTCCAATCTACATGGACTAAAGACATATTATATATAATCAAATTCATACTTTTAAGCCCCAAAAACAAATTCCCTAAAGATTATTTATTGTCGAAAACCAAACACTTAAAATACCCACAAACAATAAAAACCCGTATATGTTCCATGGTTCAAAATTGTGGTCCGTAACAACAACCACAATTTAAACACGCGGCACTTGTCTGCAATTCCCAATAATAACCAAGGATTGCCCGCAACCACAATTTAAGACCATGCTACGTCGTATTAATAAACATCATAATTTTAAACCAAACAAAAAGTAATTTTTCCCTAAAATCTAATCACCAATCAAAACCAAGCAAACTCTGAATTCACTCACCCAGTGCATTTGGAGCATATGACATTTCTGGAGAGGGATAGCTTCTTAGAAGTCCCGAGATAAAGGTCCTCCAGAGAGACCTTGAGAGGGTGAACCACATCTTCTCCGCGCCTCTGCCTCCTACCGCGACTACTTCCACCTGTTCACAAAGCCATAACCCATTTAGCACAAATAAAATATCATTAATCATCAAAGATATGAATCAAAGTAATCAATCATAATATAATCCACCTGATCCAAAGGGACTCCCACCTCCAAAGAAAGATGAAAAGATATCAAACGGATCATGGCCACCGCCACCACCCATTCCTTCCTTAAGCGCATCTTCACCATACTGATCATATATCTCACGCTTCTCAGGGTCACTCAGAACCTCATATGCTTGTGCCAGCTCTTTAAACTACACCAAACAAACAAACAAACAAAAAAAACACACACACCATAAGCCTCACCAAACAAACATGCTTGCAACAATTTCACCACCACAATACAATCAACGTTAATTTAACCCTAATTCTTAATTGAACCCTAATTTAACTTAATGAAACTCCTAATTGAATTGCGAATTAAGTGATTAAGAATTAGTACAACAAAAATTACCTTCTCAGGATCACCGCCCTTGTCAGGGTGATTCTTGATGGCGGCTTTCTTGTAAGCCTTCTTCAGATCATCCTGCGAAGCGTTCTTCGAGACGCCGAGGATTTCGTAGTACCTCGTATTATCGCTCTTCTTCGGTGCCCTCCCAAACATCTTTAATTATTAACGAATGAGTCGAAATTGAAAATCCTAGTTTCAGGAAAGCGAAGAACAACAACGAGAACTGAAGAGTGAAAAAATAACTCTAGATCCGAATCAACGAGAGAAGAAGCAACACCGCCCTAAACTACTATCACTCCAGCGTTGGTATTTATATTTATTATTTACTGTGTTTTTTGTTTGTTTTTTATTTTTTCAGGGTGTAGATTGTAAGAGGGTTTAGTAATGGACGGTTGCGATGGAGGCTCGTAAAGTAGGTCCCACGGGAGAAGGGTCTAGAATTTTTGTTCGCGTGTTTAGGTTGGATGCGTGGACCGTTCGATGTGTGGGTTGACGTTTGATTTTGTTCTAGATCCTTCGCAGCAAGCTCTAGGAAATGCCAGAGTTTCCTTTTGAGTTTTTAACTTTTTTTCTCTTTCAAAATGTTTTGTTTTTCTTGTTTCTTTCTTTGAGTCCACTAAGCGCTAACCATTTTTTAGTTTCTCAAATGATGACCACATGGATGTCACACTATGAGACCCTTTAGCTTATCTTTGATTGGTTTTGTGCAAATAATAATAAATTGGTTAATATTAATTTTGATTTATTATATTTCATAATTATTTTACTTTGATATATTAAGTTTAAAAAAGTTTCACTCTACTACATTAAATTTTTAAAAGTGTTAGTTGCTGAGTAGGATGAGATAGCTAGGATTTCAAAACGACACTGTTTTGGATGATGCCTTCTTGTTTGCAAAATAAGAAATCATTGAAAAGAGAAGTGGCATTCTAACGTGAGGAAAAAGTGGAGGAAAACCCAGAGTTCTTACGAGCAAGAGCAAGACTTAAGGCACATGGTTGTCATCGGATTGTTGTCGGTGTTGCCTTTTGCCGTCATCGACGTTGTCATCGGAGGTATGTTGTTCGTGTTGTTGTTGTTCTTTTGTGTGTGTTTTTTGTATATTTTTGTTTCGACATTTTTTAGTTCATTGGGTTTGTAGTGCAAAATGAGATTTTCGTGTTGGCCTTTTTGAGTTCATTGTGTTGTGTTGTCCTTTATTCTCTCTTTACTTTGGGTAGGAGTGTTCACGGGTATGGGTTACATGCGAACCCGAATTGATCTAAACTGATCCAAACAGTTTGGGTTTGGTCATTTATGTATTTGGGTCAAAATCGAACTGATCAAAACCATTCATGCGGGTTGAGTCACGGGTTTAGATCTATAGATCCGATCAAAACCGAACTGAACCGATCAAAAATTTTAGAATTGTTTGGTTTGATTTTAAATACTATTTATATTGAACTCCAAGTGTTGGAACTATAAATGTTTATAATATTAACGAATCATATTTTGTTCATTTGTTTCAGCAAATTTGGTTGCACCAAAGTTTATTGCAAGAAACTAGTTTGTAAGAAATAGTTGTGATTTAGACTATTATAGTAAATCTCGTTAAAGAATATTTTGTTTTAATTTGTATTAGTTTATTTTAGAATATTATGTTAATGGTATTAATTGAATCAATTTTACTACTTTCAGACATTTGATAATAATGTGTTAGTGTAAATAATCATTTTCATCTCTGAATGTATAGAATACTAACAAATTCATTCTCAAAAGATGGAAATTGAAATTTTAGCCCCCTAAGTAAAAAAAAAAGCAACAAATTCATCCATCTGTTACTATTAATGAAAGAGTCTACGTGGTACAAAGGGACGAAAATGTCAAAAAAACGATTACCAACATGACTGCTGAATAGATTGGATTAAAATGTTGGCAAAAGAAACTAAATATTGCTTTTTTCCTAACTATTTACCAATTTGGGGTTGTTTTAAACTTATTTACAAAAATGGGGCAGTCAAACACTCCTGGATGGGGCGTGTTACAACACGCCCCATGCAGGCGTGTTTCACCTGGTGGCGACACGTGGCACAAGAAAGGACACGCCCCATGCAGGCGTGTTTGACTACCCTATTTTCGTAAATAAGTTTAAAACAGCCCCAAATTGATAAATAATTAGGAAAAAAGTAATATTTAGGTTCTTTTGCCTTAAAATGTTAGTAAGTTTTCATTGGACCAAAATGTCAGTAAGTTTCCATTGAACAAGAGTATCATATGATACTATTATGTTACAACAATATGTCAATGATCTGAGAAGACAAACAAATAGTTGTAGCAAATTTGCAATGCATGTAAATGGATATACTGAAATTTGAATTTTCAACTCTCAGAATGAATTTGTAGCACTCTACACATTCAGGGATAAAAATGATTATTTACCCTAAATTACATTTTACCCTTAAATGAAACAAAATTTAGGATCTGATAAATTTATCCAATGGAAACTTACTCACGTTTTGGTCAAATGGAAATTTACTAACATTTTGATCCAATATATTCTACAGCCATGTTGACAATTATTTTTGTGACATTTTCGTCCCTTTGTGTCACGTAGGTTCTTTCATTGACGGTAACAGACGAAAGTTAACAAATGAATAGATTTGTCGCACTTTTTTCACTTTCGATGACTAAAATTTGAATTTTCATCTTTCGAGGATGAATTTGTCAAGTCTCTATACATTCAAGGATGAAAATGACTATTTACCCTATTGTGTTAATTATATTAAATATTTGGATGAATCATGATATAAAATAATAATTCTAAGAAAAAAAGATCAAATTTAAATGGGTAACCCGTTGGCCCAAACAAAACTGAACCATTCATGAACGAGTTGGATTGGGTTGGGTTTCAAAAAAAAAAAATTTGAAAATCGATCCGAATCGACCCGCGAACATTCCTAACTTTGGGTTATTTTACTGTGTTGTTGTTGTTGGGGTTTTGGGATATTTTCATGTTTTTTCTTGGTTGATGTTTTGGAAAAATACATATGGTAACTTGGCAATGTTTCCTAAGTGAATAAATTTTTGGTGTTATAAATTTCTGAGTGCCATTTTTGTATCTATGTATCAAATGAAGTTAAATATTCATTATCATTTAATATGTGTTGTGATTTATTCTATGTGTTTTTTGTAGGTTGTTGTACTTTGGTCTGTTGATATTGTAGTCTTCATAATGAATAAGTATTTCAATTGTTTGGTGCATCATGGTGGTAAATACTATAGAGACAAGGATAATTTGGAATATACAAGATGTGAATCTTTTTGGGAATGCATTGAGGATAAGTGGTCTTATTTTGTGGATGTTGTGGGAACTGAATTATCCCAATGGAGTTGTGCTATGGCATCACTGTGGTGGGGAGGACTTGAGGGTTGATTTGAAAGAGTTTAAGGATGACAAATATAATAACCAAGGTTAAATAAATAAAAGAAAAAGAAAGAAAAAATTAAATTTACAATATTCCGTCACAAAAAGTGTTAGCGACGGAATTAGCGATAGATTTAGCAACGGCCAGAGAGTGGCGCGGTTAGCGTGGGAACTGGCGCGGTTAGTGTGGGAGGTGCGCCATAATGGCGCGGTTAGCGCCAGAATGCTCCAGGAAGCCATTTCTTTCGAATTATTGGCGCGATTAGCGTGGGGAGTGGCGCCAGTAGCGTGGGGACGCGTTCAGGACCCTATAAAAGGGTCATTTAGACGAATTTTTGGGCCAAAATCAGTTCTTCTTCTTCCCCGCGCCTCTTTCCGCCATTAATGAAGTAGGAAGCTTCATATCTACTCCATTCTTCATCTAAACACTTCCTACCCAACTAGAGAGTTGATTAGAAATCCTCCATGAGCTAGATTCCAGCTTCAATTTCTTGAGAAAACCATCAATCGGAGAAATCTCGTTCTCTAGAGAACTTTGAGAAAACTGAGATTGGAGGAGAAAGAAGGCAATTCAAGGACGCCGAAGCTTGGAGAAGTGATCCTCCAGCCTTCCTCGACTGATTTGAGGTAAGAAACTTAAGTTTTACCGATTGATTTGTGAAATTGTTCATGGGGTGAATAGTAATCCATTTGAGTTAGGACTGGAATTAGGCTTGGGTTCTTTAGGAAAGTATGCTCAGGGGATTGTTCTGATGAATACTGAGCTTTGAATCATGACTATTGATGAAGTTTGGTTTTGACTCTGATATCTGTATGAGTAGGAAGAATGTGGGTTAAATGGAGGGTATTATGATATGTATGAGCCTAGGTTCTTTTACAAAATATGTTCAGGAGACCATATAAACGGTGAAAGAGCGTTGAAGTAATCATTTTGATAAACTTGATAATCATTGAAATATGGTTTGTTTAGGACATGGAATTGGCTTATGCAGAGTCTTGGAGAGACTCTAGTGTCTTAGTTAGGCTGAGCTAAATCCTGTTGAGGGTCTGTAAATCGCCTATAAGGTGGTTAGCTCTGATAACCCTAAGATAGAGAATAAAGAGGTTTTAATGGAAAGGAATATCGTTTCCTTTCATTCTAACGGTTGAGGACCGTTATTGATTGATTGTTTGTATGCCTTGTGTAGGGCGTGATACAAACATTGCTGGTGGTTGTGACCACGAAGCCGGGAGAGCCGGTGTAGCGCTGAGAGTAGGTAAGCTCTTTGTTCTTGGGAATGTTTCCCCTTGATTGTATTCCACCATACTCCAGAGGGAGTGATGGTTCTGGTATGAATTGATGCATGTATATTGAAATTGTGTGTTACTATTCTGATTGGAATCATGTACTTGATATACATGGATTGAGGCTATGTGTGTTGATTGATAAGATTTCTGTGGCCAGTAGAATAGATTAAATATGACGTGAATCCTGAGCGAATGAGAGCCCTTCAGTGGATGATCTTCCTTAGGTAGAGTTTGAGAGTCCTGAATGAATGAATGCCCTTCAGTGGATGATCTTCATCAGGCAGTGGTTGAGAACCCTGAGTGAATGAGTGCCCTTCAATGGATGATCTTCCTCAGGTAGAGTTTGAGAGTCCTGAATGAGTGCCCTTTAGTGGATGATCTTCCTCAGGTAGTATGTGATGAGAGTCCTGAGTGAATGAGAGCCCTTCAGTGGATGATCTTCCTCAGACAGTATGTGGAAGTCCTGAGTGAATGAGTGTCCTTCAGTGGATGATCTTCCTCAGGCAGTGTATAGGCT
This sequence comes from Glycine latifolia, assembly GCA_013407115.1. Taxonomy (NCBI): domain Eukaryota; kingdom Viridiplantae; phylum Streptophyta; class Magnoliopsida; order Fabales; family Fabaceae; genus Glycine; species Glycine latifolia. The sequence continues at coordinate 14,484,032 of CM023951.1, read as the reverse complement.
AGGTTATATATTTATATATTGTTTTGTGTTGCATTCCTGATATTGGTGGTGTCTAACGGAATGACACCGGTGTGATGATATACATGTGATATGTTGTGAACTGCTGAGGGCCGTGATGGCTAAATGATATTGATGTGTTTTATAAAAAGGGTGCTGATAAACCCTTGAGACATATGTATATGTGTTGTTATGGCTTGAGAGCTGTGATGGCTAGTTTGTGATGCCAATTTTGATATTATATACATGGAAGTGAACCAGGGGGAGGAAAGTCCTCCAAGGACCTTGAGTTTACTGAGATTGTTATCTCACCCCTGTTGGGAATTATGTTTTGCAGGTGATACTCAGGGAGTGGCTGATAGATCCCAGGGCAAGAGGCCCGAGTAGAGGGATATGGTTATGAGGGAACCTTAGGCATAGAGTTTGAGAGCATGTTGACTCTACTTTTATTTTTTTATGCCTATTATTTTGTACCCTGAGAGGGAATTGTATAGTTTTGAGATATACTTTGTATATTATAAGAATTCACCATATATGATGTACAGTGGGTGTTGTTGATGACGTTTGATGACGTCATTTTATTTATCGCTTCCGAATTGTTTATTTGTGATAATTGCTGCGCTTAATGACCATAAATCAATGTTAATGAACCGGATGCATACGGGGCGTTACAACAAAAGTGCTTTAGAAATGGCTGACATTGCGGCTAGGTAGGGAATTGTTCATCTTTATGTTGAGCATCATGTGGCTAAGGCTGAAACTATCTTCCATCTTCCAAGTTCTTTTGATGATTATGTAAAAGTTGTAGTTGGTGGTAATTATAAATTATCTTGTATACTTCTATAAATTTATAGTTATAGATTTTTGTAATTGGTTTTAGTTATGGTTGTTTTTTTGTTTGTTAGGATTTTGATAATTGTTCTACAAATGTTGATGATCTAGTTTGTGATCACATTGCAAGAAAAAAAATATAAAGCCAACTTTACAACATGTACCCAACTAGTTCACAAGCTGAAAAACCTTCCAAAGAAAAATTGACAGTTTATGGACCAAAGAAAAAAATGGGTCATCCAAAGGCCTCTCCAACCAATCCCACATTTCAGAGGGTGAAGCATACTACTAGAGTCAACCTAAGTCAAAAGAATTTGTGTAGGCCTTATGTGCATTATACTGAAGAAAATTTGACTTCAAACGTTGATCAGCCAATTGAAGAAAACTTAGATGATTTTAGCCACATTGTTTTTGATGATCTAGAAAAAGAAACAAATGGTGCAGAGGAATTTGTAAATCTTGAAGCAACAAATAGACAAAGTCGTGCAAGAAAGAAAAGAGGGAGACATGTTGATGATGGTGCAACTAGCAATGTTGAAGACAATGATGACATTGACAGTGATGTTGATTATCAATATGAAGAATTGGACAGTGGGCTAAAGTTTGATGGTAAGGGTAATGCAATTTTGAGAGAAAAGTTCCCACCAATTGTTCCTCAATCTAGCGTGATTGACTATAAATGGGAGGCTAGATTATTATTTGAAAGCAAATATGACTTCAAAGATGCAATCATAACATATGCAGTGCACTCGGGGAGAGATTTGAAGATTGACAGAAATGATAAGACAAGAATGAAGGTCATTTGAAAGTTTGGTTATCTTTGGTATATTTATTATGCAAAGGTAGGAGAGGAGGAAACATGGCAGTTAAGGACATGCTTTGATGAGCATAGTTGCTCTATGGAATATAATATTAAGTTGTTTTAGGCAAATTGGTTAAGCAAAAGCTTCTTCTAAGGAGTAAGGGAGAATCTTAACATGAGTCTACAAGATATTAGAAACAAAGTTCATGAACAATGAAATATTGGCATTAGTAGAACCGATGCATTTAGGGCTAGGACAGTTGCAAAAGATCTAGCTCATGGCTCATTCAAAGAACAATTTACAATGTTACAAGACTATTGTCATGAAGTGCTGAGGTCTAATGTAGGCTCTGAAAACTGTATGAACACACACACAAGAACCAAGAGGGGGTGAATTGGTTGATCTTGGTTAATTAAAAATTCTCAGACAATCAGAGTTAACAATATTGTATCACAAAACAATCCAAGATAGCTTTCAACCAATCAAACACCAATACTCAAAGAATGCAATCAAAAAAAAATTTTGTTGATTGGGAAATGCAACACCAATGAATGACAAGTTATAACAGCAAGAAAAGATAAAGACGAAGTAGTCAATACAAAGATTTATATTGGTTCACTTCTCAACCTAGAGAAGCTACATCCAGTTCTCCTAACCAACAAGTTAGAGTTTTGCTAATAATAATCTGTTTCTTACAAGCTTTTTACAACCACTCTTAATCACACCTAGATGAAGAACGAGATCTCTAACACACATAGAATCTCTGTGATCAAGACATAGAGAAAACTTATCTCTACTCTTACATCTAGAAACACCTATTCTAAAAAAGCCTTAAGAAAAATTATTGTTATAGCTACACACAAAAAGAAATTCAGAAAGATCTTACAAACAAGTTGTATGAAAGGAAACCACATGATGATCCACTAGTGATGTATGCAAAAGATTACCAGACTTGAATCAATGGTGAAAGAAATTACTTCAGAACTTTCATTCCAAAACTTCTTTTGAAATCTTGCCCAAAAAGAAATCATCTTAGAATTCTTGAAGCTTGAGGATTTGTGGGTCTAACACTGTTTAACACTTGGAATCTTTTCTTACTTCAGAAAGCTTATGAAAATACTATGATAATTCGTTGTGTCTTTTCAAAACACCCAACAACTATTTATAGAAAACAATTTGTAACTGTCAGTAATCGATTAATTCACTAATGTAATCGATTAAATTCACTAATGTAATCGATTAAGTAGTAATTTAATCGATTAAAGTGTTCTTGAACTTTCTGAAAAAGATTTATGAGCAATGTAATCGATTAGCATAGGAAGTCTTTGTTTCAAATACGCGCCAAGTAATCGATTACCACAATATCGTAATTGATTATCACAGGAAGACTATTATGTGATTTTGTGTAGTGTAATCGATTACCATACTCTTGTAATCGATTAAAGTGTTCTTAAAAGTTTAAGTAATAAATTACCATTTGCTGGTAATCGATTAAACCAATGAGAAATTGTTTTTCCAAAAACTTAAACATTGAACACTTGGTTTTTTATGCAATCATGAAAACCTTATGTTTTAAAAAAAGCTTTTTCACAAAACTTGTGGTTTTATGAAAACATAAATGCAAAACCATGAATGAGTTTTATGCAATGGATCATAGGAAGTCTCACTTAGACATACACAAATTACAACTACCAATCAATTTAGTTGACATGTAAAAAAAGCCTAAATACTTTATTGCCTAAGAGACTTAGCTTCTTAATCCTCTTAAGCTCCCCCTGATTCAACAAGCTCCACAATGATACTAACCACAGAGACTTATGCTATTAAGGTGCAAGACAACGAGGAGGACATTGAAAGGCCTATCATCCCCAATTTTTGAAGGATGTACATATGCTACATGGCATGCTTAGATAGTTTCAAGATGTGCAGGCCCATAATTGGTGTGGATGGTTGTTTCCTTAAGGGTTATTATGGAGGCAGATTTTGGTAGTGATTGGTATAGACCTGAATGACCAAATGATATCCATTGCATTTGTTGTGGTTGAGGGAGAAAACACATAGTCACAGTGGTGGTTTCTAGACCTACTATTCAATGATCTTGGTGGCAAAGACCATTTTGATAACAAATACACCATAATTTCTAATCAACAAAAGGTACGCATAGTGTTTACTTTGTGTTTTTTCACCTGCATGTGTTTGTGAGTTTTTGCAATTGCATGGATTTTTGTATTTGAATGTGTTGCATGGGTTTATGTAGTTTCAATTTGGTCCATTAAGTTATATTAGTTATTCCAAGTTGGTCCTTTAAGTTATATTAGTGATTCCATTTTGGTCTATCAAGTTTTGTTAGTTATTCCATTTTGGTCCATTATGTTTATTATGACAACAGTTTTATTCTGATAGGGTTTGCATATTCTTATCGAGAAAAAACTACTAATGATGGCACAAAGATTTTGTCTCACACACCTTTACAATGATTCCAGGAAGCAATTCTGCAGATTAAGTTGAAGTTGATGTTGTGGAGATGTGCCAAAACTATATATCACAAGGCATGAGAAAGGGAAATGCTAAAAATGAGAAAAAGGAAAATGAAGATGCTTACAAGTTAGTAGCCAAATAACTTAATTCATGTTATTTTTGCATTATCTGTTTTGGGGTAAATGATATTAATTGTGGTTTGTTGGACCAGATACTTGATGAAGATTCCCCCAGGACATTGTAGTAAGTCTAGGTTTACACCAGATGCAAAGACAAACATGTACTCAATAACATGTTTGAGGAATTTAACAATGTAATTGTGGAGCCCAGGCGGCAGGCACAAACCAATTGTAACCATGTGTGATGATATAAAAATATATTCAATTGAAAGGTGGGCTTCAAACAAAATCAAGGTGTTTGCACAGGAAGGTAGTGTGTTACCAAAAATAAAGAAGAGGTTGGATCTTGAGTCAACTAACACATAAAGCTGGTCATGCAATATCATTATGTTTGTTTTGTGTTATATGATTTGTCTTTTTGCATATCTAATTTATAGAACCCACACTTAACATTTTGTTTGTTATTAATTTATGTGCAAGATGGTTGTCGAAGACCACTTTGAAGTAAGACAATTAGTCAGTTGGGTGAGGGATTCATTGCCAGCCTTGCATCAAAAGATTATGTTTGTAGGAAATGGGTGCTTCCATGCATTCCATGTGTACATGTCATTACATTTATGAAACACATGAACATCAACCCTAAAAAGTTCATCCCATATTATTTTAGAAAATAACACTATGAAGCAATATACTAGCCAATAATTTACTCAGCATTATGTCAGAGCCAATGGAAAAAAAACTCCATACACAGATGTGCAAGCACCTTTAGCAAAGAAAATGTCTAGCAGACCCAAGAAAAATAGGAGGAAAAAGACTGGAGAAACTACATCCACAATTAAGAGAGTGTCTAAGAGAGGAATGATGCAAAAATGTTCAAAAATGTTGAATAATTGGCCACAATAAAAGAGTTTGTAAGGATGACCTACATCAACCCAAACCCCTCAAACAAAATAGTCCCAACCACCTGCACCAACCTCAACAAGTTGCACCATCATAATCACAAGCCAAAAAAGTTGCACCAACCAAGAAAACAATGAGGCCTAAACTCCAGGCAGAAAAAAGGAAGTTAATCACCCCACTTGAATTATGCTTACGGTGGAGGAAAATGATGCATGAAGACTATGTTTTTTAGACCCAAGTAAAAGCTCTGCCGACAGAGATGGTGGTGGTGGCAGTCATTTTGATGGGTTAATAATAATCGAGATATTTTAGGATGTAATTTGTTTGATGAATCTTTTAGAGATTTAATGATTATATTAGATTTTAATTTTTAAATATTTTAATTTTAGTCATCTATTATTTTTAATCATGATCTAATAGTTGTTATTAATTATTTTCATGTTCTCACATAAAAAGTGTTTTCACAGGAGTTGTATTATATATATTATATATAATATGTGTGTGTATGTTAGAATTATATATTATTCTCTAAATTATCATTAGAGTGCAATTAGGGATTTGCTCATTATTACTTAGATTAGATTGATTTTATGTAATTAATGTAGATTTTATTTGCTCATTATAAATAAAGGTTGTGTGGTCATCAAAGACACAATGTAACATCCCAGATTCTAGTTTGAAACATTGTTTGGAAAACTATCTTGAAATATGTGTCACTAAATTAATACTTTCTTCAAAACTCAAGTAATATTTTTTTGAAAACATACACTGATAAACTTCATTGTAAAACTCGCTTAAATAAATCTCATTAAAACGTATAAAAGTACATTAACATCATTTCTTGAAAGTCAGTACAATTAAAAAAAATTGGTAACAGATTTACAATAATCACGACCTTCGAAAAGATATGAACCTTGCAATAAAAATAATTAAATACATGGGAGAAATAACATAATCCTCATAAATAATAATAAAAAGTACCATAGTACCGTGTCGCATAAAAATAAAATGTAATTACAACCTAAAAATGTCTGAAAGTAAATGTAACATGTAAATATGTAGCAAATATGACTATTTGAACCTAGATACACCTAACTCTAAAACGGATACATTCAAAAGAAAACCTAGGTCTCAAAGCAAACATCTACCCAACACAAGGTACCAAACTGTATCTGAGACAAATCCTTAGAAAGATCATCCTCATCCTCTTTAGATGAAGGCTCTAACTATCACAACAACTATTTGTAGTCCTTTATCTCTGTAGGCATGAGATCATCATGGTCTCCTCTGACGTGGTACCTGAAAGTTGTTGGTTGTAGGGGTGAGTCCTTTGCTCCTCAAATGTCACAAACAACACACAAAGCATATAACTTACATAACCATGACGTATGGTTTTCTTAGGCAGAAAACACTCTCAATGTCCTAGAGCACATAACTATCACACTTGACATAAATGACTATAGTACTTAACACCACTGACTATCAATCTTGACATAGTCAAATACTAGACTTGACATCATTGATAATCACATTGGACAATATTGACTATCACATTCGACACATAATAGGGCCTAACAATGTCACCAAGCCTCTAGATATTGGTGGTCTTACACAACCCTGTGGATGACAATTGGGAGTGATCGCCACATATGGGTACAACTTATATCAATCCCCAAGCTCCTAACTCCAAAAAGTTTAGTCTCAAAGCTCATCAAGAGTAGCAAAGTTAGGCCTGTGAAGTACTCGCCACTCACTAATTCCCCCAGGTTCTTCAAACCTCTTCACCCGTTATACCCTAGTGTACCCTATAAATCATCCATTTTTCAACAAAAACCTCACCATCTCACAGATGGACCATAACCATATATCTCACCATCTCATAGACAGAATCTAACCATAACCTTACAATCTCATAAATGAGTCCTAATAACAAAACATGTCATCTCACAGATGGGATAAAACTAACTGTTATTTACTCTTTCTTTAATCTTCTTGCATCTTTCCTCCACATAGCGTGCATAGCCCTCATGTCGCATATAGCACACAAAACAAACATTCATACACAGAGAGAGACGAGTCTCAAGCCTATGTTCTACTTAGGGAACCATTTTGGGCCACTCAAGTGATAAAAATCACTTTTCTCCCAAATCCATCAAAAATTCGATAGCATAACGACTATATTTATAACATCCCAAAATCTATGACAAGAAATTTGTTGAGGGTAGAACACTGTAACACCCCGTATGCATCCAGTTGTTAACATTCTATTATGGTCGTTAAGCATAGTAATTAATTTAACAAAATTTATTAGGAAACAACTAATAAAGTGACGTCATCATACATCCACAAATAACATAGCTTTGCATTATGTATGGTAATTGTTCACGAGTTTACAAACATATAAGACCCGGGTACGCTCTCCCCTCAGAACTAGGTTACAAACATGCGTGAGTACATATCAAATTACAGAGCCAACATGCTCCAAAAATAATCTAAGGTTCACTCAGAACCCGTCCCGGCTCGGCCTCTCGCCCGGAGTCCCTCGGATTGCCTCGCTACCTGGGCCTCTTGCCTCGGGATCTGTCGTCCTCTCTGTGCTTATCACCTGCAATAACATATAATCCCCAATCAGGGTGAGATAATAATCTCAGTAAACTCCGGGTCCTTGGAGGCTTCTCCTCTCCCGGATTCACTTCCACGATACATAGCATCAAAACATGCATTACACAAGCGAGTCATCCCGGCTTTCTTAAAAAGACATCACATGTATATTGTCACACGAATATATCAAGAGAGATCATCCAACTTAATGGGCACATTCCCTGTATATCATTGCCTGAGGAAGATCATCCAACTTAATGGGCACATTCCCCCAGGACTTCAAGCAGACACCACCTGAGGAAGATCATCCAGCTTAATGGGTACATTCCCTCCGGATTCTGTGCGGACGTATATGGGCATTCTCTCTCAGGTTTTTCGTATATATTAATTGACCACTTAGAGTTGTTCCACATCACTTTGGCTCTAAGGGAAGTCCATATTTGTTCATTCTACTGGTCAGAGAATCTCATACATCATAACATAGCATCACAGTGCAAAACATGTACATGTTCTCAATCAGAAAGCAGTAACACACAATTTCAATACATGCATCATAGCATACCATAACCATCACTCCATCGGAGTATGGTGGAACACGGTCCAGAAAAGGACTCTCAAGAGTAGAGAGCTTACCTGTTCTAAGCTCTACACTGGTTCGCTCAACCTCGCGGTTTCGAACACCACAATCCCCAGTGTCACGCCCTACATACATGCATGCAAGTAATCAATAGCAGTTCTCACCCATTGCATGTAAAGAAACTCTATACTTTTCCAGGTTACAAGAGCTAGTCACCCATAGGTGACATGCAGACCTCCAAAAGGGTCTATCATAGCCTAGCCCAAAATCCATAACAGTTAACGAGGCTAGAGAACAGCTTCTCCAAGCTTGAACGTCCTAAGATCATCTTCTCTCCCTGAAACTAGAAGCTTTCTCCCCGTTCGTCAATGGCGAAAACGAAGAAAAGGAGAAAGAAAGAGCGCCTTTTAGTGAAGGGACAGAGGAAGAAATGAGTAATGTAAGAAATGACCCACTCGCACGTTACTTATATATATATATAGGAGTTGACACACATCGCATACGTCACAAAAGTCAACACGTGTCACTCAAGTGACCTGGTAGTCAGTGCGGATCGCGTGCATAGGGTAAGCTTGTGAAACCACCAACTACCGAGTTGGCGAGTCAACCGCATATGACTTCCCTACTTGACATGCAAACCTTGTCCGGGGTCCCATCTTGGCCATATGTAAAACCCGAGGTTCCTTATTCGGGCTCCTGCCTTGGTACTTCACAAGTCCAAGGTTCCGCCCTCTACCAACCTTATCCGACCTCGTGCGGGTTCCCACCTTGCATCATTTCCTTCATGTCTGCCTCGCTTCATAATGGTCCCTTTTTCCTCCTTGACGCGCCATCCCAGTTATACGAACCCGAATGCCTCATTAGTGCTGACTTAGGAAACGCGAACCCAGATTCACTAAAAACACAATTTCCTCTTAATCATAATATCATTATTATATTAAATGCCCACATGGACATCTAAAACCTTACAAACACCCCCAAACTCAGACCAAATCGTGTACAAGTGAATATCAATATATTGTAGAAACATAAATTATACGACACAAATACAAGCGCCAGAGTTCACACTCTCTCAGTGTTAGGCATTCATAAGCAATAATAAAATTCCATTGATCGTTCTTATCTTAGCAGTCACACTAGTAGGAAATATATTCACTTAAAGCATAAAAATAGTCATCGGACATGCATACAATCAGTCTCAACACTGCACATGACATTCACCTTATATCTCAACTATCACACTAATGATATCCATAACATTTTGAGGCATAACAATAATCATCAGAGAGCAATTGCAATAAATTTCAACATTGATCATACAATCCACAAACATTAAATACAAAATCAAATTACGAATTAGAGAATTAATACAAGTTGGTCCTCATGGGTTTAGTAATTTTGTTTGTCTTAGCTTACAAGTTCACAATGGATCCTAGAGCGGTTCTCAGGACTCCCTGACACTTCCTAAAGGTTTTCTTCACTCTAAATCCAATTTTAGCCTTAGAATTACCAAATTAAGTCATCTAATGTCTAGTATCAAGTTGCTGCCTTGTTTCACAAAGTTTCACTCTTAAACTTGTCCCCAAAGTGTTATAGAAATCGAGTTTTCAAAAATTGTACATGCTACCTTATATTTTCATACCTAAAAAACTCATTTTTAAGTTAAATTTTAAATCAAAACAGTCCATACAACCATAACCACCATTTTAATTTCGTGACAAATTTAATCCTACAAAATATCCTTAAACTGGTTTTGTTCATAACTTTTACTTGAAAACTCCGATTTAAGTGAAATTTAAGCTTAACCCTAAGTTTTGACACCCAAAGAACTCATTTTAAACCTTAAAACTTCAAGAAAAATAACATATTCCATAGTTCCAGCCAAGGTAGTAGCTACAAAATTTTGAACATCAACTCAACATGCAATGAAGTCTAGCTTCCAAAGATAACAAGATAAAGGTTCAAGATTTGGAAAGACCCCCTCTTACCTTGATTAAGCTTGCACAAAAATGCTCAGATGAACCAAGAACTCAGATCTGGATGTTTCCAAGCTTCAAAGGATGAAAAAAAAATTGGAACCAAGAATGAGAGTTTTGCACAAAAATGGTGAGGAAACAAAAAGAGAGTAAAGATTGAGAGTCTCTTACCAAAGCTTTGAGGGAAGAAGCCTCAAGAACACTTGTATGAAGATTGGAAGAAGAAGAAGAAGAAAATAGATTCTTCTCCATCCCTTGAAGAATTCGTGCACAACAATGGAGAATGAAGGTTCCAAGTTTGATTTTTTTGGAGAAGTGAAGATATAAGGCTTAAGGCTTGGTCCAAATGAAACTTGGTTAGGCTTCATGTTGACAATATCAAATTGACAACATGAATGACCATTTGATAGTCATGGTGGACATGCCAAATGATACCATACATGTGTATTTTTCTTTGTTAACTCCTTGACAAACGTACCAATTCGTCCAAGTAGTAATAAATGGTAAGACTGAGTGTCGAGTCCACAGGGACTTATACTCAGAATTTGTATATGTATATTTGTAAGCAATTAATAGAATATTTTTTTGGAATTTGCAGATGATAATATGCATAAATATGTTTGGTGTTCAACCTACCAAAATTACTCTTGATGCAATGTTAATAATTTTTCACTATTTAGTATTATTTTACATATTACCTTCATCCTTTAATTTACTCTAACTATGTTCCCTCATATGAAAGAACCTAATTACCTACTTTCACTCCTGATCCCTCAGCAAGTTACATCAAATAATTTGTATTAAGAATAGAGATGTATATTTAAGGCTAAATAATGTCATTTTATCCCTAGATATGGATTGTCTAGATGTTCTTTCCTAGTTCTCATAGTATAGACATTTTCCAATGCATAAACCCTTATAACATTACATGCAAATAGATGATCAGATCACAAATATGACAGAAGATTCAGAAAAGAACAATAATATGAAAATTGCATTAAACAGGTAGTGAGAATTGTTACATCAAGAGTGTTTAGTTGCTGAACCCCCAACAATGAGTGGTTTAGCCTCTCATTGTAATGAAAGACTTACAAAACAAAGGAAATTCTACAAAGAAAATACAATCAACACTATAAATAAACTAATTTTAGCATTTATAGGATAAAAGCTCAAAAAAAGCTAAATTTCTACGTTTCAATCACAAAAGAAACATTAAAAGAGGAAAAAAGAATATAATTGTTATGCAATTAAAATGCATAATTTACATATAAATAGCAATTATCAGTGGACATGCCAAATGATACCGTATATGGGTATTTCTCCTTTTGAATTTTTAACCAAAAATGGCTAAAGTAGACTTAAGCAAGAATGGTAAAAACTGCTTTTGCTAAAACTGATAATTCTTATTCTAATCTTCTAGATTAATGTGTAATTTCCTATATTAATGTGCTAACCTCCCTTGGGATATGTGTACTCAAAGTGAACCTCACACATAGACAAATTATACTACGACTCAATGCACGGTGCAATTCTTGCACAGATGGAAATCTAGCTCATATAGTTTCTATTTCTTTGTCAAGTTTTACTAAACCAACTACATGTATACACACACATATATACATAGCACAAAATTCTATGATTAAAAATATATAACTACTTAAATTAAATTCATACATGCACATATGACACAACATAGAGTTTTCTTTCTCAATTTGAGTTGTAATTTTTCAGGGTCCCTAACTTATTTTAATTATTCTACATTGTATAATCAAACACTTTAATTAGTCTTCAACTAATGAAACTAAAATTCTATTCTTAAACTAGTTGTATAGTCATTTACAAAAAATTTCATTCACTTTAAACTCTTGTGACTTAATTACCCATTTTCTAATTCTATGAAATCTAGATCACCATTAATCAACCTTAATTATCCCTACTTAATTTTTACCCTTACTTACATCAATTACTAATTTTCTTCTTTCAAGCTTCTAATTTTTATTTCTAGACCAAAATCCAAATATTAACATCTAGGCCATTAATGAGTTGACCATTATTTGATCAAAGAATTTTCGCTGAATTATTCTTATTTTTTCTAGACTTTAGCTTAAAAACTTAAAAGCTTAATCATGCTTAGGTATCCTATGGTAACATATCATTTTCTACCATTTTGATAGTCTGAAAACACTACCCAATCATACAACAAAGCAATAACATTGTCTACCACACACATGGAAAATTGAGATGTTACAATTATCCCAACCTTTTAGGAATTTTGTCCTTGAAATTCCCTTAGCTTAAAGTGTTCCAACAGTACACTCTATTTTGTCTATCCTTAAATCAATCTATTACTCTTTTACTAACTTCTTACCTCCTCCTTACCACCTAAAAGTATGTCCACATAATCTAAGACTCTAACTTACACTCACATAAGTACCATACTTCAACTAGTCTACTATCAATATAGCTCTTACATTGTATTAACCTCTTCCATACCACTATCTATAGGTCATTCACTTCCTGAATTTCAACTTCTAGTATCTAACCATACTTCTAAACTTATCAATCAACCAATGATTCTCCATTTATTAGGTTCTTAAGATCATGGCAACTCGCCTTATCGTCCTTACACTACTCCACTTAAATATTCATAATCTAGACTTCGAGATTCATTGTGTTCACTTTTTGCACATTGTGGCATCCAACACAAGTCTACTCACTATCTTGTAATACTAAGGATGCCTCACAAAATTCTAAACTACAACACATAATCCCAACTTCTGAAATACAGAGTAACACTTACTAACACTATAAGGTAATGCTTGTGCTCTCAATACTCTATTACACCTCATGGATCAAGATACTCCAAATCTTTCATTTTTTTTCTACCCAATCCCTGCTTTAATATTCTTCAATTTTATATCTTACCCAACATCAGGCGGTTTCAATTCTTCTTATCTCTCTCCTTTCTACTCGACCCCAGACTACCACTCAAAACTTTTTGAACCTTATTCTTTGAAACTTCCTCAATGATATGAACACATATCCTAGATTTGAAAACAAGAAGGGTCAACACATTTTAGACATTGCTTCACGGGATTTAGTATTGGGAGGGAAACTTGTCTAGACTGAGTCCTGAGTGTGCATCTCATATCTCTATCCAGATTTACTTTCTTCCTTGACAACTTTTTCCTTGCATGAATGCAAGTAAAATAAAAGAAACAATCCTTCCCCATGGATCAATGATTCACATAAGAATTGGAAACAACATATCCACAGGGATCAAATGACTCACACAAGAATTGAAGACCACTTACTCATCATCGTAGTAACTACTCAACCAGGTTCAAACAATTTACTCTCCTCGGGTTTATAGGGATAGGAAGAAGTCCATATCACCACATGATTTGAAAAGAGACATCATATGTAAGTTACTCATTCATGCCAATTTAATGATGCTCATGAGGACTAAAACACTTCATTCACAAGAATACAAGGCTACTCAAAAAGTAGGTTATTGAAATGTGTTTAAATGACTCGTGTTCGCAAGGCAAATATCAATAAGAAAGACCTCAATTTACCATACAATTTGAGAAGGGGAACAACTTACAGAAAACATTATTTGACAAGAGATTTAGACAAATTTGGATCAATAAAGAATAACCATATCACCTATCATATACCCCTCTATCACCTATCATATACCCCTATATCACAATCAACCTATTACCCCTCTACAGATAGTAAGATCATGAGAAATTCTCATGATAAGGTAGAGTCTAAGGAAATGGACTTATCTCTTAGCTTGACAATATTTAGCTATTTCACCTTGCTATTTGCAACTCAATTGTGCCCTAACAGATCTCAAGATCTTGACATTTCTCTCAACGATGTCATATCAAACTAATCCTTACATAGCCTTAAACTGCTCACCATTTGAGGTGTCCAAGCAATTATTACACACAACACAAACAATCAATTCATGCAAATCCCTACTTGGAATACCAAGTAAGTCACACAAACAATCATTTATCTTGTATCTTTGTTTTCATAAGAATAAGAGCACACATCACAAACAACGGACAAGTCCATATCTCAATTTTGATAGGACAAACTACTATGATACCACTTATGTAACATCCCAATTAAGGATCTGTTCATTATTACTTAAATTAGATTAATTTTACGTAATTAATATAGATCTTATTTACTCATTATAAATAAAGGTTGTGTGATCACCCAAGACACACAACATTACACATTAAAATATTGTTATAATATGAAGCAAATAACTAACTTATTATAGCCAATAAAAATAATTAAGTTATTTAGTTTTAATTAATATCTCTTATTATTAAAGTGAAGAAGTTCAGTAAAAAAAAACCGCTTCTTTTGCATTAAATCCCACCCAAATATCCATGTAACTTGAGTTACCTATCTCCCTATTTCTCTTTACAGTAACGCCAAACATTTTCCACTGATCATGCAAATTATGTAAACTAATTTCTTATTATTAAAGCGAAAAAGTTATGAAGAAAAAAATTCCCACTCCTTTTGGATGCAATCCCACCCAAATATTCACGTAATTTGAGTTATCTATCTTCCTACTTCTCTTTACAGTAACGTAAAATATGTCCACTAATCATGAAAAATTACGTAAATTAATGATTCACTACCTATGCATGTGCCAATAATACATTAATTAGGTAGGATGGATTTGTTATATTTTATTATAGAGTCTATTTGGACAGGCAAACAATGGGTAAAGAGTAGCCAAACGTGAAAGGGATATAATAAGTAAAACTGATCAATAAATTGATTTTTTTACTGAATAAATTATTATTCTTGAACAATTGTTATCTATACAATTTTAAGTAATATATTCAAACTATTTGAATGTAAAAAAATTAAGATAAAATTAATTAAGAAAATCGAAAGCCAAAATGAGTTATTTTGGTGTGCCTATAAAATTGCAATAACGTTAACATGGATAAAATTAATTGTATTTATTAGACATTCAGAGGTAACAAATATGATATTTAACAACTTATATAGGATTGAAATTTTGAAATTTTTGTTGGGTTTGAATAACTTTTACAATATGGAACTATTTTTGTTTTTTATTTGAATATATAAATTTTAAATGAGGATGCATTACAAAAATATTGTCTTAATTTTAAAAAGTTTTAGTGAACATTATGATATTAATAGCCTTGATTTATTTTAAAAATTCAAAGTATAGAGAAAAAATTAACAGTCCGATAAAAATATTAAAATATATCAAAAAACTATATTCTTTTTCAAGTATATATTTTTTTATAGAACATCATCTCTTATTATTAAAGAGAAGAAGTTTTGAAAAAAATATTTTCCGCTTCTTTTGCATGAAACTTCACCCAAACATTCACCTAATTTGAGTTACCTATCTCCCTATTTCTCTTTAGAGTAACGTAAAACATTTTCACTAATCATGTAAATTAAATTAATGATTAGTGACCTATGCATTGCCAATTAATAATGCATTAATTAGGTGGAATACGATTTGTTATATTTTATTATTTGTTATGGAGTCTAGATGGACATGCAAACATGCAGTGGATAAGGAGTAGGCAAACATGAAAGAAACATAATAAGTAAAACTAATCAATAAATTGACTATCTTTTTTTACTCAATAAATTGATTATTCTTGAACAATTGTTATCTATACTATTTTAAGTAATATATTGTGACTATTTGAATGTCAGCAAATAAGATAAAAATAATTAAGAAAAATCAAAAGCAAAAATGAGCTGTTTTGGTGTGTGTATAAAATTTCAATAATGTTAACATGGATAAAATTAATTATATTTGTATTTGTTAGACATTTAGAGGTAAAAAAATATGATATTTAACAATATATAATAGGATTTCAAATTTTTAATTTTTGTTGGGTTTGAATAATTGTTACAATATGGAACTATTTTTGTTTTTTATTTGAATGTTATAGGCAAATATAATTTAGTGAATACCATAACTTATTCTAATTCTTTTGGTGAATATAATTTATTCTAATTTTAGGCTTTTTGAGCATGGTAAGATTTTTCGTAAAAAAAATGTTTAGCATAGATATCAGTTTTTATTATAAAATTATTATGGTTATCGATGGCATGTGAAAGTGATTTTCATTGTAATTTTGGGTCTTTTAAAAAATGTTTAATTTAAATTTTATGTAAGTATATTCTCTATTATGTAATATTAGATTATTAGGAAAAATACATAATTATAAATACTTTATATAAATTTTAAGGATATTTAGTATATTTATTTGATAAATTTTAATTTTTAAATTTGCTCCCCTCACTAAATCCTGGATCCCTTTGTGATCTAAGTCACAGTTTTATGATAAATTTATTAATTTTATAATAATTTTTTAAAAGTCATGACAATAATAATTTCTAATTGGTTGAAAATATAAAAGTAAAACCTGTAAGTACACATGTCATGCTTTGTCAAAGGATGTTCTATTCTTTTTTTCAAAGTTAAAAATTATAATAAATAAGAAAGGATAATATTTTCAATTCATGTCAATTATATTGATATATACTTATATATATTATTTATTTAATTAAAAATAGTAACAAGATTTAAATGTGTATTTATGATAATTATGTATAAAGAAACCAAATACTAAATTTTTAATTACATTTAATTATTTAATTTATATTTATTACTATTATTTTATATAAATGTTTATATAATTTAATACATCATTATTATTATATTATATAAATGTTTGTCTATATATTATATAAAACATAATTGTTAAATGCGTATTTCCTTATTATCAATATTAACATTTGTTTATATATTATATAAAACACAGTTGTTGACTTTTTCTGTCCAGCACACATGTCACGCTTTATAAAAATGATATCTCACCTTCTTTTTCAAAGTTTAAAATTACAATAAGGAAGAAGAATATTTTTTTATTCATATCAATTATATTGATATATATATATATATATATATATATATCATTTATTTAATTAAAAATAGTAAAAATATTTAAATGTGCATTTATGATAATTATGTATAAAAAGTCAAACACTAAAATTTTAATTATTTAATTTATTATTATTATATAAATTCTCATATAATTTAATTTATTATTATTATATAAATGTTTATTTATATAATATATAAAACATAATTGCTAACGGGACTTGTCAACACATGTATGTCTGATGTACTCGTTATCAATATCTATATATTATATAAAAGAATATTTTATATAATTAGAAGTTGCCACATGACATTCTCTAACTCGTTCTCGAATTAAATGCAATTAATCAATTCTAGTTAACTAATTAAATCAAATCAAATCAATAAATAGTAAATACGAATTTAACCATTGATTTAATTTTTCATTAATTCTTAAATTTTGATTTTTCACTATAATAATAAATACTTTTTACTGTTAATATAAAATATTCTCATCAAATTTTTAATATAAATATAGATGTCTTTTTACACAATTATTAAAAATTAAAGATATAAAAAAATTGGTATGAAATGGTAGAAAAAAGGAAGGAAAAAATTATCTGTTATGCACTAATAAGTTTAAAGAGATAATACTTTTTAATGCAAACAAATAATTAACCATTGTAAAAAAATGATTTTGAAACAATAATTTTCATAAGTATTTTTTTCTTCTAGATATAGGAATCTTCCACCAGAGATAATAATGTTCAAGAATGCATAAGATAATTATTATGAGTGATAAAATTTTCCTTCTAAGTATTTAATGTACTTGTATATCTAGGACTTTTTCGAAACATCTGGTTGAGCTAGAATAATAATTCCATACCAGTTAATTCATGCACGCATTGATTTTTCATAAATAATTTAATGAGGTATTTTAGATTATTTTAGTTTCCACAATGCAGAGAAGAAACATCTCTCAAACAAAAAAAGAAAAACAATCCAAAAGTTATGGAGTGATTGGAAGGAAGAATATGATCTCACAACAAGATTATTTACCTCTTTATTCTAAAAATGGTATTATATCATGTCCCACATCATCAATTTTACAAATTTTATCATTGTAAATTCACCATCTACAACTATATTTAATTAGATGATCACTATAGTGACGAACAATACTCAACTCTAGAATATGATAAAATAACTAGCTATTGACTAAAAAAAAACATAGGTAATATAACAAAATAAACTTAATTGTAAAAATTTAAAATATTGTTAAAATCAATTTTGATCTTAAAATTATCAGTAATTTATTAATTTATTAATATAAACGTTAATGATTGAGTAAAATTGATAGTGTCATCAAACTTATTCACTGTCAATGTCTGAATTGTATTCACTATCAAATTAGATCAATTGTCATTTCAAAATTATTCAAAAAAAATATTGAAATGTAAATAAAATTGGTCACCACCTATCAAATTAAATTAATCACATTCTTTACTTAACATATTTATTTTTAATTAATACGTAATATTGTAAAAATATATGATAATCAAATAAATGATTTCAATTTGAATTGGGAAATAAAAAAGTTTGGACGTTAATAAAAAGTTCTGCAACATTATTTTAAATGGCAACTTCATATAAAAATATATAAAATTTAGTTTTAGCATTTTTAAATTTATAAATAATTAACCTTTTAATAATTAATATGAAATTAACTAATTAACTCAGTACTTCTTTTCTTATTTCGAATAACTATTTACAATTTTAATCAATTATTTATTATTTATGTCAACTGCATTAACTATTTTAAAATGAATTTCTTTACTACAAATCTTTTCAGTATTAAGAAGTGGAGATATATATAGCAACATGTTCTAAAATCACAGGATATAAAATATTAAAATTAATTAAGGATCTAGTTACAAATGATATAAATAAAAAAAATTGAATTAGATTTTTTCATATTTTATTTAAACCTTAGTGTTAAAAAGATATTCCCTTGCAACAAATTGATTAATTTTAAGTTTTCCTTATTTTATATTGATAAAGTTAATTGATTAATTTGGAGGGGAATTGAGTTGACAATCAATTAATGAGATATCAATTCCGAAACAATAAATAATTTTAAAATAGTTTCAATTTAAATTGGAAAATAAAAAGTTGAGTCGCTCATTTTTTTGATTGATCCGGAATTGAGACTATCAAAAGTTGATTGAGGCCATAAAAGAATATGAGACTTCATCCATCATCAGTCAATCTAACCATATTGAATTGAAAGAACTTTGTGACTAGATTGAAAATAGGTGATTAAAAATTGGAGAATCTGAAATTCAAATACCTCAAGACATGTTGATTAAAAATTCAAAAAACGTTTTGGATGATTTAATTGACTTTACATATTCAAACATGTTATAAAATTTGGAAAACACAAAATAATTTGAGAGAACTATTTTGTGTCCTACAATGGATGTTGTGTCATAAGTAAACAACTACATAAAGAGTAGGATTGCAAGAGACGAAATGAAATTTTCAATTAAGATTCAGATGAAGAAGGAAATACAAAATTTGAGTTAGAAACTTTTTTGCTAGAGAAATTAAATGCAATTAATTATTTTGGACTTCCTCCTTATAAGCTACATTTGAAGGTTGGAGTGTTTCATTTGCAATCACAATAAATAAATCTCAAGGTCAGACACTTTATTCAATGAACTATATCTTTCAAGACATGTGTTTACCAATGGACAACTATATGTTGCTTTTTTTAGACTGCGTATTAGAGGGAGATTAAAAAATTTTCTGGAAAATCATAAGAATATGTCTAAAAACTGTACAATTAATGTTGCATATAGAGAAGTTATCGAGAATTTGTCTTAATAAGTGTTATTAATAATGGTGTGATCATTGATTCACTAGGGGTAATGGGTCAATAGTCTATTCAGTTGGCCGTTTGATCCGATATATATTAAAAATTCAAAATTATATATGTATCTATTATATATAAACATATAACTAACATTATTTGAGTAGAAAAATCTCATTCATACTCCAAAATTTATAATAATAATTGATAATAATCTAAAATTTTTAAATAAAATAAAATAGAAAATCCAAAAAAAAATCCCAAAAATAAAATAAGGATCAAGTCGACTGTATAATCGGTTCAATAATAAAATCGGACCAATTAAGCTACCGGATCCCGTACCGATTTTAATAACTCTAGAATTAATATATAAAATATTTATTCAAAGCAATTTTTCTTATTCTTAGATTTTATTAGTATTAATACAAAATTTTACACTTTTTTCTACATTTTTAAGTCACAAATATTTTTAATCTTTACATTGCTTTTCAAATTAACTCATGCATCGTATGGGTATCAAACTAGTATATATACAGAGAGAGAGAAAAAAAAATGACTATTATGAGAACAACTAACAATAACTATCAGATCAAAATTTAAAAAAAAATGAGACCTATTTGTTTTATAGTTTAAAAAAATATTTTTATTTCATAAGCAATAAAATAAAAGATGAACTTGTTTGATAAGATTATTTTTTAAATCATTTTTAAAGTTATTGTTTTTTTAAATAAAAGCTAGAATATTTGTAAGTTATTTTATTACTTATATTATTCTTTTATACCATCTCAACTTCTTTTCCTACTTTTATTTATCAAAAAGTAGTTTTAAAAAATTTCTTTTGTAACGCCCATCCTAAGTAATGCTAAATCCTCTAACAAATCCTTCTATTACATTTTATAGTAAATATTGAATGAAAAGTAAAAATATTTGTTGTCTTAAAAGTATAAAATATATTTAAAACTTACCATAAAAGGCAACAGAAGGATGATAATAGAAGGATTAAGAATTATTCTTAAAAATACCACTAGTTAGGTTGTTTTATTTTTAAGGATTAAAATAATATTAAAGAGAAATTTTATATTTTTTTAATCCAAACTTTTATATTTTACTATAATTAAAAAAATTCATATATTTTTTCTCTCTCTATTTTCATCTTCTAAATCAAACACATTAAAATATTGCTTGGTAAAATTACACTTAAATGCATTTAAAACCAAAAAATTAAATATTGACATATATTTGACACTTCTGCACTCTATTTTAATTTAAATATTTTTTGTCTCAATTCTTTCCTTCAAATCAAACATTATGTATGCAGGAAGGAGGAAAAAAACAACAAAGTTGTCCTATGTTACCAAATTTGCCACCATCCTACTGGCTAGAACTTTAATTACCCTTTTCCTCTTATAGCACCGCCACAATTCCCACTCCACGAAGTTTGTAACTTTACAACACACTATAGGATAAAAGCCAGCCAGACCCCATTAGTAGTAAGTAGCCAGTAGATTCAAAGTTGGAATAAACAAACATAACAAACAAAGCCTGGCATCTCCCACCACACCATCATCATCATCATCATCAAATCCAAGCACAACAATGGCACTCAAAAGGGCACTGTGGTTGATGCTGCTGCTGTTATCTGTAGCTGCTGCTGCCACCAACACCAACAATGTGTACCAGCCTTGTGCTGATGCCAGGATTCAGAGATCTGATGGCTTCAATTTTGGCATTGCCTTCAGTTCCAGAGACTCTTTCTTCTACAACCAGAACCAGTCCCTTCAGCTCTCTCCCTGTGACCGACGTCTCTCTCTCCCTTCCTCCAACTCACAGCTTGCTCTCTTCCGTCCCAGGGTTGATGAGATCTCTCTCCTCACCATCAACACCTCTAGTTTCTTCCCTGTAAGTTACACTGTAACCTCTTTCATCTTTCTTTTTCTTTTTTTATCTTTGGCCTTGGCTGATTGAAAGTGGTGTTGTTTGTTTGTTATTCTTGGTTGGGGGGGGCTGAAATCTTGCTTTGACATGGATGTTTGAGTCTGCTGTGTTGGAAAGTTTGGAACTTTGAGGTGACTTGTTGACTATATTTAGAGAAATAGTATTAATTTTGTACAAAAGAAATGGATAAAAGAGAGAGAGGAAGAGAAGACAGTGTTTTTGGATAAAATGGTTGATGTCAGTGATGGATGGAGAGAAAATGTGATGTGGTATTCTTGAATGAATCAGTGATCTGTTAGATGTTTATTATATTTGGAGAAGTTATATTGGTATAAAAGTTTTGTACAAAAATAGTTAGTTGGTGTGATAGATAGAGAGATAGAAAGAGAAGATAATATTATAGAAAATGTGGATGATACTCTTGTATGAACCAGGGATGTCTTATATTTATATGTTGGTATACTATTGTCATTGTAGAATATGCGGATGATGGGATTGTGGTTTCTTTTCATTGGTTGGTAAGTGGGGTGCTTCATATTTGATGTTGACATGGTGACTTCTCCGGGTTGTTATAGTTTCTGTAGATGACATAGCGATTGTTTTCTAACTGCTAATTCATCTTTCTTGTGATGATGATGGTGAGGGTTCATCTTTCTTGTTATAGTACTATTTTTGCTGGGACAATGTTAGAAGTAGAAATAAATTTTGACACATTTTATAGCTATCCTATGACTTTCTCGTTGGACGTGTGGAACTAACTAATGAACCTAAATTTAGTAGCAGTTTTAAAGTGTTTTAAATGAGATATGAGAGGTTATTTATCACTATAGTACATGGAGTAGAAATTGTTATGTACTCCGAGACTGCTGCACCAACCTACTAAAAGCATAATATATACATAACCATGTTGAGGTATCAAATATTGCTTAATACCTACCATACAGTACTCACCCTGTCCTGCAACCTCCATTAAAGAAGTTAGGTACAATGGCCAAACCTGACCTATATTCTTTACATCTAGTTCAATGCCGAGGTTATGGTTCTAAACTGCCGCTTTCATTTATTTTTCCAATATTCCACTAGTTTTGACATCCCACTCAATGAAGCAAAGTTTCTACTTCTGCAACCATCTTAAGTTTCATCATGCATGCCAAGGTACTAGGGAGACTAGTTATATTATGTCCTCTGCCTTGCTAATTAAATATTTTCCCTGCTACTCAGTGCCTTATAGGCTTGTAATAATCTTCAATTATAAGTTAAAGCATAATGTATTGTCTTATAGTGTTCACCTATCGGTTATCTTTGTGTTAAGCTTAATAGCTTTAACTTAAACCACTCCTTATTGGTGTTACAATTAAACTTGACTGCACACTTCGTACTGACTTAAATACTCTCACGTTCTGCTGTATCTATCTCTTCACTGTTGAAATTAAGCCACTCCTCTTTGGTTATTAAACTTGATTGTAGACTTTTAACCAGCTAAAATACTTTTGAATGCTGCTTTTATCTTTTTTGCCACTGTTTAGTTTGATACTTACATCACTGTGACATCATTAGCTAAAGCTGTAACTTGCAATCACTGGTTTTACTGTTATATGCAGAGTCCAGTCAAACCTGTTTGACATGACAAGTTTATTAACATATGGTCAAAATGTACATCTGATACTCAATATTGAATATAAAAGTCAACGTTAAGATACCGAAGCTAACAATCATTCTCAACTATTAGTGTAGTGATTTTGTTCAGATCTTTGTTGAATGTGATCAATACTAGGCTTGTTTACATGCATAAAGACATAAAACCAATAACCGTGAATTCAAATAATTAGGTGGCATAGGCTGAACTGTGAAGTGTATCAAGGAGGCTGCTATTTTTGGAAAAGGGACATGGTTTAGAGTGTAATTTCTGTGTACTGTCAATGTAAGTTTTGTTACACTATCAATTCGAAATTATGGTAGTTATAACTTAAGGTAATTATTGTCAAACTCAACAAACTTACCATTCATGACAATTTGTTATTTGATGACTGTATAAAATTCCTCTATACTTTCAATACATGGACTATTTTCTCGAAGGAATTTGAAACTAGAAAGAACTATAATGCATGCTTGAGTTAGTAATAAAATGGCTTTTGTTTTTCTTAGAGCATTCCAATTCACAAGTTCCTAATACAGATTCCCTTGGCTGAATTTGAGTATTGGAGGATATGCTCAAAACATTTGTTTATAACCACAAAGCAAACCATTAATTTTTTGTTGTTTCCAAAGATTATGGTGTATTGCTTAGTTTTATCCCTCACAACTTCTAAGAAGCCATGGTGCTTCAACGCTTCTTCTCTAATAGGATAGACATGAGAATCTCAGGTCATGGTGACTTGCACTGGGATTCTTTAAACCATCTGCTTCCCTATGCTAAAAAAATAAAGACAAAACATGTCTGCCAAAAAAAAAAAAATGAATCAGAGCAACTAAGCAACTTTTTTTTCGCATACATGAATTAGAGAAAGTTTAGTTCCCTGAAAGTGAATATGAGAACCTCAAGAAGCTAAAACAGAAAAATTGCATATGAGTAGTGTCATCATTATAACTAACTTCCAATTTTCATTTTCATCATGATACATAGGATTCTTATGGTGGATATATGGTGGCATTTGCCGGGAGGAAATATGCTGCACGTTCCCCTCTCGCATTTGTTGCAAACAGCACATATACCGTAACAAGTTTTACACTGGTAAGAGTTGTAAATCATGGTTCTGAAGAGTTGAGTTTTTGGTTTGTTATTGAAAGGCTTGGTTGGACTTTTCATTTGATTAGGTGCTAGAGTTTCAGAGGGGTAGGCTGCAGAACTTTTACTGGAAGAGAGACGGTTGTTCTTCGTGCAAGGGAAAATCGAACTTCGTATGCCTCAACAAACAAGATTGTGCAATCAGAACATCATCTTGCAAGGGCAGAGGAGGTGCAGTAGATTGTAGTCTTGGAATTCAGCTTGCATTTTCTGGTACAGACAGGAATCTCAGAGTGCTTAATTCATGGTTTGAAGTGGAAAACCTGCGCCAGTACTCTCTCTATGGCTTGTACTCAAATCTAAGGGACTCTCTCACTAGCCAGTATAACAAATTCTTTTAAGAGCAGCAAAAAAATCTTCCTCTGGATTATTTTGTTTGTTTCGGATGGTGTTTGTAATTTTTGTGACTATTTCTCTTTGCCTTCTCAATTACTTGTTGCTGGACATTTATTGCTTACCAATTTTTTATTCATAACATTACTTGAAGAGTGTGTACATTTTAGCAGGCTGCAAGTGCCTTTACTTGTTTCTTTCATTGGCTTCATAAAGTTTGCCACAAAATCTGAATGTGTATTGAATATGTGGCTTGAGAGAAGAATAAAGCTATTGTGATAATTAAGGCTTAAATACATTTTTGGTTTTTGCAATTTAGTGTTTTTTTATTATTTTTGTCTCTAAGTTTCTTTTTTTCCGTTTTAGTCTTTGTAAAATAATCAAGCTCAAACATTAGCCCTTCTCCTGCATAAGTAGTTGGAGATCCATTTACAACACCACTGGACCAACCATGGTCATCACAAATTGCACCACGTCACCACCAAGCCATAGAATCCACCAGCCATGCCTCAAAACCCAATATCAATACTTGCCATCTTCTGGTCAGGGTGTTTTTTGGAGGTATGTTTTTGTTGAAGAGGACAACTTGATGAAATCGCAATCTGAATGAACCTTCAATATTCAATAATTTTCATAATTATTAATCTAAAACATGTTCTTATATATGGACCATTTTTTCCCTAGTTTGTAAGCATGTTTAATGGCGTGACTAATATCTATTGTTTGTGATTTTTAAGTAACCCCCAGTAATGTATTTGCATAATAGATAGGGAACATGTGGGAGTATTTTTGGCTGAGCTGTGTGTTATTTTATGATGCAAAGAATCAAAAGGGTTGACTCGATGGTATAAAATTCGGATGTGTTTACATTAGTGAAAACGATTTATTTAGTGAAAGAGCTCGTGTTCAATTCCCATCGTGTATAATTTTTTTTTTGAATTAGTAGCAACTACACACTACGAGTGGAATTAATTTTTGACACAGGAAAAAAAATGATACAAAGACATGTCCAAGTGTTTGACAATCGATACAACAACAAAATATATGCAAGTTTCCATGGATGTGTTGGATTGGGCTTACTCCTCCAATGCTGGCCTAAGCCCATTTGGGGGTTCTAAACCCTAACCCTAATTACCAATTATAAATACATTAGTTAAGGTTGGAATTAGGTTAGACCAGACTCAGATTTGAGAATTGAGAGAGCATGAGATACTCCGCTGTTTGACATTTGAGTGCGTGAGAGATTCCGCACATTTGAGCAAGCCTTGTGTTGTGCATTTGAGAGATCTCTAGAGAGTTTGAGTGAAACACTTTAGGGAGTTTGATTATCACCATTGTTGGAGAGGTTGAGTGAACCACCACGTTGGTGTATTTGATTCATTGTAACCCATTATTGTTATAGTGAATATTTGATCTGGACCGGTATCCCGTGAGTTTTACTTCTTCATATTGAGGAAGATTAATCACGTAAAACATATTGATCGTGTTTTCTTCTCGTTGTTTATTGATTACATTTCCGCATTTGACTTTGAGGGTACGTGTTTACCCAACGTTAGTATCAGTATTTGATTATTTGAGGATTTGACGAAAAACCCAACAGGATGAAACTTACTATAAAAAACAGTTAGAGAAGAAATTATACCAAGTTTGGAGCTCTTTCATATTGTCTTTTTGGTTTCTTAAAAATTAGGCCCTTTTCTTTACCTTTGTTTGTTGTTATGTGGCTCATTAATTAATAGAGGGAGGAAAACTAAGGTAGAATACAATGTAGATGAGATGAGATGTATCGCATAGAATCAATACATTACAAACACTATTTCCTATCATTAATCTAATTTATTTAGAATGTTTAAAGGTTTATAACATGAACTAATACCGAGGTTATTAAATTGATCGATGTTTATAAGCAATCATATATGCTAAATAAGTTACAAATCAGGTAAGAGGAAGTTATAAGGTTGGTTTGGTGGTAAAAAAAGAAGAGAGAAAGGGAAAGATTGCATATTTAATTCCCCTTCTAACAAAAATACTGATAATTAATAACTAACATTTGTCGATAAAAAATCAGAGGCCACCAAACTTTATTCGTAAATGGATCTTCAACGACTCATGCAAGAAAAGAGCTAATGTTTGAGCTTGATCATAGATTCCTTGCTAAAACACCTTCTGGAAACTAATTTCCAGAATGGGCTATGGTTGGCAAAAAAATATTATTAGAAACAAAAAAATAAGGAACATTTAAAAATTTAGGAAGGTGTACTTAACATTTGAAAAAAAAAGCTCAATGAAGAAAAGAAAGTAAATATTTTTGGGTGAACTAGAAAATTCTTGAGTGGAGTCTAAGAATTAATTTCTCCCCATAGTGAGATCCTTATTTAAGAAATTGACATATCTCGTCAAATATTTTTCCATATGTATGAAGCTAAATTGAAACCCTAACAACATATCTAAGGATGAAATTATTTATCAATTATGTAACACCATGTTAATAAAATAAAAAGAATATAGTTTGAACCCAATCTAATTCACTGGTTACTAATTAGTTAAATTAAATTCGTCAGAAACAAAAAATTGTCAACTTAAATTAATTAGTCATTCATGTAGTTATTCTTTAACACACATCACAATAAATTTTAATTTTTATTAAATATCATTTTCAGCATTATTAGCTTTAGTGCCGCTAAAATTTTAATTTGCACATAAGTTTTAAATTTATTTAAGTTAATGAATTTTCTCTAAATTAAGTAAACATTAGAAATATTGGTTCCTCAATAATTGCAAGTACTGATGATTATGATGATGATGACAAGTATCCATAATACTAATTAAAATCTTAATTTTGAAATTTTCAGTATTGAGAAAATTAGAAAAGGAGAGATTCTATTTTTTCTATAGAAGAAAAAGAAATAAAGAGTATATCATAATAATAATTCAATTCAATTAATTTATTACTTTTTTGTATAAATAAATAACACAATAAATGACAATATAAATGTTTTTATATTATTATTTAATTACAAATTATTATGTATTATAAATTTGTTAATTTTGGCCATGGGATTCTTCAAGGATTCTCTATAGACCTTAAACATATCAAACCCTTTTGGAGTTGCTATGTTCTTCCCAGATATCACCAAACCTTGTGATGAGATTCCAACAACCTTGTCCCACATGATATAGGTCATGAAAATTTGTGTCCTTCACTTGAGACTTTAGAACGTCGTTGTTAGGAAAGATTCGATAAATTTTTTTTACATAGGAAAATTTAGATGATAGAAGGAGAAGAGAGATATTACACTAATTGTTAATTTTATTGTGAATAACAAAATTTACAATGAAGGGGTTGAAAGTGCTTACACTCACTAAATCCAAATACAAAACTCCTTTATAAACGATACTGCAACTAATTGTCTAACTAAAAACAGTTACAACAAAAATAGTTATAATTACAACGCAACCTATGTTAATGAGCCACAAGACTAGACACTCCATGTTACTTGACTAGACACTCCACCAGATTACAAAAGATTGGACGACCAAAACAAAAGACAAGAGTATTGGGTCAAACGACTAATGTTGTCGTCCACCCTATCTTTATCGTTCATTATCCAACAATCAACAATCTCCACCTTGGTTTAATAACATGTCTAAATTACAAGTAACTCAGTTCATCTCCAACAATATAAGTTAAGTAGATCCAGACAATGCATGAAATTGCTTCTTGGAATAGGCTTCGTGATCATGAACTTATTAGTTGGATTCTCCATCGTATCAACTTTCTGAACTTTGACCCTCTTCTCAGTACATATGAATTGGTATATGATGTCAATGTGTTGAGTCCTCTTATGATGGACTTGATCCTTTGCTAACCACTTTGCACTTAGATTATTGCAGAAAATGATAGCATTTACATGTGGAAACCCAAGATTGCTAATCAGAGCTTTCAGCCAGATCCCTTCCTTTGTTGCTTCTGCCAGAGCCATGTACTCTGCCTATGTAGTGGATAAAATCATTGTGGGTTGAAGTGTTGCCTTTGAGTTGACAAGAGAGTTGCCAATCATGAATGTGTACACAGTCACAAATCTCATTGCATCCAAAAGTGTAGCATAGTCAGAATCAAAGTAACCAGCGATAGCACAAGACATGTTTCCATGGTGTACGAATCCAATATCACTTGTGCCCTTAAAGTACCTGAATATACATCTGATAGCTTGCCAATGTTCCTTCTCAGGATTACCCATATACCTACTCACAACATTAACTGCTTGTGTTAGGTCCGATCTGGTGCATACCATAACTTGCATGAAACTACTACAACTCTTGCATAAGGAACATGAGACATGTACACCTTCTTTGGTTCTGACTAAGTAGTATTGAGTTCAAATAAATGAATGGACATTGTCAAAGGAGAACATACTGGTTTTGCGAATGTCATCCCAAAAAGATTTAACACCTTCTGAATGTATTCCTTCTAACACAGGAAAAACTTATTCTAGACTCAATCACGCTTAATCTCCATGCCCATAATCTTTTTAGAAACTCTCATGTCCATCTCAAATTCACTACTGAGTATTGACTTCAGCTTCTGTATTGCCAAAAAAATTTGAGATGATATAAGCATGTTGTCCACATAGAGCAGTAAATTGATGTGTGAACCATCCTTCACCTTGCTATGATAAACACATGAGTCATTGAGACTTCTAATGTACCCATGAGAGATAATGAACTCATTGCATCTCTTGTACCACTGCCTTGGTGATTGCTTCATCCCATAAATAGATCTCTTCAATCTACAAACAAAATTTTTCTTTCCTTCCACCTCAAAACCTTTAGTTTGTTGCATCATAACGTCTTCCTCTAGTCTTCCATGGAGAAAGGCAGTTTTAACATCGAGTGTCTCTAACTCCATGTCTAGATTTTCCACTAAGGCCAACAAAACACGTCTGAAGGTGTGTCGAACTACTGGAGATAATATCTCGTTGTAGTCCACTCCTTCCTTCTAACTATACCCTTTAGCTACTGGACGTGCTTTATAAAAGATGACTTCTTTAGTGGACGATCCAAATTTCTTATTGAAGATCCACTTGCACCCCATTACTCGCTGCCTTTAGGTAGCTCAACTAAATCCCATGTCTGGTTCTTCTAAAGGGATTCCATTTCTTCATTCATAGCCATTGTCCACTCCTCAACTTTAGAATAGGAAATTTCTTCTTGATATATGGAAGGATTGAATGAATCAATGTAACACATAAGACACTATACTAAAGTCATATTTTTCAAGGGCTTTGTTTTGCCTTCGTGACTTTCTGGTTGTTGTGGTTTTTGGCTTCTTTGGATGGTTTTGATTCGTCCAGTCAGTCCCCTCAACTGGTGTTGTATTATGATGTTGAGGGTACATTTGAAGATCCTAATCACTAATGTTTATAATTGTAGAGCTATCAAACTCCACCTGCTTAGTGACATCCTTAGCCTTCCCAAATCTTCATCGAATTTTGAATGCAACATAGAAAGTTATTCAAAGACGACATCTCTACTCAGAATGACCTTTCTTTCAGATGGAGGCTAGACTTATAATCCTTTGACTCCATCTTCATATCCCATAAAGAATCCCTTCTTGGCTCTGGGCTCCAACTTACCTTCACATACATGATAGTATGTCAGACATCCAAACACACTTAGCATTGAGTATTCAACTAGTTTGTTTGACCATACCTCAATAGGGGTATTAAAGTCTATGACAGTGGATAGTGAGCGATTCATGAGATAACATGTTATGTCGACTGTCTCACGAGATAACACGTGGCCATGACGTAAATGCCATAGAAAATTATCATGGACAAACCATTAGACACATGGCTTCCAGATTGTGAAACATCAGAGACAGAACCTGTCACAGTGGACCCCTGAACGATGTACAAATTTCCTTGTTTGGTTCCTTGCATTACCATATACTTATTTTTCCCTCTAATTTGTATAACTTCACCTTCAACCTAGCAAGAAAAACCTTTCTAATCCATGACATCCATAGATACAAGATTTTTTAAAGATTTGGAACGTGACGAGCATCAGTTAAGGTTCTACCAACACCATCATACATTCTAATTTGTGCAAAACCTATACCAGCATACTTACAAGGAAAATCGTTACCCATGAGGACATTACCACCAAACTGTAAAAGATAGGAACACTTCACACTTAATCAAGAGGGGGGGTGAATTGGTTAGGCTTGGTAAATTAAAAATTCTTTTAACAAAATCAGAGTTTCCCTTAGGATCTTTATCACTTTTGAAACCAAGAATTCTTATTCAATCAAATGTTCAGCCCAAGGTATGCAATTGTTCAAGATTAAATTGATAAACAAGTCAAGACAATCAATATATATATGGAAAGTAAGCAAGCACGAATTTAAACACAAGACTCAAAAGATTTATACTGGTTCACTTCAAACACTATGAAGCTACATCCAGTTTTCTTCCACTCAACACTAGAATGGAGTTCTACTATTGCAATTTTCTGTCTTACAAGTAATTACAAAGTCTCTCTTTATCAACCCTAGATAAAGTTCAGAAACCTAAAACACTATTAGGTTCTTAGAGACCAACCCACTGAGAATCCACTCAGCACACCCCTAGAGAAACCCTATCTCTAGATTACATGCAAGAAACTCAATTACAATAGAAATTCAATTACAATTCAAAAACAGAGTACAACCTCAAAGCTAAGGAAAGAAATCACCTGATGATCCAGTGAATAATGATGCATTTGAATGAATGAATCAGGTTTAAAGATCAACACAAGACTCAGAACAACTCATTCCTTAAGCTTTGAAATGAACTTTCTTGCTTCAAGAATCAATCAATAACCCATAGATGTTTTAATGTAAGCAAGAACTCCCAGAACCTAGAAAACCCCAAGAAAGTATTTAGAATGCTTTATGTTAGCTCAGAATTATAAATTGACAAGTTACTAATCAAGCACAGTAGTGGTTCTATTTATAACAAACATTTATAACTGCCAGTAATCGATTATTTATCATATGTAATCGACTAATTTGTTTAACAAAATTCTGGGTATGGGCAACGAACTAAATAATCGATTATTCCGTCATGTAATCGATTAACACAGTGAGTTCTAGAAAACTTGAAGTTTCAGAATGTAACTTAAAATGCACTGTGTAATCAATTACCATCTTTTGTAATCGATTAAGACAGACAGCTTCATGAAACTAGGAACAGCCAAATGAACTATGTAATCGATTACGGATTTTGGTAATCGATTATTGTATAACAAATAGTTAAGCAG
>CM023951.1:14425513-14451165 GCA_013407115.1 Glycine latifolia | reverse complement strand
TATTTTTCCAAAAACCTTTGTTTTAATTTAAACACTTAATCAAATTAACAAAGCCTTGTGAATTCTATGACTCTAATTGAAAACCTAAATGAATGATATGAATGCAATGCACTTGGATCACCAGAGATGCTTATTCCTTCTACAATTAATCACAAGTTATTCTTCAAGTCTTCAAGGCATGTTGAAAGTCCAAAATCAAGCTTGATCTCTTGTCCATTCTTCAAGTGTTTTCTTTGAAACCAACACAAACTTCTTCTCATATGTCACAAACCAATGTCTGTGTGGACATATATGATAAGAACAACCTGAGTTCAATACCCATTGTTTAGAATGTAGTTGTAGTTGTTCACTAACAGACATAACCAAATCGCTTTTCGATGAGGAGTCATTCTGAACAAAAGAAACAACAAAATATCTATTTGCTTTATTTGGATAGTTTCATTTCCAAAGACTTGGTTCTTTGCAGTAATTACATATGTCCTTAGGATCAACTTTGTTTTTCTTCATCTTTTGCCCTTTGGAAGAATTAGTCATCAATAATCCAGACGCAAAGGCTTCATCACCATTCCCAAACACCTTTAGTCAAAGCTCTCTAGAGTAGACACTGAACATTACTTCTTCAAGTGTAATGGAGTCCTTGTCTACACTAAGAGAACTCACAAAAATCTCATAGAAGGGAGGGAGAGATGCTAACAGAATCATTGTTAGATCTTCGTCTTCCATCTTGACATCAATGTCACGTAGCTTTATTAGAACAATGTTTAGCTCATCCAGATGTTTCATTATTAGTGTACCTTCCCTTATTAGAAGGCCAAACAAACGTCGTTTCAAAATTAACTTGTTACAAATTGATTTCGTCATGAAAATTTTATCCAATTTGAGCCAAAGCCCAACATCAATTAGCCATTCATAAACTTCATAAAGAATCTCATTAGACAGAGATAAGAGAATAAGCGAATGTACCTTTTCTTCTTGTAACTAAAATACTGGTTTATCAATCTTCACAGTTGATTGGAGAGAGGAGCTAAGATGCTATATTCTTTCAACAAGGCTCGCATCTTAATGCACCAAAGGTTGAAGCTATTTTTCCTTGTGAATTTCTCAATCTTTATTGTGTGATCATCTTTTTGATAGAATTTTGAAGACGTAATAACACCAACAGGTAACAAATAGAATGGTTGATCACTAATGATTTGATCTACCATGAAACATATGCGAAATTTATCTTGAATCGAAGCTCTAGATAAAAATATGTTAGAAAAGATTCGAGAAATTATATTCAGATAAGGAATTTCAAATAATAGAGGGTGAAGAGAGATATCACACAAATTGTTAAGTTTATTGCAAATAAAAAAATTTACAATGAAGGGATTCAAAGCACTCTCAAGAGCTCCTTATAAAGGAGACTACAACTATTTGTTTAATCGAAAATATTACAACAGAAAAAAAAATTGTTATAGTTACAACATAACCTATGTTAATGAACCACCTAACTAAAGGCTATACTAGATTGCACAAGATTGGATGACCAATACATAATACAAGAATATTGGGCCAAATGACCAATGTTGTCGTTCACCCTATCTCAATCGTTCAACAATCAAAATTCATTTTCTGCACAAGCACATGCAAAGAAGACTTTCACTACATCAAGATAGTATATGTCATGAATCTCAAGAAACTTGTTCAACCCTTGAAAGTATAGTATGGTGGAGATGGCAAAGCCTTGGTTGTTTAACCATTGGAGGGAGAGGGTTTTAGGTGGCACAATGTGCACGTTGGAGATGAACTGTGGAAAGTCTCTGATCCCGTTTTCGTCATTGTTGAACCATGCCTCAATTCAGGCAACACCAATTACTCCAACGGTTGGAAAATTGTTGCCTATTAATGGAATAGACAATAGTTTTATAATTGTGGAAAATAATATATTTATTTTTACCTTTTTATTAATTTTGTATATGTAACCGTTGCTTATTTATATCAAGCCATAGTTTAAAATTGTTCACAAGGTATAGACTATGTTTTCTTAATTGTTGATGAGTTAGGTTGCGTTGTGGAAATGTTGCCTTTAAATCTTAATATACCCAACACCTGATAAGCGTGGCCTTTAAAGAATAAAATAAAACAATTGGAATCGTAAAAACACATGAACTCATGCTATTAGACTAAAATTAAAATTTGAAGCCCTAAAATCCAATGTTTTTAAATTGGACCGGTGATTGAACCAGTGAAGGTACTGGTTTAAGGTTTAATGGTTCAACTGTGATTGAATCGGTAATGATTAAATTATATATTTAAAATAATTTATATTAAGTGTTATACTAATATGAAACAAAAAACATAAAAATATAATATAATATTATTAAGTTCTATTTATTAATTATATATTCTACCAGTTATCATGTAATTTTTAAATATTGTTAATAACATAACTATTTTTCAAGTTATTAGGTTAAGTGATTTTCTTAAACAATTACAAATTTGCAAAACCAAATGAATAAAAGTAAGTTATCAATGAATAGATATGACTTGCAAATTAAACATGTATGTCTTAGAATTCTAACTACCAAGACATGGAGAATAAAGGCCTATAGCCTAAAGCCCAATTAAAAAGTTAAGAAGCAAAACCTTACTCACACTATTTTAGAATCATCAAAACATATGCATCATCAAACTTCACAAGTTTATCTTCCTCTGTTCCTTGTATATGCATCATCCTTGCAAGAAGTGGTATCTCTTCTAATTCATCATTAAAGGCAGCGAAGAGGAAAAGTGATTGTATTGTCCCATTGTAGCTAGCCGAGAAGACATTTTCTTCTTCTTCTTCTTCTCATTCTGATCTAAATCCTTAGTGATAAATTTTTAGAAACCAGTTAAAATCGTTAAACTGCCATATTTTATCGATTTCAGCGATTCTTGAATGGTTTTTATAATGTTTGATTTTTCACTTATATCAGACTGATTCACTGGTTTTCCGATTGAATTGTTCGGTCTATTCCAATTTTCAAAACCATGTTAAAGTCTATCATCTTTTTATGAAACGATTTTCTACGTGCAGCACAATAGGACAACACAATCCCATTATCGTTTCTCTCTCATCAAGTGTCCCTTGTCTAGTAATATATTTTATCTCTATCTTTCTATACAAGTAGGCCATCTCTTAACACTTATTTATGCCTCTCCCTCTTTATCTCTTTATTGCATTTATTTTTTCTTTTCATGTTTTCTACTTCGACATTGGTGAGAACTGGATTGACCATTTCTTCAAGGTACTTAACTTTCTTCTCTACTTCTCTTATGCTCAAATTTTAACTTTTTTATTTGATATTTGATGAGGGGGATTTTGTTTAGGGATTGTTGCATGTGTTAGGAGAAGTCTATGAACATGCAATTGGGTTCCCTATGAATTGTTACGGTAGACTAATCAACATCTTGGAGTAATTATGGTCTGACTCTTTTTTATGGTGTTTTACTCTCTTTTTTATGGCTATGAGACTCTTGTTGTGATCTCATCATTCTTTTGAAACCTAATTTCTTGCTTTGTTAGTCACAGGACCCCACCACTCTTGCTTTTGTAATTGCTCTTGACAAGTTCAGTAAACTTGAATTCTCTAGTCAGTTTCATGTTTGGCTTTGCTATTTTCATGTTGTATCAAAACTACTATATAATTAATATTGCTCTTACCAATAGCTTTAAGTCTAGTTTACTGATTGACTCTTATCTTTCACAAGTTGGATTGACTATTTCCTTTGGAGCACATATTTGGACTCTGAAACTACAAATTTATTACAATGTATGTAAATATCAATTTTAGACTATACTTTATTTTGCTTATTCTTTTTCGTGTATGTTAACAATATATTGCAACTTGAATTTCTTAGTAACTTGTATTACTGAGTAGTCTACATTTGAAACCAAAATGCATGATAAAGGAGAAACCATTTTATGGAATTGGAAGGAGATGAATGTATAAATTATTTCTCTGTCACAAGTCACATTAACTCAACATTTACCTATAATATTTATTCTAATATTATATTTGGTCACTATTACTTAACAATTGACACATTTATATTCCTTTTTTTTCTTCTTAGTATACATGCTAAGATTAAAGAAAGTTGTTCTTTGTTGTGGCAGTTTTGTTGATATAGAAGGTTCCATTTTTATGTTCCCTAACCTTTGTCATAATACCAATTTAGATTCATCAACATAATCATTTCATGTTAGAATAAATGGTAAATGATAATTACATTTTCTTTTGTTAGCCAATAATTAGGCTTTATGTTTGTCATTGATTTCTTTATTTACTTTCTTGGTTTGATTATTATATAATGAATGGAGATAGTTGAGAAACCTAGAGACTCCTAATTACTTCTTGTTTTAGTATGGTAAAATACTATTTTATTCCGTTTGATCACATTTTGTCACCGTTGTCATTGTTGAGTTCCAAAAGTTTGGAACTCCTATTATTTTCTTCTCCAATGGTTTTTGTCTTGTTAATCCGTCCTTGTTTGCTTTTAGCAGAGCACTTCATCGATTTTTGGGTGGAAATGATCATGTGATTAACGTATCCTATATGCAACTTTCAAAGTAGTCTCCTTAATCCTAAAACTTTTCCATAGAGAAACAAAATGCAATGAAAGCTAATGATTTTATGCTGAAATAATATATGTATTTATTTGTTGCAAAAGCAAGCCATGATTTCAAATAAACATTCACCTTTTTTCTTATGCGTTGCTTTCTTTCTACTATTTATCTCTCGTTCCTGGGATATTTGATAAAAAAAAAGTTTGTTCATCAAAGTAGGTATTGAGTTCATTCCTGAGCAAGATGGAGGAAAAAAACAAAAGTGTTGTAAGAGTTGCCAAGCCTGATGAAAAAAAGTTTGTGGCAAAAAATATAACCAAACATGATATGTACCATCTCAACTAAATATTTATATTTTCAATCTACTTGAACCTAATAAATATTCTCTAGTTTTCACCAAATTTTCTTTTTCTAACAACAGGATACACAAAACTTGCCCAAACCCTTGTCATCTTCGTGGTCTACTTCTCCATAGGTCTTAGTTTTTTTTACTCATTGTATGTTGATGTTTATAGGGAAACAATTGACATTGTATATCACTTTTAAGTAGGCTTATCATAATTTTGGGTCTACTACAACTTTCAGTGTAAATCTTGCTACAACAATTTCCAGTGTAAATCTTGTTGGCTCTCTTTTTTATTCCCCTTGGTTTGGAAGCCAGGTAGTGATATACATATTAATGCATATTATAGATGATTGTGTGCTTTGATTATGATGAAGGAACTACCCACATGTCTTGTTTTCATGTTATATCATGTTTGATACAAATATGGCATAGGCCAACTCAATATGGTTTTGTGTATCAAAGGAAATCATTATCCAATCTTTATCCTATGACGGCAGTAGGGTAACCCTAATTCCTCGGTCATTTAATAAGTTTATTTAGTTTCTTACTTCATTTTTTATTCCATGATTTCTATTAAACTTAAGTTTCTAATTGCTTCATATTTAATGAAATTTACATATTCTTTTATGGATTGTGGGGTTGGGGAGTAGTTAGTTGTTGTTATTGGATTTAATATATGATTTTTCCTTATAAGGAAACTTCAATGATGAATAAGTATATGTGTTTGTTTATTCATAAATGCATATGATAGTTTTGCAGGTTGGTCAAAGTTCTCTATTTGCTTCTACATGTAAAATACAAAGGATTAATGCTAAAAAAACAAGAATTGAATAGGGAAAGCCCTTCCATGATTTCTAGTAACCTAAAAAGAGTTTTATTTGTAGGTTGTAAGTTACTAGAAATCATGGAAGGGCTTTCCCCAATCAATTCATGTTATTTTAGCATTAGTCCTTTGTATTTTACATGCAGAAGCAAATAGAGAACTTTGACCAACCTGTAAAACTATCATATGCATTTATGAATATACAAACACATACACTTATTCGTCATTGAATTTTCCTTGTGAGGAAGAACCATGTATTGAATCCAATAACAATAGTGAACCACATCCCAACCCCACACTCTATAAAAGAATATGTAAATTCCATTAAATATGAAGCAATAGGAAACTTCGGTTTAATATAAGTCATGGAAGAAAAAAATGAAGTAAGAAACTAGATAAACTTATTAAATGACTGAGGAATTAGAGTTACCCCTACTACTCTCATAGGATAAAGATTGGAGAATGACCTTATTTGATACACAACCATATTGAGTTGCCTTATGCCATATTTGTACCAAACAAGATATAACATGAAAACAAGGCACATGGGATGTCCCTTCATCTTAATTAAAACACATATTCAACTATAATAGACATGAATATGGAATAAAAGAGAGAACCAATAGGATTTACATTGGAAGTTGTTGTAGCATGATTTACACTTAAAATTGTTGTAGAACTATGTGGAGTGTACAATGTCAATTGTTTCCCTATAAAACTTAGTATACAATGAATAAGAAAAACTAAGACAAGTGGAGAAGTAGACCATGGAGATGACAAGGGTTTGGGCAAGTTCTATGTCTCTTGTTTGTTAGAAGAAAATGGTGAAAACTAAAGTATATTTATTAGATCCAAGTAGATTGCAGATAGAAATATTAATTTGAGATAGCACATATCATGTCTTGTTACATCTTTTGACATAAATTTTTTGTCATCATGTTGAATACTCTTGTATTCTTTTCCTCCATCTTGTTCTGAAATGAACTCAATACATGCTTTGATGAACACACTTCTTTTAGATCAAATACCCCAAGAATAAGATACAAATAACAGAAAGAAAGCAATGCGTAAAAAAAAAGGTGAATGTTTATTTGAAACTATGGCTTGTTTTTCCAATAGATAAATACATATATTATTTTAGCATAAAATACTTGGTTTTCTTTGCATTTGTTTCTCTAAGAAAAGGTTTTAGGACTAAGGAGACTAATTTAAAAGTTGCATATAGGGTTCATTTGTCACATGATCATTTACACTCACACACAAATGAAGTGTTATGTTACAAGCAAACAATGACAGATTCATAAGACAAAGACCATTGGAGAAGAAAATAATAGAAGTTCCAAACTTTTGGAACTTAGCAATGACAATAGTAACAAAATCTAATTAAAATGGAATAAAACAACTATTTTACCACACTAAAGCAGGAAGTGATTGAGAGTCTTTAGGTTGCTCAATTATCTTTTATCTTCTTTATATATATCAAAGTCAATACATTTGGGATATAATTGGTAATTTTATTTTTGCACCTAAATGTAGGGTAATTTTGTAATTATCAATGTAGGCATTATGGAATCTTCTTTTGCTTATTATTGAGGCTTTATTAGTGGGATTTATTAAATTTGATCATTTGGTCATGCCTCATAATTTCCCTAGAAGGATAGAATGTTTGATTGACACAAGTTATTCTAGTTTCACACTTTAATTCAATTAATGATTAGGAGAATCTCAATATTTCGCTAGAACGTTTCGACTGGCACAAACTATTTCAGTTTCATGGTTTAATTCAATTAATTGAGAGTATCTCAGTAAGCATTACTTTGTGATCAAGCAATCAATTGATGTTCTTCTTAATCTCTTTCTCTTCTTCATTACCCTTATTCTCTTTCTTCTTCACGTTTTTTCTCTCCATCATTCTACCTTAAAATAATTTATTCATCTTCGCTGTCAAATTTCTAAATTGCTATGGGTGTTTTTAAACCCTAACAACCTTAATTGAATATGTTTCTTTTATCTTAGTATTTCTTTCATGTTCTTTTTTGGATGGTGAAGATACAAAGGAGAATGTATGTTTATCTGTAGATTTGGGTTTCGTGTTAATTGAATGTATGTTTCTCCTTTGATTTCTTTCTAATTAATATATCTATTGAATGCAACCTACTTTTCTTTTTTGCTTTTTTACAAATACTCTCCAATCAAGTTGTTTTTTTGGATATTCTTCAATAGGGATTATTGAATTTTCTTTTGGAATTTAGCAAATTCCGACTTTCGCCTACCTATCCATCTCTCTTTACAAGGTATGTATGAAAGTAATTCGCAAAAAATAAAATAAAGAAATATCACTCTTATTTTATGTGAAAATTTGGGGAAATTGGAAATTTAATATTATTTTGAAGATAAGCACGACTTAGTTAAGTTCATCAAGTTGGTACGACAAGCTAAATGGAGCTTGGGGTAATGGTTTTGTAGACTCCTTTATAATTTTAAATAATATATTCATATGGTAATTTGTTTTTGAAAGAGAACAACAATGTTTAGCCAATGCTTAAAGGTATTTTCTTTTTGTTTGATATTCATGAGGTTTCATATTTAGCTTAAGTATTTTTAGGTATTGCTTTCAAAACAAACAATGAAATTTTATGTTAATTT
This sequence comes from Glycine latifolia, assembly GCA_013407115.1. Classification (NCBI taxonomy): domain Eukaryota; kingdom Viridiplantae; phylum Streptophyta; class Magnoliopsida; order Fabales; family Fabaceae; genus Glycine; species Glycine latifolia. The sequence continues at coordinate 14,442,762 of CM023951.1, read as the reverse complement.
TCTAAGCAATTGTACAATTTTTCTAGTGACGTAGGAAATAATGCAAGAATTTTCTAAGAAGATTGTCAACATTATATGAGCGAGGAGAAATTGTTCCAAATGTAGGAAGGTACAGTGATCATGTCACAAGCAAGAAATTGGGAATTGAATAAGATATTTTTTTATATCCTTGCTCTCATGTTTGAAATTTCCATTTTATTATGTTATTTTTTTATGATTAAAAGGCCAACCAATTACATTAATGGTGTTGAATTAGTAGTAATTTACTTTACATGTACTTTTGAATTTGATATGTATTGAGTATATTTTTCCCAAATCAGTTTCTTTTGAAAAATAAAATTTGAATTTTATATATTGATCTTATCTTTGGCAAATCAATTTCAAATTAATTTGGTAGTTCCATGAACAACATATTAAGATTATGTCAATTTTTATTATTTTGGCTAACTTGAGGGATGTCTATTTTGTAATGTTATGTTGCAGGTTCAAATGATATTTTTTTCTTTGCAATTGTTAAAAAATGAAACCTGCAACTATATTTTTATTAATATTAAATCTATTTTTTCGCTATAAACTCTATATGAAGGCTTAATGAAGAATTGGCTAAACATTGTAAATTATGTGTTTGATTTTGGTATGTTATTTCACACATCATACATGTTGAATGACCCTGTTCATGATAATTTAGATTCTTGAACACATAAAAAGCCTTATATTGTTCCAGAATTTTGTTGCTCTTTTTATTTTACATAGACAATCTTCTTTCTTAATCAAATGAAAATCATAATAACTTATCCTTAAACAGTTAAACTGTTATCCAACTTAATCAGGGAAGAATGTTAAAGAAGACAAACATGATTGGTAGAGAAGTAAATGATAGTGATGTTACTACTTGAAACATTTCTCTAATTGGATAAGTTAAGCGTTGGAGATGAGCATTTGTTACTGAGCTTTTAGTGAATAGTAAAGTTATAAGCAAGTAGTGATGAAATTATATTTATCTTCATATTATGTGCTTGCAGTAGATCATGTATGATGGTAGAAGGGCTTTGAATATTTTAACAATATGAAGCACAAGAATTACATTACCTAATTGAAAAATACTATGCATGTGTGGTTGAATTTAGTTAGTCGTTCATAGAGAAAATGCTTATGAAACTAGACTGAGCAGTTTGGGGAGCTTTTTATTAAATGCATGTAGGATTCACTATCATGTTGAACTTGGAAAGCTTGTTGCAAATAATATCTTTCAAGATGATACAAGTGTTGGGTACTACATTCTTTTCTTTAATCTTTATGCTAACAAAGGTAAATGGGACAATCTTTTATAAGAAAACTAATGATGACACGATCTTGGAAACTGATGATGAGACAAAATGGTCTAATTGTAGATCCTAGATGCAGCTGGGTGGAAGTCAAGAAGGGTGTGGTTTTTTTATTGATGATAACTTACACCCTCAAATAAAGGAAGTAAATGCATTTTTGGAGTGGTTTTATAATGAGATGAGGGACATACATGTTGAAGGGCCAAAAAACAGTCATATAGATATACATTTAATACTCTAAGTGCATCTCCAATGCTAATTGCTTAATGAGTTGCTTATTTTAGACATTGTTTCTTTTTTTTTTTTACCATTGAAAGTGATCTACATGTCGTATTATGTTGCTTAAAGTGAAGCCCCGGTTGCTTATGAGTAAGAAAATGTTTTCTTGCCATTTAAGGATCATTAAAGGTGATAATTTAAGAGTTGCTTAAAACTATACCATTTGAACAAAATATGAGTTGTTTAACTATGATGTGACATTGCAAGGACTAATTAACATAAGGTAAAGCTCAAAATGAATTGCTTAAATTTTAGCCATTGGAGATGCTATAAGGCTGGCATATTTTGTGGTACAATGAAAGACTGACCATTGTCTTTTGACTTACTAATTTTGGCCCTGGGATGCCTATTTGGGTCACAAAGTATTTGATTAGCAGTTCCAAACTTGCCACAACATGTTATATAGAGTAGGGAAAAATGTTATGTTTATTGTATATAAACATAGGTAGGTAGATATATAACTTTTTACACGATTATAATTGCATATCTTATGTGACTATGGATTGATTGATTGAGTTGAAGTAATTTTGAACTATTAAACATAATTTTTTATCCAGCTATTAATGTTTGGTACAAAACTTATATTAGAATACATTAGATTATTGACTCGTACTATGCACGAGTTTGATAGATGAATTATTTGAGTAATTTATATGAGTGTTAAATGAAACGTAGAACTAAGTTTATTATTTATTAAAAAATATATCATTTTATCATATTTATTAAAGATTGTAATATAGCATCAGATTGCTATATTAATTGGTAAGAAATTGTTCTTAAATACTACACCAAAATTAAAAAATTTATAATCCTAGGGTACTAATTGAATTTTGAAGTTTGACAACAAATAAAAATAAAAACGAAGACACAAATTGCTCCTAAATTTCAATTGCAAAATAGATAATAGGTAATTATGTACAAATAAAAAGATATATTGTTCTAAAATGTAAAATTAAAATTAGATAATTAATCATCATTTGTTCCAAGCCATAGATTACTTACAACTTTGTTAAACACCCTTTAATTTTTTCTTAGAAATATTAATTCCCTTAATTGTATCTATTGTAATTCATAAATAATTTTCATTTTATTTCATCAAAAAGAAAATACTAACACTAGCAACATCTTTGTCAACTCCATTGTTGGTTTTCATATATTTGAGTCATGTTATAGAAAAATAATCCACTCAGAATCACTTCCAATTCTTTGTCCAAGTCACTCCATGTGAATGTAAAAGACAATGACCTAGTGATAAGATAAATCCTTTTCCCAATCTCATCATAACAAACCAACCTTCTTTGGGGAACACTATGCCTAAGTGAATATTGTCTTTTAAAATGAATTTCACACCTAAGGTAAGGTACACTTGTTCAAGCAATGTACAACTTATAGTTGCATGAACCTAGAACAATGAAATAATGGCTCACAATTCAATCTTGCACAAAATATGGTTATTAATAAATATGGTTATTAACTAATAAGTAACTTATAAATAACCATTTCATTGTAGATTAAAAAGGCATGCACATAGCGGCAACGCTAACAACAAATTACAAATACAAATATATCATAAATCTACAATAATAAAGATATTATTACTAACTTACTATGTCATTCATTCTTGCTCTGTCAATACTTGTTCCCTTTTCATAGTCAAAGTTTTTGTCTACTGGATAGGTTCTACACAATATTCATTCTTACTTTTCCTTCCTCTCTTAGAAACCCATGCTAATGGCTTAACTTCAATAATATGAATAAATCACGGGAGAAACAAAAGAAGGATAACCTACAATCAACGTAAGAAGTCAAAACTAAAAACTGAACAAAACTCAAATGAACCCACTATCATGCGAAAGATAACAGTACGACAGAGACATGTTCAAAGAACAATGAAAGATGAAAAATAATTCACTTTTCTATTTTCTTATATAAGACACACATAACGTAGAATATAATTTACAATGATAAATTATCACTTATTAATCCAAATAACCAAAACACTTATAAATTTCTTTGATAAATTGTTAGTGGAAGCAACCACCACGACATTGTGCTTAGGATCGTCACAAATTCTAAACCATGTTCCTTTAGAGAAGACAACGAAGAAGATATGTCATTGCATGAACATGTGGGAGCCATCATTGTACGCATTAGTGCCACCAAACATGTTCTCATCTCTATCTCCTTTTTGCCTCAATCAAAAAATGCATAGGAAAGAGCCAAAACGAAATATCCTTAATAAACAATGCATTTTATTGTAATTGACGGGATGGAAGAGGCTTGAAATTATTGCATGTCAATTGACCATTACCAAATTGTTGGAATCGAAGAGTTATGCACATTTTTTTTTTCTCTTCAGTAGTTACAAAATTAATTGGCAATTAATGCACTTTTTCTTGAAGCATTTGGTAGAAGTAATTGAAAAGTTCATAACATTAATGCAAAACATGAATAGTATTAATATGGAGGTTTAGGATGAAAAAATTGACTAAGACATAAGAGAATTTGTATATATTAAGATAAAATTAAGATATGATAAGCAAAATAACTTAAACCATTGTCCCACTTAGAATTTGATTAGCAGTTCGAACCAAGAAATAACAAGTCTAAATTTATTACTGTGCATGTATAGTTAAATTTGTATGAACATGCATTTTTTTAAGGAAACAATATTATTTTAATTAATGACCTATTATGTATTTGACATTTTATTCAATATATGTAAATTATTTTTATTTGAAAAGAATAAAAACTGAAATTTATTAAATAAGGGATACAAGTCAAAAGCAATTTTTTATTGAACAAGTCAAAAACATAACATCTCAAATTTAATTTAATATTTTATTATATCCAAGTCAATTTAAAATGAAACATGACTATTCTTAATTATTATAAAGGAAAATATTTCTTGAATACAAAATTGAAACAACCAAAGTTTCTCATTTTTCATTGTTATAAATTGTATATCAAATTATCTTTGAAATATTTGTATTATTTTTTGAGATATGATTGAATAAAAAAATCCAATGGGATATGATCTTATCCTTAAATTACTCCTTAAATTTTAAACAACAAAATTTTTTATTCTCTCTCTCTCTTTCTCTCTCTCTCTCTCTCTCTCTCTCTCTCTCTCTCTCTCTCTCTCTCTCTATATATATATATATATATATATATATATATATATATTCTTTTGACACATGCATTTAGATTTTTCTTCCATGTATCTGGAATGACTTATTTTGATTATAAATAGTGATTTATGATTGGATGATTATTTTATAATGTTAGTGCATCATCTATTTTCTCAAACCTTTTTACTAAATTTTTTTCAATTAAAGTTAAAATTGACATAATTAATATATATTTAATAATATAAAAAGCATTATATCAATATAATCATTATTATTTCTCCATGCAAAGTTAAAGTTTAATTTGAATTTTTAAACAAATAATTATTTGTTTATTTATTATCCTCTGACTTAAATAAATTATTTATCATTATGTTTATATATATATATATGTGTGTGTGTGTGTGTGTGTGCGTGTGTGTGTGTATGTATGTATGTATATATTAAAATATAAATCTAATACATAGAGATGAATATTTTTTCTTATAAATGCATGTAGAAATTTACCCTTAATTGACACAGAATAATAATTTAGCTAAATCTCATTAATATTTAAATTATTATGGTTAAATTATATTTTTTATTATTATAATTAGATATGTGATGAATAATTGAAGAATTATAGATCTTTGAAATGTTTTACCTTGCAATTGTAATATGTTTATTTCAAATACATGCTTTGTTAATACCAATACATGTTGATGTTATCTTACTTTTATTACATTGACTTATTTTTAGAATGTTTAGGTCCATTTGGCGTGGTTGTAAGTTTTTGGATTTTGAATTTCAAAATGCAATTTTCAAAATAAAAGATTTTTGACAAAAATGAAGTGAAATAAATTTTAAATAATTTTTGAAACATTTTTATACTCATTTTCTAAACCAAGAAGAAAGTTTTGTGAATTTCATTTTTAGTTTAAGAAAAATACACATTTCTCACATTTGATAATGACATTTTTTGCTGCCATCGACGGTACCACCACCATTACCATTGTCATTGTCACCACCACTTATATCATCTTCGTCACTACCACCACTAGCACCACTATGACCATCACTATTGCCACTGACATCACCAGCACCATCAACATTGCTACCACCACTACACTGCTACTACTTGATGTCACCACTAACACCACTGTCATTGTCACTATCATCATCATCACCACCGTTATTTTTGGATTTACTAATGTTCATGGGATAATTTTGTTGTTGTTGGGGACCACTATTGGGATTACTATTATTGTTTTGATTACTTGTCTCTGTAGTGGTATGTTATGGACCCATTGTTTGATTATTTTATTATTTGATTGTCGGCATGCAAGAAACAGAATGGAAGACGATCCATATTTGGGTCCATATCCAGGAAATGTAGATTTTTTTGTCCATTTTATGGAATTGAGAGGGCAAACATTTCACATCAACAATGTGGATCCTGATAAGTATGGCTTTAATGATGTAATTGATGACATCTACAATTTTGCAGCTAAATTGGGTTTGCCTCCTTGTAATCCTTTCGTTATGTGGTTCGATGTGCTAATGGTAATTATTGTCATTTGACTAATGATTCTGATGTTATGTCAACCTATGTCAAGAATCCAAATAGTAGTTATATTCATTTGTATGCGACCAAAAATAAAGATGAGTTTTGGCCTAACCTTTTGTTATTGAAGTTACACATGTTATTAAACCTGTAAATTTTGCACATTTTGTAAATTTATACTTTTCATTAAAACTTTATATTACCTATGTGTTACTAATAATAACTTTTCTGATTTGTTTTGTAAGACAACAAATTTTGAAGCCACAACAACTATTGGAATTGAACTAACAAAAATTCTAATGTTCCTCTAACCCAACAATATGGAGTTACCTTTTGGGTATTCTTAAACCAGTTCTAGTGTTCCTCTAACCAAGCTGTAAATTATTTGCAAACTAACCCAACTAATACACAGTGGTAGCTCGGTCTTCCAACCAAGAAGGCAATACTAACACAACTAAAGGTTCAAAGAAGCGAAAAAGACAAAAACCAAGAGCCAAAAGACTTAATAGGACTTAGAATATGATTTGATATATTGTAATGTTTGTTAGGAGAATTTTTTTAAGTATAGGCCTAAACAACTTCATATGTATGGGTTTTTTTTTATGAAAAACAAGTCTATTCTTACTAAATACTAAACAAGACTTTGTTTTTAATTTTTTGGGACAACTTTATTTTGAAGATACACAATAGTAGACCTATTGAGAGCGTTGTTTATTTATGATTGTCTTTATTATTATGTTATGAATGAAATTGAGACAAATGGAATACTTTCTTATGAGTTGTCTGTCTTTATCCAATAGTCCAATTTTATGATTAGTTATGAATTGATTCTTAGTATTTTGAATATAACATGAAGAATAAGAATGAAGAATGATCTGTGTACCTAGTGAATCCTTAATTTTGAGAGTGAGAATGAGAATGAAGAATGAGAGAAATGAAAATATAAAACTGCAATCACATGGAAATAATTCCTTTTAAACATTACTAGGTCACGCTAACTAACAATATTAATAGAAACTCACTTAGTAATCACCTAAAATACTTACTTAAAGATACTAACTATGACTAAAATAGCAATAACAATTACAATTAACAGAGTGAATGTCGCAAGATTTCCTTTCAACCATTCACAATTTCCTTCTAAAACTAACAGTTTTGTCTCCATTTGTGTAAACTTCCGTTTCATGTGTTCCATATTCGTCTTCATGCATTTCATATTCATCTTCACGTCTTCCATATTTGTCGAACACCTTACAAGCAACAAACAAAAACCTTAAAACAAAAACACAATGATATAGCATTTTGAATTTGGAAAACAACGAATAACAATAGCAACACCCAACATCACATAACAACACCTAAAACCCACAATAGAAACCTTTAAGGCATGAAGAAAAGCAAATGAAGCCCACGACCCACTATCAATAACTCACGAATGCATGAAGAAATTGAACAAGGATATGAAGAAATCAATTTGGCCAACAGGAATAAAACAAAAATCAACAAAGACATGAAGAACCCCTAAAATGTATGATTTAAACTATTGGTGGAGAGAAAATATGAGTATTTTTGTCATTTAAAAATTCTCTTAAAAGATCATATAATTAACACGTGACTATTCTAGGTAAACAGAATTAACACCGTTATTCTGGAGAAATAATACTACACTAACTAAAATCCCAAAATAATTGATTTTTGTAAAGGGATCAAATACGGAGGAAATGCACATATAATATGTCCAAAAGAAAGGTATGTGTATTTTGCTTTTTTTATAAATAAAAAAACTAAAACGAAAAGTTAGTTATTATTTTAAAAACAATTCGAAGCTGAGGACTAAAATCATCCCAAAGGCCCAAACAATCCTTAAGGTTTCAGTTTTGTAATTAAAAAATTAACAGTAATAATAAAAATAAAAAATGAAATGACAGGTAAATGAGCCTACAATCCAAAACCCTAAAAGCGAAACCAAGTATGGGAGCATACAGGCAAATAGCGATAAGCTAAACAAAGGAGAAGCAGCAAAACTAAGGAACACAGAAACAGGAACGACGAGGACGAGCACTGTGTGCAGAAGGCAATGGGAAAGAAGCAGAACGAGAGCCAGAAAACAGGGCTAGGTCGAGCCCTGGTGAGGCAGCACAACCAAATGATTCAACAGAGCAAGGACAAGTCTCACTTCTACAAGAAGAAGTTTCTCGAATCCTTCACCGAAGTCTCCGACATCGACGCCGTCGTCGAGCAATCCCTCGAACCCGTCCCCGAACTCGCCGCCGCATCAACCACCCTGATCAGCCTGTGAGCTTTCTTTCTCTTATTCGCATTCACGCGCCCGCGCTCTTCTTTCTGCAATTGTTCTGTAATATTTGTTGTTTTTGTTGTTGTTATTTGAGAGTAGTGATCCAGATTTTGTGCCTGGTGAAGCGACGACGCCGGAAGAAGCGAGGAAGCAGCAGAAGCAAGAGGAGGAGCTCCACGCCAGCAGCCTCCGCGTTCCTCGCCGCCCGCCGTGGACTCCCGACATGTCCGCCGACGAGCTGAACGCCAGCGAAACACAAGCTTTCTTGACTTGGCGCCGCAGCTTGGCGAGGTTAATATCCGCGTTTGTATGAATTGTAGGCTTGAAATCTAATCTAGAGAACTATATGATGGAAAATTGGAAAATAGGGTTAGGATTAAGGTCCGTGAATGAAGCTTCTAGTTAGACGATTAAGTTCATGTTCGGGGACTATGAATGTAATTTTCGTGGAAATATAAGATGGGTTTGATGATTAAAGGAAAAGGAAAGGGGGAAAGGTCACGGGTTCGATTCCCTCTGCTATCAAAACTAACATTTGCCGATTAAAAAAATGAATGTAATTTTTGTCAATTATAATGTGGCTGATGTTGATTGAAGGATTAATTTGAATGTTTATCGGATTAAAGGATTTGTAGATGTTTTTTTTTTGTTAATGTTGGTTGTGCGGTGATTGTTTCAGGCTCGAGGAGAATAAGAAGCTTGTTCTTACTCCGTTTGAGAAGAATCTTGACATCTGGAGACAGCTCTGGCGGGTTGTTGAGCGCAGTGATCTGGTATGTTGGTATCATTTTAAAGTTTTATGGGTTTACAAAGAATTTTGACTTTTTAGAGGTAAGTTATTGCTATTAGTTTTGGAATCGTGATGCATTAATCTGATTATGCTATGTTACTGTTTATGATAATGACCTAGTTATTAGGTTTGAACTCAGTTAAGATGGGTATGGTTCCCCTTTTTATGAATTATATGATTGCCAATCCCAATCAGCTGCATCTGCTTATCCATGCAATATTTCTCAGTATGGTCTATAGACTGTATACCATTTGTGTTGTTGAAGCAAATATGTTTTTATTCTTTCATGGTCCTGTTTTTCTGCTGCTGAGTTCAATCTCACTTCCCTAGTGTAGTCGTCATTATAGGAAAAAGAATACAGTATTTGTAAAGTTCAAATATAATGTAGCTCCCTTCTTCGATTTAAGATGGTTGTTATTAGAAACAGGAGTTCCACAGTACTGTGTGATCTTTTGTTATTGTTTACTGGTTAGCTGTATTGATTGCATTTATTAGATTTCTAGCTGCCCTTTTCTTTAATTTGGCTTCTTATTGAAACAAAAAGAATGGAAAAAAAGGCTAAGCAGGTTGGACCTGCATCATGAGCCTCAAACTAAAAAGTGACACTAAAAACAATCTCACTTTTTAACTTCCCCCCAAAAGAAGAAAGAGAAGCTCTAGTAGGGAACTCGGGATCTTGGATAATAATCTAGTTTTTATTCTTCCCCAGATGTACATTCATTCTTTTCTTCCTATCAGTATTTGCTGTAATTTAGAAAGGCCTATATATTATGAAAACATTTGGATAATTGATATTTGGTTTTTATTACTAATGGTTTTATATGTATATAGAAATGTTCATAATATAGTTTTTAATCTGATATTTGCTGTGTTCTTTTCTTTAAGTGCATGAAAACTTAAAAGTTGACGATTCTCTCTTTTTTTTATCAGCTTGTTATGGTTGTTGATTCGCGAGATCCGTTGTTCTATCGTTGTCCAGACCTTGAGGTGAGACTTTCTTTCTTCCATAAGGAATTGGCAGCAAAATGCTAACTTGGCAACTCTAGAGATGGCCAGGTTTGTGGCAAATCTAACTGATTGTGAGGAGATCAGATATAGCGGAATACTTTGGACTGGATATTCTTTTGTGGCAGCTTTAGTGTCATGAAGTTTATAATATTCAAAGCATCCTTTCAGAGTCTTTACCTCTATTCTTTAAGACATAGTAGCTTACTTTGATCTCAGTAAAAAGTGTAACAAGAATTAATAAGACAGATTTGACCAGACATTATACTGTCCGTAATCTGTGTAGCCTGCTTTTGGACCTTTCTTATCCTTTTTCTTTAAGAATCACAATTCTGTGGGCCAAGCATGATCTGTTATGTGCCAATTGTACTTTGCTACAGGCTTATGCACGAGAGGTTGATGAGCATAAACGCACATTGCTTTTGGTTAATAAGGCAGATCTTTTACCTTTTTCTATCAGGTTTGGATGTCCTATTCCCATGAGTTTTATACTGTATCAAATCATTGCCCTTGGTGTTGCATCTTGCCTTATTATTTGTCCTGTCTTTCTTCTCTTTTGCTGCAGAGAGAAATGGGCAGAATATTTTCGTGCTCATGATATTCTCTTCATCTTCTGGTCGGCTAAAGCTGCTACTGCTGCCTTGGAAGGCAAAAAACTCTGTTCATCATGGGAGGATGATAACATGGGGAGAACTAATAGCCCAGACACAAAGATATATGGAAGGGATGAACTTTTGGCCCGCTTGCAATCAGAGGCAGAAGAGATAGTTGACAGGAGAAGAAATTCAGGCTCCTCTGACGCAGGACCATCTAACATTAAATCCCCTGCTGAAAATACTGCTGGTAGTTCATTATCGAGTAATGTAATTGTGGGATTTGTTGGATATCCTAATGTGGGGAAAAGTTCAACTATTAATGCTCTGGTTGGTCAAAAACGCACTGGTGTCACCTCTACCCCAGGGAAAACAAAGCATTTTCAGACATTAATTATCTCTGATGAGCTGACCCTTTGTGATTGTCCTGGATTAGTTTTTCCATCCTTCTCAAGCTCAAGATATGAGATGATTGCTTGTGGGGTGTTGCCTATTGATAGGTTGTCTGAACACAGGGAATCTGTCCAAGTTGTAGCTGATAGAGTCCCAAGACATGTCATCGAGGAGATTTATAAGATAAGGCTTCCTAAACCTAAGTCATATGAGTCCCAATTGCGCCCTCCTCTAGCATCTGAACTTTTGAGAGCATATTGTACTTCTCGTGGGTATGTTGCCTCTAGTGGACTCCCTGATGAAACCAGGGCTGCCCGTCTGATGTTGAAAGATTACACTGATGGGAAGCTGCCTCACTATCAAATGCCTCCCGGAGCATCAGATGAGGAACAAGCTTTGGAAGAACCTGCCGGACATGACTCGGTTGACTTGGATGCATCAGATTCATCTGGTATTGAAGAGTCTTCAGATGACGAGAGTAAACTTGCACCAAATCTTGAACATGTATTGGATGATCTCAATTCATTTGACATGGCTAATGGACTTGCTCCAAAGAATATTGCTACTGTTAAGAAGCCTAAGGCATCTCATAAGCACCACCATAAAAAGCCACAGAGGAAAAAAAATCGTTCTTGGAGAGCAGGAAACGAGGATGCTGATGGGATGCCGGTTGCAAGATTCTTTCAGAAATCAGCAAATACAGGTCCTCTGAAGGCTGGGTAAGGCCATACGTTCTGGTTTTTGTATAACAGCTTATGTGTTACCCATATGTACGTTGTTAATGAGGTTAACGATAAATTATGTTTGTTTTTGAGGCATTCCGGAAATAGATGACGTGAGCAATTTTACGGAAGCTCGCCCCGTAATATGAAAAAAAAATGTTTGGGAAAATATTGTATTCACAACGGTGAGTTACTGTCTTATGAATGGGTTGAAAATGATTTCTTAGGACCGGAAAATTAGGTACTAGGATTATTAGTCAAGAGTTAAGAGCATTTTGTTGGTTTCTTTATGTTGTGTGTAGGACGAGACTAGGCTGAATTAAGCCCCCATAAATATTAAAATAAAATAAAAAGCAGAGCGAATGGTAGAATTCCTTGAGGGGTTGAAGTATCGTTGTAAATATTGACAGGATTATAGTGTTAAATAGTTATTCACTCATTCTTTCAATTCGCATCATGAATTGGTATATGGAGAGGAAACGTCGTATTTCATATGAAACATCGTAATGTATTTGCTCAGATTGTAATTGAGAGAGAGAGAGAGAGAAGCCGGAAACTGAAAACAGCTTTTTTTAAAAAAAAGTGTTAAATGTAGTGCTGCCAATCATTGAGACCACATTGAAGGTTGCATGATATGTATAAAAATCAAACATAAGATAAACTATACAAAAGCAATTTTTTATGTCAACTGTTTTAATAAAAGATAATGGTGTTTGAGGCATGATAAATAAGTGAGATTGCAAATAGTAGTTAGCATTTTAGGGAGGAAGGGACATTAGTTTCTTTTCCATCATATATAGTTGTATGATCTAGATTTTCTCTTAATACAAATACTCATTTTACTAGATATGCTTCTAGTAAGTAAAATGATGAAAATTTGAAGTTTTATATTTTTTTTATCAATTTAATATTTTATTAAATACAAATAATAGGACTTTGGCTTGTAACTTGATAAAGAAAAGAGAACATAATTTAATCTTTTCTTTATTGCGTTAACTTTCTTTTATTACTGATGCCGATAAGTGATATTATAAAAGAATATATTTCTAATTTTATCTCCATGTAAAATTATAAAGAAAAAAGTTTATCGTGCAAAATAAATTACAAGTTTGAGAGCTTCTTTGATGTGTTACTATTGATTATAAGTTTATGATTCACCCACATAATGTAGATTGACCTTTTTCTTCTACGTGATCATATTCATAAACCCTATGATAACTCAAATATCTACATTAAAAAAACAAGTGGTGATTGATTAAATTAAAACAATAAGAAGAGGATACAATACCAATCTGGCATACATTTTGGTCCATGTGGCCTTGTCTATGAGATTCCACCTCACATGAAAACAATGAAAATGATGAGCTGAAATAATACATGCTAACCTTCTTGCTTAATGCGCCAAACATAAATTTTTCACCATATTTCAAAGTTTAAATAAAGGATGAACTCTGATATAATGATAAAGTTGTGTTTTTGTGATTTGTTGATCATGAGTTTGAATCCAAAAATAACTTTTTTTATATATACAAGAGTAAGGCCGCGTACAATATCATTTCTCTTTATCTACGCATAGCGTGAAGCCTCTGGACATTGGAGTACATAATTTTAGTTTTTTTATTTATTTCAAAGTTTGAATAATTAACTAACAAATCGTACAACATAACCACGTTCCGGTACTTCACAATTATTAAGTTTATTTGAGCTTGTGATTATGAGACGAACATTTCATCAAAAAGTTCTAAGAATCAAAATCAAGCTTTCACTCAAATAGAATTGTAAAAGTGGACTGACATCGTGTATTTGAAAATTTTAAGTTATTCTAATTATATACCGTATTTACTTATTTGTAATAATTGGTATTTATTGTCTAATTAGTTTTAACACTATATTTTGTTCCTCTAAAAAAACACTATATTTTGTTTCAGATATACGTTATCAGGTGTTAAAAAAAAAGAACTCGTATTTCCTTCCTTCTATAAAAAAACATTTTTAGAATTTCAATTTTTTTTTGACAAAAACAAAGTCAACATTTATCTACTAATAAGTGCTAATTTCTGTTTTCAGGGGCAGAACCTCGTTAGGGTCCCCAGTTCCCCCCTCAATTTCAAAAATTCTCTTTAACATCTTGTAACTAGAGTTCTGAAAATTGGTTCGAACCGGCCGATCCGACCGGTTGGACCGGGAACCGGTAGCATAATCGATCTGGTCTAGCTATTGAACCGGTCATACAGTTGACCAAGTCAAAATTGGTCAAACTCGATTAAAACCGGTCAAAACTGGCCGGTCCGGGTTCTTTTTTTTTTGGATGTGTTTTTTTGTATTTTTTATTTTATTTTTTAAAATTTTGGATTATTATCAATAGTTATTTTGGATTTTGGAGTATGAATGAGATTTTCTTACTCAAATAATGTTAATTATATACTTGTATATAATAGATACATATATCATTTTTAATTTTTAATATATACCGATTCAAAATAGTTTAATTATTGATCCACCAGTTGAACAACTGATCCACTACCTCGATCGGTTCAATAACCGAACCAATTCTCACAACTTTGCTTGTAATTATATGTTTGTGCCCCCCTCTCCCAAGTCAACACAAAGCAACAATTGTTACTCTTATAATCAGGATAGTTATATTTAATTGCTTTTAGTTATTATACAATTTTAAATACGTTAATTGCTTAGCTTTTCTTATTTATATGGTAGGTTTTAAATTATATTTCATTTGATAGATAGATTAATTTATATGAGAAAAAATAATTTTAATTATAAGGTCTTGTTAATCAGTAACTTTAGTTTAGGAATTAAAAAGAAAAAAAACTTTACTAATAAGGGAAAGGTTTTAGTAGAGATTATATTATAGGAGAATATATTTTTTTTGAAAGGATATGAGATAGAAGTACATGTTTTTATGCATTTTAATTGATTTTTTTTCTTCTATATTTACTTTCTTAATCAATATTTTAAGGAGATATTGGTTGGTATTTATCTTAATTATACATCATTATTGGTGTTGATTCATGTATTAAATTTGTGGGTTCCCTAATAAAATTTTCAAGTTTCTCCCTTGTCTGTTTGTGATTATCACAATTTAAAACAAATCACATAACTCTATAACTCATGGGTATGTATTATATGCTAAAAACAAATAACTAGAGATCACAAGACTAATATTTGAAGTGTAGAGACTATTGAAGTGAACTTTATTTCCGCCAACGAAATCTTTTTCATACATATAATCAAAGAATCAAATATCTGCCATCAACATATTTAAGGAATTTAATAGTTTATCAACTGTATTGAAACTTTATATAATATATATATATATATATATGTGTGTATATATATATATGTGTGTGTGTATATGTATGTAATATTACATACACATTGTTTAGCGAATGAACCCTGTGTAGAACGACATGCACAACCACAAAATGCAGGGAGATACTATCCCCAGCTGTCAATAATGGGCATTTGGCATGACATGGGAAGTGAGCTAAGCAAAAGGATTGAGTCATGAAATGTGATACTATTGTTGTATATTTAATAAAGGGCCTTTATTATTATTATCAATAAAGGGGCTTTTCCATAACGAGAAAGAATGTGTACCGTCATGTTTAAGAACTCACCTAAACATGTCATTCAATTTAGGAGTATTAATGTCCTTAGGAATATGATAGTTTTTCACTCGATAAAGTGGCCTTCGTGTCATTAAAGCATGCATGTAAATATTCCATTTGGCCATAGTCATATGGGGAGGGATTAACATACATAAATTTGTCTTGACGTTACGGCACATTGTGGAGCATGAGTTATCCACTTTCATTTCTATTTTTTATTTAATAAAAATAACATGTTTTCATTAAAAAATAAATTATTTTTATATTTATGATATAATAAGTATATAAACAAGTCGCAGTGAAATTGAGTTTGAATTTGTTAAGATTTGGAGTTTAATCTCTTAGTTAAAACAAATAATTGAAAAGAAAGACTCATTAAAAATGGTTAATAAATTTTTTTAACAAAAATTAATTATAAAATTAGTAAATATTTTGAACTTATAACATAATAGTTAAACAATTTTTTTTATAAAAAAATTATATTTTTATATGTTTAACTGGTCGGTTATCCATATGATACACGAGTCATTCTTTTGAATCATTTTAATTAAATTTGTGAATCACTTGTTCTTAACTTATTATAACTACGATATTTATTATGAGAAGTTTTTTTTCTTAAAAAACAATTAATGAAAAATTTTAGTAATTAAAATTAGCAAACACATATAGATAAAGATGAGCTTTTAATTTATCAATAGTTATTTTAATGAATGGAAAAATGTGTATTTATCATATAGTAGTAGTTTTATATGAAAAAGAAACACTTATTTCAATATTGCAAATTTAGTAACATGAAGATCTACAAATCAAGGTCTAAGAAGAACCTTTGTTTCACAAAATTTTATTGTATTCATGAAAATGATTAAATGAAAATATATATTCTCATATTTGTCACAAGATAAAAAAAAAATCTTAGACATAATGTATTCCCAAGAACTCATATTACATATATTTTGGTATCAAATTGGGTAATCTCATCCACATAGATTGATCCACCACATGTTGAAACTAGCCCGACTCACTTTTAAATGGGTTACAAAAATATCAACTCGCCTTGATCTACCATGAGTTGGCGGGTTGATTCACAAATGTTTTTTATGACAAAAAAATTCAAAATAATAAAATTAAAAAAATTAAGAACATTTGTTTTTTTCTCTGATTTTTTTAAGTGACATTTTTTCAACCAAAGATATTTCAATGATTCAGATATAATTAGTCATAATTCAACAACATTATAATCTTCAAATTAAAAATACCAAATTATAAAAAAAAATACATAATTAAAATTGCTAAACAACTATAACATTTCATGAAATTCCCAAATACATAACATTTCAAGATGAAATTGTTGTTGTTATCCACTAACAACATTGGAGCAATGAACTCTAAAATCTAGAATAAGTTTCTCTTTCATCCCAACATCTCATTTTCTTCACCTACAATCTTAGAAAAATAATAATGTCAAGTTTAGGCTCAGATAAAAAGGTGATCATGTTAAATTTCCATGTGATATTTAAAATAAATTTTCACTTTCATCTATTCTACA
>CM023951.1:14335442-14425503 GCA_013407115.1 Glycine latifolia | reverse complement strand
TCATTTATCTATTTCTTTAATATTTTATTTTTAAATTAAAATAAGTTTAGAAACATTTTGATGTTAAATTTCCATGTGATATTTAAAATAATTTTTCACTTTCATCTATTCTACGTCATTTATCTATTTCTTTAATATTTTATTTTTAAATTAAAATAAGTTTAGAAACATTTTTAGAAATTATAAGTATTTACCAAAACATCTTGAAATAAGACTAACATTCTTGGTTATTCCTACAAATATAATCAAATCCATAAAACAAATTTTCCCTAAAAATTGAAGTCAATGAATTTGTATATATTTCATTTGCCCTTTATATTTGTACATATTTTTTACTCTCAGAATCTACAATCCACGAATATTAATAATTAAATGTGCAATATACCTTTAAATAAATATTTGAATGTATAAGTAATTAATAATTACTAATTCTCTATATTAAAAATCTATTAAGAATGATTAAGTTCTTAACTTTATACATTTTCTATATAACTATTATTGGAATAATTATAAAATGGTCTAACTTAAAATAATTTTATATCATTTAAAACAAAACTTAATTATGACATTAATCATATTTATATGTACATTAAGTTAAAAATACTTATTTATATACTTTAATAAATTATTAAAGTAATTCGTATTAACGTAAACTTATTTTATAAGAGCATTTCATCCTGAAAATTATAGAATTATAGGCTTAAAAATAGTGTGGTGTTATTAAATATATTTTTTCTATTTTAGTTCTATTTGACTACCTTCTGATCAATGATGAAAAGTAAGGATATTAACTAATGATGCAATTAAGGGCTGCTTGATTACTTTGTTAATTATGCAATTTAGATGAAATCAATAGACGAATTCTTGGCTCATTTACTACAGAGATTTACGAAAATATATCAATTGATTGACACGTGATTTTAATATCAATAAGACAATAATCAATACAAATTACTTTAATAATAATATCAACATGTTTTGTGATTTGGGTGAATTTTTTTAACAAGATTTGCATGTAAAAAAGAAGGCAAATTTTCTTTGGAGAATTTTTTCACTTTAATAATAAGAGATGTGCATTAAGCTAAAAATTTATTTATACAATTATTAAACTAATTCATATTAATGTAAACTTGTTTTATAATATCATTTCATGTTTAAAATTATAAAATTTATAGGCTTAAAAATATTGTGATTTATCAAAAAAAAATTATATTTTTGTTCTATTTGACTACTTTCTAATTAATGATACAATTAAGGGTTGCTTGCTTCTGGACTTATTTACTACATAATTTTCGATAATATATCCATTGTCAACACGCTCTTTTAATATGAATGAGACATTAATCATTGCATATTGCTTTAATAATAATATCAATATGTTAGATCATTTGCCCATTATTAACATACTTTTTTAATATGAAGACACTAATCGATACATATTGCTTTAATAATAATATCAATATGAATGAGACACTAATCCATACATATTTACTTCAATTTTTGAGTGAGTTTGAAAAGAAAAAAAACAGAATTTTTTTTCCAAAACTTATCGGGCCGCTTTAATAATAAGATAATACGTGTTCTTACCAAAATTTGGAAATTCCACGTGTGAGGTTGGCGTAACAAATGTGGATTCCAAATTCTACACATCGAATTAGGTGTAGACTTTGCTTAGAGGAGGAAACTGCAAAACAAAGGAAAAACACTCTGACGCTCAAGTAAGTACATCAATTTATATGAGAATAACCGAGTGTGAGAACTCAGTATGAGATGTAGAGAAAGAATAACTTGAGTAATGCGTTCAAGTACTGAGTATGAGATGTATCAGGTGTTTAGAATGAACCTGTAAGATTGTATTTATAGTGTGGAATGTGGACTTTGGGTCTTTGTTTGGTGATAATCTGTTGATAAGATAATAACAGATAATAGCGGACAGTTATCTAATTTAAATATAAGATAATGTGTACCTTATTGATATACTGTTATTTGTAGATAAATAACAACTTGTAGATAATTCGTTAGGATCTCATAAGATAAGGTGGCTGCACCTATTCGAATATTCAAGTATAATTGATATGTTGTTAATATAAAGATATGCGTAGTAGATATTATCATTCCTGTAGCAGTCTGTGTCCGTGCTATTGTAGTAGGGTTGACAGGGAACCCGGACAAGAATGTCCAGGTTGCCACTTGGAGGACGAATAAGCACTATTTAATGTGGCAGTGCTGACGTGGAGGGTATCCATGTGTACAGTGACCTCATGATGAATACCACGTGTCACTTTACTATTTTGGACTGTACATAAGCCCCCCAGCCTCTGAGCCACTTTATGGGCGAAAGAGGATGAGAGAGTGTCGATACAGAATGTCCAGTGTCATAGTAGTATAACAAGTGCTATGAGCCCCCGAGGGTAGACGAGCGGTGTCATGTGTCGAGGTCAGTAGCCTTGTTGAGATTGACCAAAACTTTAGACTTACGAACCATGATGGTTTAGCGTAGTTTGGATTTGTGAACCTGCAAATTACCAAGGACGGACCTTTTACCAAGGACAGACCTTGGATTTGGCAAAGTACCAAGGGTGGACCTTGGGTTTTGTAAGGTACCAAGGGCGGACCTTGGATTTTGTAAAGTACCAAGGACGGACCTTGGGTTTATGCCAAGAGAAGCTCTTGGGTTCAGATTGTGTTGATGATTGATCCTGGACAAGGTAGTCCGGGTTGTATATACTGAGCTATCCAAGGCAGACTATTTTGTCTTTTGGTAAATAAGACTGATCTTGGTGGGTAAGTGAAGCGTCGAGGATAATGACAGGTCTAAGCATGGTAAGTAAATGAAGAATCAAGGCTGATGAATTCTGCCAAAATGTGACCATCTGATGTGATTGTTGAAAATATGCGTTATATCTTCATTAATGCTATCAGTCGTTTGCCGCCCATGCAGCATTACCCGCGCAGACGTGTCACTCGGAGAGTGGATACGTTCTGGAGACCGTGCGGTAGTGGAAAAATACGATCAATTGTGACGTGAGCTTCTAGGAGATGTTTCGAAATCCCACCCAAAAATCGTCGACGTTCACTGTGCCTTTAAATAAAGGAGATTTCTACGATTTTCATCGTCATTCTTGTGCTTTTGCTTTTTCTAAATCTTCTTTTTCACACTTCTTGCTTCTTCTCAAGGTAACAAAAATGTCTATTTCACCCACTTCTGATTCTGCCTTAGGCATGCGTGGTAGTGACTCCAGTGGCTAAGTAGAACAACACATTATGCACAAGGTCATCTCCGTGGGTGACTCTTTGGAGGAAAACACCCATGGAGGAGTTTCAGACGGATCGTCTTCTTCCTCTGAGAGAAGGGCGAGTTCTCGTCGAGCTGGTGAGGGCGCTTCTCGTCCTTGTCAGTAGGCAAGGGTGGATGAACCTTTGCTGCTCACCATCATCCCTGCTTCTTCTTCAGGAATGATGAGGCAAAATAGCTCGGGAGGCGTTAGAGCCTCCTTGCACGTACGTCGTAGCCCTGGTGCTGGGTCACCACCAACCGGTTCAGTCATGCGTGGCTATGAGTGGGTAAGGGAGGACGTGTTTAAGTACCGTTCCTCCATGAACTCTACAGTTTCTGTAAATGTGCTTTGCTCGACGTTGCAAATGACGACTCCTTCGGATGGCTGCAAGGTTGTCGTCGAGCCTTGCGGGGAAGATGATTTTCCCTGCTTGAGGGCGGCGCCGGGCGCTCTGCCCTTCTTTTTCATGTACCGATGCCTCTTTGAGGTGTTGAGTATTGTCCTTCCCTTCTCTCCCTTTCAATGTGCTCTGTTGGAGTACTTGAATGTGGCTCCCTCCCAACTTCACCCTAACAGTTGGGCAGTGGTGCGGGCCTTTGAGATTTTATGTTCTCATCTGCACATTCATGCCATTGTTCCTCTCTTTTGCTTTTTCTTTCAAACCAAGCTGTCTGGGAAGGTTGCTTGGGTCTCCTTGCACAGCGTCTCAAAAAAGCTGTTCGAGGTAGACACCAACGTCTTCCGCCGCTTCAAGGACCGATTCTTCAAGGTCCACGAAAGTGGTGTCGTGGCTGATGGGTTGCCATTGATGCACAATATGGATGGGGAAGCTCGCTTTCCCTTCTACTGGCAGGCTGACCCTACCAGGTTCAGGTCCTTTGATGAGGACATGCTGACCCTTGTGGAGAGGTCTGACAAGGCAACCTTAGAGCTGTTGCAAGCCTCGCTAGATGCACGAGCTATTCTGTCGCTGACCCTTGTGGAGAGGTCTGACCCTTTGCCGCACTGGACGGTAATATTCCTTCCTTATAACTTCTCTGTTTTTCTGGTGTGCGAATTCTAACACTTGATACTTTCGTGTTTTTGTATTTTTATAGGTATCATGGGCAATTTTCAATGGAGGCCATTGGTACCCAATGTAGGTGGAGATGTCGTGTCACCCCCTGTTCCCCCCCAGCTGAAGAAGAGGGTCAACCGACTGTCAGGGTTGGCCCTTTTGAGGTAGCCATTGTGTTCCCTGGCTCTTCCCCTGCCGAGTTGGCAAAGAGAAAAAAGGATGAAGGTGCCGGGACGTCTGGCCGCAAGAAGTCTAGGGCCACCCATGCTCCTCGTGGCCTGCGTGCATTGATGGAAGCTGTCAGGTTAATGCCGACTTCAACTCCTCCTGTCCGGGCTCCTTCACCTGCTGCCACTGCTACTACTCTCACTACACCTGTGGTTGTGACCCCAGCTCCGCCTGCTACTGCCGCTTTCGTGCCTCCCATGACTGCCGGTCCGACTTCCCTTACCTCTCGTCCTGTTACTCCTTCTCCCTCTCCGCCTCCTCCATCTGCAATTCCGCCTCCTGCTGCCCGCCCTGTCACCCCTTTGGAGTTTCTAAGTGCTCCAAGGGAGGTCGACTCATTATGGAGTGTTGGGCATAGGCTTGACCGAGGATTGCTGACCCCTTTTGGCAGAAATTTGATTAGGTCGGCCGGTCCTCAACGCTCGTTTGACGCCATTGAGCTTTTCCTGCAAAGAGGACTTGCCATTGTAAAGGAGCAAAGGCAAGTGTATCAAGAAGCCATGGGCAAGGTGGCCTCTCTAGAGTAGGAGTACCACAAGCTGAAGGGTGCTGTTCGTGGTGCTTGGCGGTTAGAGTGCAACCAGTTGAATAGTGTCGTGGTTGCATTTGTCGAGGCTGTCCGGTGTAACCATCAGCTGTCCATGAGAACTGGTGAGGCTTTGTCCAAGTTGTTGCGGACTAGACTTGATGGCGATGAGCTGGTCACCCTTGGTAAAGCAACTACTGCCGAGATGGAGCTTGTTGAAAAGGTAGCGAGTCTGGAGGAAAGGCTAAAGGAGACTAATGCCGAGCTCAATGTTGAAATGGTAGTCAACAAGGAGCTTGACGAAGAGCTGAAGATGTATAAGTGGGAAGCAGTGGAGCAGCATGAGAATGACTTCTCCAAGGCAGTGCGCCAAGCCGGTCTCTTTGTGAAAGACCTTGACTTGGGTCGATTTGATCCTTTCAAGGATGTGAATAATGGTGCCTTGGTCGATGAATAAGAGCTCAGTTCTGCTGAGGAGTCTGCTAGTGATGTAGCTGATGTATAGGCTGCTTTATGCTTCTTTTATTTTGTTTCTTTTGTACTTTTGGCCGGGATGGCCATGTAAAGTTTCCAGTATTTTAATGAAAATATTTCTCGTTTCTTCATCTTTGTCAATCTCTTTGCATTGCATGTTATACTTGCACAATATTTGTCATCATACCACGTTACGGTAATGTCTTGTTGTTCAAGTGATTTGACGTATCAATATTACTTGCCGAATTATCAAGTATTTGAAATAATGTCGGGTTATCAAATGATTGAAGCAATGCCGAGTTCTTGTTTTAACAAAAATGGCTAAGTCTTTAGCTTTGCTTGTCGAGGTTCCCGTGCTAAGAGTGTATCTTAGACTTAGAAATGTCGAGGCTTGACCATGGACATTCGTGCTGAACGTTTTCCAATGGCTGAGTTTTTAACCCGATTTATCAATATTCTACAGAGAAAAATTACCAAGAGTGGCTCTTGGGTTTACAGTGTTAAGGGTGGAGTCTTCTATCGAGGTTGCCACCAAGTGAGAGTACCAAGAATTTTCTTGGGTTTTAAATTGTAGAGGGCGGACCTCGAACAATTATTCCTGCAAAATAAATGAGTCTATAGTGCCGAGTTTCCATATAAGTTAGTACCAAGAATGTTTCTTGGGTTTTATCATGCCAAGGGAGCCTTGGGCTTTGATACATCAAAGATATTTCCTTGATTTTTATATGGCTTGTAATCCTGCACGAATAGAATTGGTGAGCGCTAAAATCATCAGAGTAAAGCTTTAAATACCTCATGCTTCCGTAATGGATAATGAGGTGAATACAAGGTTGACCACGGATGGTCCTCGAGCTTTAAAAGTTGTAAGTTATCCGGGATTGTTGATAACTATGCCGGTCAACGATGGACCTTGCCAAAATCTGATGATAACTATAGTTGATCGTGTCCAGGTTCCATAGTCTGTAATAATACCAAGAGTTTTCTTGGGTTTAGGAGACCGAGGGTAGACATAGTTGTACGTCATGTTTGTCAAAGCTGATACCAGTGGAGTTGTCCATGCTGGGTTTTGTCAAGATTTACCAAGACATGATCTTGGGTTTAGGAGCTGCTGAGAGCATACTAGTGGTGCGTCCACCTTGGATTTTTAGCAAGTCGACCAAAGCTTTAGGGTTTACGAACCTTGATGGTTTACCATAATTTGGTTTACGAACCTGTGAATGGCCAAGAACGAACTCCTGGGTTACCGAGACGGATCCCGGGCTTACTAAGGTCAACCAATTAGATGAATTTATGAACCTTCTTTCGAGGATGGACCCCAGGTCTTCTTGCCGAGATGGATCCTGGACTTGCTAAGGTCCACTAATTACATGGATTTATTAACCTTCTTCCGAGGACGGACCTCGGGTCTTCGTAAGGTCCACCAATTACATGGATTTATTAACCTTCTTCCGAGGGCGGAACCCTAGGTCTTCTTGCCGAGACGGATCTCGGACTTCGTAAGGTCCACCAATTACATGGATTTATTAACTTTCTTCCGAGGGCGGACCCTGGGTCTTCTTGCCGAGACAGATCTCGAACTTCGTAAGGTCCACCAATTACATGGATTTATTAACCTTCTTCCGAGGGCGGAACCCTAGGTCTTCTTGCCGAGACGGATCTCGGACTTCGTAAGGTCCACCAATTACATGGATTTATTAACTTTCTTCCGAGGGCGGACCCTGGGTCTTCTTGCCGAGACAGATCTCGAACTTCGTAAGGTCCACCAATTACATGGATTTATTAACCTTCTTCCGAGGGCGGATCCCCGGGTCTTCTTGCCGAGACTGATCTTGGACTTCGTAAGGTCCACCAATTACATGGATTTATTAACCTTCTTTCGAGGGCGGGCCCCCGGGTCTTCTTGCTGAGATGGATCTCGGACTTCGTAAGGTCCACCAATTACATGGATTTATTAACCTTCTTCCTAGGGCGGACCTGGGTCTTGCTAAAGGTCCTCCTAGGGGAGCCCTAGACTTTTGTGAACCTTTGTATGTTACCAGGACGCGTCCGTCCTGGATTTTAGTAAGGCTTGCCAAGGTCGGACCTTGACAAGTACCAAGACATGGTCCTGTGTTTACGTTGATGTTGGACCTGGGAAAATAGTCAGATAATAATTCCTGAAATTTGGTCAAAATCCTGAAATATTGACGTAAGTAAAAGATAAAAGGTATATGTTTTATTAATATGACATTTAATGTACACATTCCCTCTGTTTATTCCTCGGATGGGCCTCGTTAAAACCTTTCAAGTTAAAACCCAGTGGGAAAAAAAGGACTTGAATAGGAAAAAGAGTACGCCATCTGGCTTTGAGTTCCTTAGCTGAAGTAGAACTTCAGGTGGGTAGCATTCCAAGTTCTTGGAATGTCTTTACCATCAAGTTCCTGCAATTTGTAGGCGTTGTTGTCCAAGTTGGTGACAACTCTGAACGGGCCTTCCCAATTTGGTCCAAGCTTGCCTGCACGGGGATCCTTTCGGGCTTCACCCCGGACGCGCCAGACTAGGTCGCCTGGCTGAAAAGTTCGAGGTTGAACTTTTGAGTTATATCTTCTTGTTATGTGGAGCTTGTCCGCCTCTTCCTTGATTCTGGCTATATCTCAAAGTTCTTCACTGGTTTCCAGCTCAACCCTCATGTTGTCCTTATTGCACTGTTCCTGAAAAAGCATCCTTCTAGTAGAAGGTTCCCCTAGCTTGACAGGGATCATGGCGTTAGTGCCATATGTTAGGCTAAAAGGAGTTTCTTCGTAGTGCTTCGAGGTGTACAATGGTATGCCCAGAGTATGCTGGGTAGTTCCTCCCTCCAGAGACCTTCGGACTTGACAAGTCTAGTGCGAAGGGCTCAGAGAATAACTCTGTTTGCTGCTTCCACCTGACCGTTGGTCTGGGGGTGTTCAACAGAGGTGACCAGGTGTTTAATACCCAGTTGTGTGAGAAAATATTCATAGGTCTATGCCTTGAACTACGTACCGTTGTTAGTAACGATAGCATAGGGTAGACCATATCTGCATATGAGATGTTTCCAAGTAAAGGTTTCAACTTCACTGGCTGTAATCTCTCGTAGTGACTTTGCCTCGATCCACTTGGTGAAGTAGTCGATTGCCACCAGTAAGAACTTGACCATCCCTGGAGCTCGGGAGAATGGCCCTAAGATGTCCATGCCCCACATAGCGAGGGACCAAGGAGAGGAGATGGTATGAAGGTTGTCAGGGGGAATCCGTGGGATGTCTGCAAACTCCTGACACCTTTTGCATTTCTGTGTAAACTGAAAGGCGTCTGTCCTTAGTGTTGGCCAGTAGTATCCTGCTCGTACTACCTTGGTGGCTAAGGATCATCCTCCTGTATGGAGTCCGCATATTCCTTCATGAAGTTCCCTTAGGACATAATCTGCCTATGAGTTGTCCAGGCACTTGAGTAGAGGCGTTGTAAGCCCTCTTTTGAATAACTCACCGTCAATGATGACGTAGTAGCTGGCTTTTCGCTTTAGACGTCGGGCCTCGTTTTCATCTGCTGGGAGTGTTCCCTTTACGAGAAAGTCTCTATAAGGGGTCATCCAAGTGAGTTCCCCCAATTCAAAAGCCATTATCGCTGGGATGTCAATAGTGGGTTTTTGGAGTGTTTCTTGGATGATGGTTTTGAGGTGCCCATTTTTTTTTTGGTACTGGCCAGCTTAGATAGTAAGTCTGCCCTGGTGTTACTCTCTCAGGGTATGTGATACATCTAAAAACACTCAAAACTATCAATGAGAGTCTTGGCCAGATGATAATACTAGAGGAGTATGGCTTCCTTGGTCTAGTACTTGTCTGCTATCTGTCCCTGGACGAGCTGTGAGTCAGAGTAGCACTTCAAACATTGAGCCCTGACTTCTTTTGCGAGTTTGAGTCCTGCTATGAGTGCCTCATACATGGCTTGGTTGTTGGAGGCCTTGAAGTTAAGCTTAAGAGCTTGCTCCAGCGAGATGTTGTCGGGTCCTTTCAAGTATGATGCCTGCTCCACTTCCTTGTATGTTGGATGCTCCATCCACGTAAAGGTTCCACCAGTCCGGGGTGGTCTTATCCTTCCCGGTGAATTCTGCCAAAGAGTCTGCCATGAACTGTGCCTTCATACGACCACGTGGCTCATATCGAATGTCAAATTCTGACAATTCGACTGACCATGCCACCATCATGCCTGCCAATTCTGGTTTCCTCAGTATCTGTTTGATGGGATAATTAGTCTTAACTATCACTTGGTGACTTTGGAAATAAGGCCTAAGGCGTCTAGCGGAGGTGATTAATGCCAAGGCTATCTTCTCAATCATTTGATAGTGCTTCTCGGCATCATGTAGCATGCAGCTAGTGAAGTAGATAGGGAGCTGGTGCTTCCCTTCTTCTTGGACGAGTGCCGAGCTGATAGCTTCGTCTGCCACTGAGAGGTATAAGAGCAATGGTGTCCCCTGCTGAGGTCTACTCAAGACAGGCGGAGCAGCAATTGTCTTCTTGAATGCCTCGAAAGCCTACTCGCAGGTGTCATCCCAGAGGAATGGTGATGTCTTGGTGAGCAACTTGTAAAAATGCTTTGCTTTCTCGGCGAGTTTCAGAAGGAATCGGGATAATGTCGCTAGTCTCCCGTTCAGCTTTTGGACTTCGTTGACATTAGCTGGGCTATGCATCTGTAAAATGGCCGAGCATTCGTTGACAAATACAAATGCCTCCTTGTACATTACACACGACTCCCTTATCAAAGAGAGGTTACTGTATAGTACATGATTTTTTTTAAATGTCCACGAATCATTATTCTTCATAATCATGAATGGTGTGAATTATAATTCCAAAAAATAATTAAATTTATTTGATTAATCGTAGTTATTCATATATAAGTTTTTTGGAATAAAGTAATATAATATTTTTATCATAATATATAATTATTTATTACATTAAATAACTTAATAATAATAATGTAATATTTTCATCACAATAAAATATTTTTTAATTTAAAAAATTAAATTCTCACCTCCTTATCAAAATATTATTTTTGTGGGCAACATGGTCAATTTTTTTCCGAAATCATTATTTTCTAAGAATGTCATTCTTTAAAAACAAACAACGCATGAAAAACAAAAATTCCCAACATTAGATCCCAAAAAGCTTACAATTTTTCTTGTATCAACTAATCGGTAACCCGTGTATTCGCATAGAATGTACTGATTTGTTGTGTTTCGTTCCACTTCAAATTGAAATTTTATTTTTATAATAAGTAAACATATAAATATTTTAGAAATGAAGAAAATGATGAATTTATAATAAAAACAAGAAATTATATTTGTTGTGTATAATATAAAGATATAATAATTATAAGTAAATACACAAATGAAAATTCTAACACTTATTTGTGTGTATCTTTTGTCTTAGATGGAGTATGGTAACATTCCTTTATTTTTGCATGTGTAATAAAGAAAGATTATTTAATAACAATAGATATATAAATGTAGTGTGATATAATTGTAGACAACTAACGATCAATTTGTAATGTAGTATTCCTTAGGGATTTTGTTAATATCTTACAAAATTTCGGCCTAGAAAATAGAATACTATCTATAAATGTAACTGATGGGTCACAACAATTTCAAAAAGATTGAAAACTTGAATAATTTGAGTGGAACATGACTAATGCATGACTGATTGAGAACATGCTAGAATTTCAATTCATATAATCATTATAAGATAAATATATAAGATGGATAGGAAAAATGAAAAAATTAGTTTGGAACGAAAATACTAATTTTCAATCTAAGCAAGAATTGTAATATATAGCAACTTTCAGTTATGAAATTAAATTAAAGAAAACAACTGAAAACTTTATACAAAATTAATGCTCTGTTAGTAAACTTCCCACTTGTTTAGGTCTTTTCTTTCAATTTATCCAAGTAATACATTCATTTCTCGACCTTAATCTTCTAGTCAATCATCAATTGGATTACTTTTATTCACTTCTGTTTGTGTCAATGCTAACTTTTATAGATGTCTTGCATCAAATTTCACAATTAAACATTTCATTGATCATTTACCGGTTCACCTAAATTTCTGCAATGAATATCAGTTTCCATTTACTAACTTTTTTTAAACAAATATAATTGAACTATTGATTATAAATAGGAGTAATATTAATATTAACAAAAGATAAGCAACAACAACAAAAAATTATATGTGAAAAATTACTACTCTATGAGATAATACCAAACCAACCAAAACAACTGAAAAGTTTGCATGTGAAAAGTAGTCTCAAAAGTGTCATAAATTTAAAAGTAAAATGAGAAATAAGGAAACATACCCAAAAATTTCAGTTTGACATTTGATCAAACACATAATTTGCAACCAATAAATCAGTCTATAACAAAATCAAATAAATATTTAAAAAATTATCCAATTCTCATCTATTGTTATAAAGACCCTTTTAATATCTTTTTCACAAAATACTATAACCCATAGGCCATATCAAATAAACCTTTTTAACAAATTTAGTCCATATTTACAATATTAGAGAAATTTTGATGAAAGAGAAAAAAACAAATAAAGTAATTAAGGCAAACAAAAATCAACAAAGAAAATAGAAACTAAGAAAATTGTTCACCTTTGTTGCTACATATCACTATAAATCATGAAAAAATTATGAAGAAGTTCAATAATAATTTTTTCTTCTTGTGATAATATACCTCTGCTAAAATCAGGCCATAAGCAATTGATCCACTTAAGGTTCCATCTTTTGTCACGCATGTGCAAACCTGCCAATAATTAAACTCAGCCAATTAAGGTGAGAACCAACAACATTGAGAGATATGAAGGGTCCAAAGGAAAAAATTGTGAAAATCATAGCACAAAATGAAAGGATATCGCTACACTCTAGACAATTGTCAAGTAAATTAATAAAAGAAAGAAAGAAATGAAGTTCAATAATATTTTATTCTTCTTGTGATAATACACCTCTCTTGAAATCAAACATTAAACAATGGATCCACTTAAAGTTTTATCTTTTGTCACGCCTGTGTAAACCTGTCCATAATTAGACTCAGCCAATTGAGGTGAAAACCAACAATATTGAGAAATATGAATAGCCCAAAGGAGAAAATTGTGAAAATTATAACATAAAATGAAAGGAGACCACTACACTCTAGACAATTGTCAAGTAAATTAATAAGAGAAATAAAGAAGTAAAGTTCAATAATAATTTCTTCTTCTTGTGATAATACACCTATGTTTAAATCAGACATTAAACAATGGATCCACTTAAGACTCCATCTCTTGTTACATTTGTGTGGTATTCATTTTCTTTTTAAAGAAAGATAATGATCTTAAATAACACTCAAAAACCTGCTCTGATATCAATTGAAAACAATAGGAATACCCACAATAACCAAGAGGGGGGGTGAATTGGTTAATACTTGGTCTTTTAAAATTTCTTTATCAAATTAGAGTAAGGATCTTAATCACTTTTGAAACCAAGAAAGCTTTTAATCGATCAAACCACTCAGCTCATGAAATCAATAGCTCAAAAACAGAACTTGTGAGTAATGATAAAAATACCAAGAACAAATGAGCAAGATGACTAATAGAGATTAAGGAATAAAAAATCAACACAAGAATTTATATTGGTTCACTTCTCAAAAGAAGCTACATCCAGTTTCTTCTAATTAACACTAGATTAGAGTTCCACTATTATAAATTTCAGTTCTTACAAGCTTTATTACAAAATCCTCTTTATCAACTCTAGATAAAGACAAGAAATCTAAAACCCTATTAGACTTCAAGAGAACAAGAACCAGAGAATACTACTCTGTTCTTTCCTAGAGAACACTACCCTAGTCCAAGCTTCAAAGAACACTTTACAATAGCACCAAAATAACAAAATTGCAAAACAAATTTACACCCAAAGAGAATGGAGAGAAACAACCTGATGATCCAATGATAAAATAGTGAGACAAGAAGTAGGTTAACCTAGAAAATCACTTTCTATCTTTGTGATGGCTTGAATATATTTAGAGAATTCGAAGTGTTCAGATAGATAACCAAGACAAGTCTCACTTCTATTTATAACAGACTTTTTCAACTAATTGTAATCAATTAAATGCGCCAAATAATCGATTAAAAAGCCTTGTGTAATCGATTAAATTGTCACTTAATCGATTAAAGTGTTCATAGCATTTCTGGGTTTGATCAACAAGCAAAATAGTCGATTAAAACGAGCTGTAATCGATTACAGCAGTGATACATGTATTCCTAAAAAGCCTTGTGTAATCGATTACAGGAAATGGTAATCGATTAAATCAGTGTAACAAGCTTTTCTAAGAATCTTATGTAATCGATTACAGGAAATGATAATCGATTAAATTAGTGAAGCATGATTTTCTTTTAACACTATGTAATCGATTACAAGCAATGGTAATTGATTAAATTGTTCTTCAAAGCTTTTTCAGTTTTAAAAACGAAGCAGATAATCGATTAATTCGCAGTGTAATCGATTAAACCAGTGATAATTGTATTTTTCCAAAGACATTGCCTATTTAGTTTTTTTTCAAAAATTACTTTAATTCTTTGATGAAAACATTTAAGCATATAAATGATTAAGTGTATGCAATGCAAGGATCAATAAATTGACCTATTTATACACTTCATTACATTCTTCAAGGCATGTGAAAAGCTCAAAAAATCTTCCATTGCCTAAGCTTCAAGTTACTCCCCCTATATCCAACAAGTTGTTAAATAAATAAGGGAGGAATTACTATATCACCAGTGGTTTAGAGTTTTTTTGGAAGGAAAAATTAAAATAATATTAGGATTTTGTATTTTTGTAACTGGCTAGTACGATACCCTGCATACACAAATAATACCATTGCCTACGCGTTAAAGAGATAATAAATAAGATAGATGAAAGAAATATATATATTTTTTTTATCAAAAAGGGGATGCAATTAACAAATTTTAACTTAGAAATATTGGAGTACACTTATAAAAAATGTGTGCAATTAGCAAGTTTTAATTTGGAAGTATTGGAGTGCACTTATTAATAAAAAAGTGCGATTAACAAATTGATGTCTAATTACTATTTTACCCCTAATTTTTGCCCAGTGTCACCAATGTATAATGTCGAATTATGTAATTATGCTTTTTTTTATATATGTATAGTAGATGCCCCCTAAATTTAAAAAAAAAAACACGAAGAATTTATATAATTTTATGAAACCTCGGTTAGTGTAATGTATTTATCTTTTAATTTTTTTTCCATTTTACATTTTTAACAAAAATAAAAATCCCCAAATAATTATATATTATTGTTTATTTCCAAATACAGCGCGTGGTGTTACCTTCCAGGTTGATTGGTACAGTACTGCAGAAAAGAAAAAGGATTGAAAAAACATAACGATCTTATCTGAGTTGTTTTTTTTATACAAACCTTCTTTCCTTACAACTAGGAGCCGGTGAACATCGTTAATACTTAAACCAATCCCCGGTTGTACCAGTTACCCTTCTCCGTTCTCCGCTCTGTCACCGCCTCCATTTTCTTCCGTACGCGCACCCATACCGGCACTTTCCGGTCACTAACTGCACCCTCCTCCTCATTCCGAATAATGATTGAATATTGAATATCAATAAACAAATAATACTATATAATATAATTACCTTTTTTTAAAAAAAGATTAGAAAGCCAGAAAAAAAAAGTAGAGAGAGAAAGACAGACACGATCCCTTTGTCTCAGAGAAAGAAAGAAAAGAAATTCTTTTTTATTTTTTATTTCCAATTTTTTTATTAATTTTATTTTTCTGCTTTGGGTTGTGATTCTGTGTGTGAGAAAATTCACTTAATTGAGATTGTCTCCTCCGTCCCGTCTCGTTCACCGCTTCTTTCTTTCATTTCTTTGATTTTCGCACAGAAAGAGAGAAACGAAAAACCTAATCGAATTTCCCTCTTTTTTTTTGTTTTTGTTTGCGTGTTGTGAAAATATTTATTTGAATTTGAGGAGCGGAGGATCTGAGTTAGGGTTTCCAATCGCAATTTTTTGAACCGAATCGGAATGTTAGTTCGGGACGCGGTTTCGAGGCAATTCTAGCTCCGATCTCAGGGGAATTGCTCGAATCTTAGGGTTAAGAAATGGACGTTGATTCCTCGATGGTGCCGGAGCCCGATCACGATCCGCCGGTGCAGAACCATGCCGAGAGAGACCACCTAGGAGACTCACCGTCGCCGTCGTTGTCGGAGGGGGGCGGATCTCCGGCTCAGTCGCCGCCTCAACAACAGCAGCAGCAGCAGCAGCAGCAACAGCCGCCGCCGGCCACGGCGGCTCAGGTGCAGCAGCCGAATTCTCTGGTTGGTCCGAGGCTTGCGCCGACTTACTCAGTGGTAAATGCGATTTTGGAAAAGAAGGAGGACGGGCCGGGGCCGCGGTGCGGCCACACGTTGACGGCGATTGCGTCGGTCGGAGAGGAGGGGACGCCGGGGTACATTGGTCCAAGGCTGATTTTGTTCGGCGGTGCCACTGCCCTTGAAGGGAATTCCGCGGCCTCAGGGACTCCTTCATCCGCTGGAAATGCTGGCATACGTATGTATTTTACTTTCCTTTTCGTGTTTTTGCTGAGTGTAGTTTGATTAGAATCTCGAAATTTAGAGCTGAATTAAATTTAGCTGCGCAACTATATATTTGTTTAGTTATTATAGATGTTTAAATACAATGGCTTCTATTGCGTTGTTTTTTAGGATGATTTTTTGGTCTTTGGTCATAGAAACTTTGGTTCTCTAAAACCTTGTTTTGTTGGATACTTCGTCCTGGGAACACAATGCGACCAAACGGGTTGAGAATATATGGAATTTTTACCAATCTTGCTGTTTTATAACAATGTTTCCCATTTTTATGGTTTGTATAGAGTTTAATTTAAAAAACATTTCCATTTGCATGGCTTTCTGCGCTCCCCCCCCCCCCCCCAGGGGCAGGAAGTGGAGGGAAAAAACAGTACCAGGAAACATTTCATTCAATTGGCTGTCTTTGCTTCCTTCGATATAATGCATCTGGTTCTTATTGAGAAAAACTCAAGTCCACATCGACTAGAGATAGTGCCAAGAAAAAATATATAAGTGGGGACAACCCTCACCCTATGAGCTAGTTTTTGGGGTTGAGTTAGGTCTAAATCCATATTCTAAGATGGTATTAGAGCCTATCCTAGATCCATTAACGGGCCAACCACCATATTTTTGGGGTTGAGTTAGGTCCAAACTCACGTTCTAAGAGTTCTTTCTGTTATTTTCATTCACTTCTTATTCTGATCCATTCTGTTCCAATATATTTACTTCATCACTGTCTCTATGTTCATTTGTGTACCAGAACTCTATTTCCATTATCACCTATGCCTCGCCCATAGGCTGGGTTGGGCCAATGAACTCCATTCCTTTGCCATGGATTATGGAATATTGTGTTTATCTGAAGCTTTAAAGCTCAGATACTTCAAAAAGGGTAAAGTTATTGGTGTAATAATACACATATGCAATACAACTATCCTAGATTTGTATCCAAGGAGCAACCTTCAATTTTCTTTTATTTATTTTTTATTTTTAAATTTTGTTGACTGATATGCTTGGGATATGCCTCTATATCTGTAAAGCTATAGGCAATTATATATAGCTAAGACTACTTTTGAATAGGATAAATGATGCTTTCTGTCACACTCTAACAGGTTAAGGAAAAACATGTAAATTCTTGTGAAGGGAGAGATATGTGCAAGGGGAAGATATGCAACTATAATTTTTTTTTTTTGTAATGATCACATGTATTTTTTATTGTAAATTAAGATCATCATCCACTGATATAGTCATGTATTAATGAGAAAAGATCAACATCTTTACAGACGTTCTGCATTTATGTGAAGTATTGTTTTTTTAATTCATGTTAACATATCTAACCCATTTATTGTATCTTGAATTTTTTCAAAATTTATGTATTCCTTTATCCATGTCATATCATGTCTGTGTTGCTTTTAGTATCTAGGCTCCGTTTGTCTGAACTTTTTTATTTCCTTTCTTCCTATTGCTTCCTTTGCTGTTGTATGACTCGTGTGTATATATATTGCCAAGTTTTTTTGTTTGAGATGCTGATTGTGATGTATCATGAAAACATTCCTTTGAGTCCATGAGAACTTGGGATGCAAAAAAAAGAATCTGTCAAGAGATGGTTGTTTGCATATTTGGCTTTCTTATTTCTTGAGTACCTGAACATCTTGTTTCTCATAAATTGCAGCTTAAAGTATTATCAATAGTAAATTGACCTAAATTATGGGACATACATGGTTGGTTTCACAAGGTTAATGGTTGGTTGTTGCTGTTTGTCGTGTGATTATTTTTCTTTTTGAAAATGTCTGTTATTTGATATACTACTGGTCAAAGAAGAAAATAAAAAACTAAGCAGATTAAGAATGTTTGATTTCTCATCTAGGCCCAAGTATTATTGTTTCATTCAAGCAATATAATTCCCATTTCCACATGGTGGACATGCCTCGCTCTATATCATTATTTACTGTCTACTTTTGTATGTCATTTGAAGCTCCATACAATGATTGTGTAATTTTTGAAGTTCAAGTAGGATGCTGTTCATGTTCATTATTTCTGGTGCATGCCAATGTCAGAAACTAAACACTGCACTGAAAACTGGATTAGGTGCAATCATTTCTAATTGAATGGGGTTTTGCATCATCTGCTAATCATGTGAGGGATGCTGCAAGATGAACAAATCTTTTGTCTAGATTATGTACACACCCTCCCCCCATGTATAAGAACTGATATTGATTGGATTGGTTAGTATTTATGGTTGAAATTTGTCATGATTGGTATATTTCATTTGCTCTGCAGGTTTAGCTGGTGCCACTGCTGATGTCCATTGTTATGATGTCATAACTAATAAATGGTCTAGGTAAGCTCACAACGAGGCTCTTTACAGCCTTTGTTAAGGTTTAAATTATGCTTGTATAACCTTGTGTACTTTGCTTCATTGCTTATAAGGAATTTTAATGCAGGATAACTCCCATTGGCGAGCCTCCAACCCCAAGGGCTGCACATGTGGCAACTGCTGTGGGTACCATGGTAGTTATTCAGGTAGTGTGGAGAGGTTATCTCTCAAGTTATCTTAGTATCGGTTAATTTTTTCCCTTTAAATGAGTACCTTAATTCTTAGTGGAGTACTTGCACCATAAAACAGGGTGGCATTGGCCCTGCTGGTTTGTCTGCAGAGGACCTTCATGTTCTTGATCTCACACAGCAACGACCACGATGGCATAGGTTAGAACAATAACCTATGTTTTCTTTTCCTCTTGAATGCCGTTTATCTGATCCAGTGGGTTTTTAATGTCTTTAGAGTTGGTGTTCCTGGCCCTGGACCAGGGCCACGCTATGGACATGTTATGGCTTTGGTGGGCCAGAGGTATCTCATGGCAATTGGAGGCAATGATGGTAACTACCTGAATGCTCCCATTTACATTTTTCATGTTTGCTCTGAATGTAAATTTATTGGATGTTAACTTCTTTTATCCCTGCTTTCCAGGAAAGAGACCTTTGGCTGATGTATGGGCCTTGGACACAGCTGCCAAGCCTTATGAATGGCGCAAGTTGGAGCCAGAAGGAGAGGGTCCACCTCCATGCATGTACTGTCTCCATGAAATATACCTTTCTTGACTAACATATATATATATATATATAATATCTCTCCTGTTCTGTAGCCTTTGATGTCATGAACTAGGTTCTGGTGGCTAACACTAAGTGATTGTAATTGAGTTGAATAGATTTAAATCCTCTGTTTCCAGTTTGTGAATTTATGTAGACATATTGGTTTGTTAGATTGATATGCTTGTGAATTGACGTAGATATGTTGGTTCGGTAGACTGATATGCTTTGGGGTTAAATTTATTTGGGCAAATTGCAATTTTGGTCCCGCTTTAATTTGTGATCTGCGATTTTAGTCCCCCAAATTTTTTCCCCGCGATTTTAGTCCTCATTTTTTAAAATCTGCAATTTTGATCCTTTCCTCAATTTTGCATACCTTTATTTCTGGAAGAAGCGTGAAATGTTAAATGCTAAAAGGCTCCTATAAAGTGACTTTGTATTTTAGGTTAGAAAATAATAAAGGTGTATCCACCTTCAATTTAATAAATTACATTGTAATCTTAAAACTCACTAAATGATGCAAGGATGAATATGCCCTTAGTTGCTCAGTTGGAGGCAAACTAGCTTTAGAGGAGTGGTTTCCTTCTGTAATTTACTTAATCAATCATGAAGCTTTTTGCTAAAGTCTTTCTTAGCATTAGTATTCTATTTTTGGAATGAAATAAGTTCACTATTGCTGTGTTTTACTGTTTTGGTGAGCTCAAGAGTGTACTTTAAGAACCTTGGTAATGTTATCAAATAACTCTAAAACTTTCCCTGTCTTCATTTAAGTTGTCTATCATTTTGTGCTTGGATTTTCTTATAATTTGGGGTTGAGTTGCTGTTTTGTCATTTACTTTTGAGTAGGTATGCAACTGCCAGTGCACGCTCTGATGGGCTTCTTCTGCTTTGTGGAGGGAGGGATGCCAATAGTGTTGTGAGTTATCTATTCTGAATTTTTCACCTTTTTATTCTATCGATGTGATTTGCCTAGGAATTTCCTAGGACAAGTTTGCCTTAGTTTGTCATTGAAATTACTCTTCTTCCCCCTTTATTTCCTTGTGGCTTGCCTATATGGTGGCCTATCCACATTCCAGAGTTATCTATGGTGATGAGAAGAGTTAAATA
The DNA here is from genome assembly GCA_013407115.1 of Glycine latifolia. Lineage (NCBI taxonomy): Eukaryota > Viridiplantae > Streptophyta > Magnoliopsida > Fabales > Fabaceae > Glycine > Glycine latifolia. The sequence goes on along the minus strand of CM023951.1, from coordinate 14,405,130 downwards.
TCCCTTTTTCTTAAGCTACAACTGCAGCTTAAGATTGTTTTCCAACCTATCATGATAATTAGGTCCGTGTCTGCCTGGTTGCTATATAAGTAAATATTATGATAGAGAAGAGAAGTAAACTACGGGTGAAGACGAGGTATGGTCAAGAGTTGAAATAAAACAGAGATACTAGGAGTATAACAGGTTCCAGGAAAGTCAATTTCTTGTGCAAATTGAATTGATCCAAAGAATGGTGGCTTCTTTTCAATTTTTTTATAAGTTGCACTGTTTATGGGCTTGGCTTGAATGTGATGAATATCAAGGGAGAGAGCGATGTGAGGCTTGCAAAACTGTGGAAAATAATATCTAAATCCTATTGAAACTGCTGTTGAGCAAAAGAATTTAGTATAGAGGGAACTTTGGACTTCCAGCAAGTTTTGTCTAGGAGAAGCTTTAGACAATTAGGGAATAAGTGAGAAATTGGTGGTGGATAAAAAAGAGAATAATCCAGAAACGTGCAGAGTCCAAACCCTTGTATCAATGCACAGAAGCAAGTAAATTCAAGTGAATTAAAAAAAATGATGAGTACTTACCTTGCCTACCTATATTACTGAAGTTTTTTCTCCTCTAAAATCCCAATATGTAAGGAGCAGCTTGATTAGAATAGAGATTATTTATGTTGGCTATTATCAAAAGCAGAAAGATCATATGGTCAAGGGACAGATACAGTTTCCACCTAGGCATCATCATAAGACTTTATATGGGTGCCATCACATAAAGAGTGATCAGTGTTTTGAAAGAAATATAAGAGATATAAACATCCATGGATTAGCGCGAGTAGAAGTAATCACTGGATTGACATCTCCATCCATTGTGATTTAAACTGTAGTTACTCTTGATAAGTGATATCTTCAACTTGCTTCCTTATAGAGGTATGTCTTTTAAGGAAAAGTCCATAACCACATTAGCACTTCAGTTTTTCAAAATAAAGCACAAAATCCAACAAGTAGCAAGAAAATCACTTTGTAGATCACACTCCCCTTACCAAGCAAAGTCTGTATCTTTATTTTCTCCACCATTTTAACCTCTCCATTTGGAACACATTTTTTTTAATTAATCTTGGTACTCATGCATTTAATTTGAAAATCTTACTTAACCATGTATAGGATTGGTATAAAATCTGCTGATAAATAATTGAATGTTTTCTTATTGATATTTTAGTTGAAATAGACAAGCTAGATAATACTCTCGATGGTAGCCTGTTGAAAAATCCAACAACTCTACGAAATCTCTAATTGCTTAGGCAGGCTATCACCTTCTAGTCAATATTGGCAACTCTCCTTTCAGATGTCCTTGATAGTTATGGCTATTTTATTATGTTTGACCTCATCTATTGATAGTTATTCTTATTGTTAAAATAGGAGAAAAAAAGATGTAAGGACTGAAAACTGTGTCAGAATACACTGCAGATGCGTGTTTATATAGGTTAATTACACATTTTTTTTGGATGGGCAAATGTTAGTTGTTAGTTTGTTAGTTTTTGTTAGCTGGAGGATTCGAAGCCATGACACATCCCTCCTTCCCTTCACCCTTTACCATCAAGTCAACTTTGTATCTCCTGGTTAATTCCTCTAAATCAAACATTATGTTCCTATTAACCGCTATTATCAATAGAATCAGAATATTATATTCTGATCTTCAATACTTACCAGCAAACACTAATTGATGGATTCATGTGATTCTGTTTAATTTCTGTTAAATACTTTTATGTGACCCTATTGAATTGCTTACTTCTAACCTTTCCCCAAATTTGATATTATAGCCATTGTCAAGTGCATATGGACTTGCTAAGCATAGAGATGGTCGTTGGGAATGGGCCATTGCCCCTGGTGTCTCACCATCTCCAAGATATCAGCATGCAGCAGTATGATTTTGTTTCTTATTTTTGTTTAATATTTTTTTCTTAGTTGGTCATATGTTCCAAGGATTGTAAATTTGTAATATACTTGTTTAATGATTTCAGGTATTTGTTAATGCAAGGCTCCATGTGTCTGGTGGGGCCCTTGGAGGAGGACGGATGGTTGAAGATTCATCAAGTGTTGCAGGTACTTGATTATAGTGTTGCTTAAAATTTGCATTTTGGCTGGTTCATTTTTGCCTTGTTTGATCTTGGGTAAAGTGCAGAGGTATAACTTTGCCAAGCTTGATCTTGATAAAGTGAAGAGGTATAACTGTTGATTGAAAAAGAAATGGCTTAGATTGTAATAAAATACATGCACATGTAAAACAAACAATGAAGTATTTAAAATCTATTCCTTTAATTTTTACATCAACAATTAAGACTTTGTACTTTATTTTTAAATCATACAAACTATTTGTTGGTCTTTATGACCGTGGTCACTCTTCCTCTACTCTCCTGTACATGTATTTTCATTTTGACAGAAGGATGACTTTTCTTATGGTGAAATTGAGAAAGAGAATATTCTTGTGGAAATCTTGATCTGTTTATAAGCAATAACAAATACTTTTGGAAGTTTCATAACTGTGATACTTCTAGCTACTGTTTGTAGGGTAGCTTGCTGGTGCCTAGTTGCCACTGTAATTTTTAGTTACTTTTTTCCAATGGTAATTTTTTTCGTATGTGAAAACATGATTTATTGTTATGCCAATTAATGCCTGCATTTAGAAGCTTTTTTTGTTTTTGCTTGTTTGTATAGTGTTGGACACTGCTGCTGGTGTTTGGTGTGATACCAAATCTGTTGTTACCAGTCCAAGAACGGGTAGATACAGCGCTGATGCAGCAGGTGGAGATGCTGCAGTTGAGTTGACACGGCGTTGTAGGCATGCGGCTGCTGCTATTGGCGACTTAATTTTTATTTATGGTGGTTTACGTGGCGGTAAGTCATAAATTTGATGTTCCTTGTATTCATCTAAATGGAGTTTTTTTTTTTTTTGTCTTCTTTTTTTGCTTGACGATGCATGATTGTTTGATCAATGTAGTTCACTAGGTTAGCCTGCTTTCTGTTGACAATTTAGTTACTTTATTATACATGTTTCATTTTTGTTGAATTTGTTACTTTTCTTTATTTTTGTTTGGACTCAGACCAGATGGTATAGAATGCTAATGTCTTCTATTAGAGTATGAATTGTTAAATGGTGCTATGAGAAGAGTTGGGAGATAGAAACTTAGAATTATTGCTCAAATCACATGATCACCTTAGCTTCAATTCTTTTGATCAGATGCATGTTTAGCTAGGTGTTCTGAGAAAAAAAAACTTGAGTTGACAAGAAGAGCACATCTAGACTGTTTTAAGAGAGACATTGGGGTATTAGTGTATTACTATTCAACTAGGTTTACTATGGCTCAGGCTATGAGTGAACAGTTACAAGAGATAATTCCAACTAAGACAGTTGCTGAATTCTTTTTTTTCTTTAAATATATGTGTGTGTGTGTGTGTATTTGTGAATGGATGGCCAGTCAATTCCTGTTGATCTTGCAAGCTGAGATGCTTGCTCTTGTGCTTGTTTTGGTACTTTATATTGTGGAGAGTTCTAATTTTTTTTCTTGACGTGTATGACTGACCATGGTGTATTACGTGTTTGCTGCAGGTGTCTTACTGGATGACCTACTTGTTGCTGAAGATCTTGCTGCTGCTGAAACAACAACTGCTGCTTCACATGCTGCAGCAGCAGCAGCTGCATCTAATGTACAAGCCGGACGACTACCTGGACGGTATGGATTTATTGATGATAGGACAAGGCAAACCATGCCTGAAGCAGCTTCTGATGGTTCAGTAGTTTTGGGAAATCCAGTTGCCCCCCCCTGTAAATGGCGACATGTATACTGATATCAACACTGAAAATGCCTTGCTCCCGGGAACTAGGTTTGGCAGTTTTTATCATCTGATCATCTATTTGGGTGAAGTATTAAATTGTTACTTGAGAAATGCTAACAACACACTCTATTATTGGTTGAAAATCACAAATTTTTGTGGGTCCCATCTCTCATTTAATGACTCCAAATTTTGTAGTTTTCAACAAGTTTCAATCAATGGGAGAGGGTGTGTTAGGGGAAGTGTGTTGGAGAATGTGTTGTTAGCACTTCTCTTGTTACTTTGGCTTTGTCATTCATTTGAAGAATTTTGAACAGGCGAACGAGCAAAGGAGTTGAGTATCTAGTTGAAGCATCAGCTGCGGAAGCGGAAGCTATCAGTGCCACACTGGCTGCTGCTAAGGCACGGCAAGTGAACGGTGAAGTTGAATTGCCTGACCGAGACCGTGGGGCTGAGGCAACACCTAGCGGGAAACAAATATCTTCCTTGATTAAGCCTGATTCTGCTGGTTCAAATAGCATTCCTCCTGGTGGAGTGAGGCTGCATCACAGAGCTGTGAGTAATACATTTTCCATTTCCAAGGAAAATTTGTGCTGTCAGTAATGTTCAAGCCCCATATCCATTTTCTGGAATTTTCTGCAGGTGGTTGTTGCTGCAGAGACTGGTGGAGCATTAGGTGGCATGGTTAGACAGCTTTCAATTGATCAGTTTGAGAATGAAGGCAGGCGGGTCAGCTATGGGACTCCTGAAAGTGCAACAGCTGCTAGAAAATTATTAGACCGGCAGATGTCTATCAGTAGTGTCCCAAAGAAGGTACTGACTTGTCTGTATGATTAGTTGTAATTGAGTAGAGTATTCGTACACTCAGGAAAAATGCTTAATGTTCTTCCACTATCAATAGTATGTTGCTACATTGTTGAAAGAGTTTGACCTGTCTAATAGTGGTTATCATGGTCAAACTCTTTAATGAAGTGAAAACTGAAAACACATGATTGGATGATAGTGTGGAAACTTTTAACACAACTAGTATTAGTGGATCAAAATTAAATTTTATTAGAAGAAATACATATTTTATCTAATAATTAGGCAATGGTATTGGATCAGGTGCACTATATGTCTATATCTAATTGGTTTAACTTAACATGAACTATTAAAAATTGTCTGCTTGATCTATCAAATCTGGGAGTCATAAGTAGGGTCAGGTGCAGAACATTTGATAAGCCTTGTTCATTAACCTTCCTTTGTTGACATTACCTACTCTTTCACACCCTTGTGTTGAATCCTGATTTTCTTTTATGTCTCCATGTTGGTATTTCCATAACTATTATGTTGAATCATCCACCATGTGTCTTTAAGCTATGTTCAACTTGTTTCTTATGGAGTTTCCGGACCTTTTTTGTAGGTCGTAGCTCACCTTTTAAAGCCTCGTGGCTGGAAACCACCCGTTCGCCGGCAGTTTTTCTTAGACTGCAATGAAATTGCAGATCTTTGTGATAGTGCAGAACGCATATTTTCAAGTGAACCGAGCGTCTTACAGCTTAGGGCTCCAATTAAAATATTTGGTGATTTACACGGGCAATTTGGAGATCTCATGCGCCTCTTTGAAGAGTATGGTGCACCATCAACTGCTGGTGACATAGCGTAAGTTCCTTAGTTACCACAGATTGTTTTATATGTAAATGTGAATGAAGAAGTTACTGCCACTAGCCATAGCCTTTGGGTCAATAGTTATTTATCAGCGGCTCCGCGCGTGTCTAAGCATGATTGATAATATATTAAGATGTCAAAACCAGAACCTGCTTTTAATTATTATTGCCAGTGGGTTTGCTTTCATAATATGGTTTGAACATCTGTGGAGTCTAACTTTAGAGTGTTGTTTTTAAAATCAGACCAACCATTGGACCAAAGGTGCTGATTTGCAGTTCATTGGTTCATTGTGGTTGAAGTAGAGGGTCTACTTGGTGTAATAATAAAATATATATTGTTAATAAGTTAAATGTAATTTTAAATTAGCATAAATGGATCATATTACATGTTCTACAGGATGAAAAATTATTGATAAATCGTTAAATAATAGCAAAATGTGTAAATATCATATGCACCTTTATTTATCTAAACAATATAAACAATTTATTTTTTCTGTGAAGACCGGTACCGGTTCAAATAAGTTTCTGTGTCAGTTCTTACCCACCTTTTACCAGTTTGGTTGGTTTTTTGGCCAGTTTTCTGCTCCACCAGTTTTTTGGGGCTGTCCAAACCAATGATATGACTGATTCTCTATTCATCCAGTCAAAGTTACTGGTCTGGTCCAGTTTTAATAACTATGATGTTAACTTCATTAGTTTTTATACACTTGTTATGATCTTTTATCTTTGGGCGCAGGTTCATGTGATTGATTATCCAACTCAGCATTTTATAGTGATCGCATGCTATTTTCAATTTTTTATATCTTTGCATTGTAACCTACCTAGTTTGGCTAGCTTGCACCAATGTATATGATAGATGTATTCCCTTTGCAAAATAGTATGATGTACCATTGTTTTTGTAGATTATTATTTTATTCTCTAAATGGAATTTGTCCTGGCCCTGGGCATACCTTTCTAATTACTAGATTGATTCTTAGATTTAGTCAATATAAGCAAATGAATTGTTATATTTATTTATATTGATCTGAGAGTTTCTGATTACAAACAGGAGAATAAATGATCAATAGTTTTTTTTTTTCCTTTCCCTCATGACTGGCTAGCATAATATTTTGTTTGGACTATTTTTAGTACTTTATTGCAAGTGAGTTAGGCATTTAATTTCCTTTGATGCTAATTTTGTATACTTGACTATCAGATACATTGACTATCTATTCCTTGGAGATTATGTTGATAGGGGCCAACATAGCCTGGAAACTATTAGCCTTCTGCTTGCTCTTAAGGTACTCTGGATGTATAGGTTGTCTTTTTGTTTTGTTTGTCAAGTTTGATGGCATCAGGCTTATGCATGGGGTTATTTGGATTTTGCAGGTTGAGTATCCAAACAATGTACATTTAATACGTGGAAACCATGAAGCTGCAGATATTAATGCCCTTTTTGGTTTCCGAATTGAGTGCATTGAGAGGATGGTAAGGAATTTCATATTTCATATAGTGGACAAGATTTTCTATTCTTATTTGGACTCAAGCAACCTTTGTAATTTGCTGATAGGGTGAGAGAGACGGAATTTGGACATGGCACCGTATAAACCGTCTGTTTAATTGGCTTCCTCTGGCAGCCCTAATTGAGAAAAAAATTATTTGCATGCATGGGGGTATTGGTCGTTCAATAAATCATGTGGAACAAATTGAAAATATTCAGCGTCCAATTACGATGGAAGCAGGATCAATTGTGCTTATGGATCTATTATGGTTTGTGCATTTGTATACCCAAACATGTTTGTGACAATTTATTTCATGTCCTTTTGGAAGAATGACAGCATGAAATGTTTCTCTAGGTCTGATCCTACGGAGAATGACAGTGTTGAAGGACTGCGACCAAATGCTAGGGGTCCAGGATTAGTCACTTTTGGGGTGAGTGATTTTTATTTGGTATTTTGTAAAATGGTCATTGTGTTGTTTGTTAGCTTCCTGGAGAATCATATAAAATAGATTCAAGATTTGATATTTCTAAATTTGACAATAAATATATCCAGTGCTTAATTTTTATATGCTGTCATTTTAAATATTTTACGTTATCGTCTAATTAAAATTTATCCTAAATATGACTTTTAAAGTAATTATTATGAAGTCAACAATCTTATCATACATGACAATGTATGATTGGATGATGGTGAATAAAATCTTTACAATGTCAGTACATTCTAATAATGTAATCTGTATATTAATGCTGATCAATACAGGTTTTTTTGTTTTGTTTATTTTTTTTTTTAGTTTCATGGATAATGATATTAAATTCTGATCGATACAGGTTTATTTGATTGAATTAGATAATTTTTAATGCTCATGCATTAATTGTTTTATTATTCAAGAAAATTCATATTGATGTAGTAGTGACTCTGAATTTTGAAGCATTATTTGTGACTTTTCAAATCAATTGTGCAGTGTTTATGCCCTGAAACTTTTGTAATTGTAACATGCATCTGTTAAGACAATTATTTTTGAAGCTATGCTTTAATAAGTTGAAAAAACTCCAAAACTCATTACTTTCATTCTGTTAGTGTCATAATTTCGATTTGCTGTACTGCACATCTCAAATCTCATTTATTCCTTCCCATTTGCTTGTCATTGTAAATGTCAACATTTGATATTTCATCTAATTTGAATTACTTTTTATTATGGCTGTTATTTTTACTCTTATTGGCACTTGCCTTGGATGTTGTCTGTGCTTTCTTATTAGGCTTCTCTTAGTGTTACTTTAATATGTTAAACTTGCATATGTACTATTATGCTCATCTTTAATCGGTCTTACTGTTGCAGCCTGATCGTGTAATGGAATTTTGCAACAACAATGATCTTCAGCTGATTGTTCGTGCACATGAATGTGTGATGGATGGCTTTGAGCGTTTTGCCCAGGGACATTTGATCACACTTTTCTCTGCTACAAACTACTGCGGTATTTGTTACTAGCTTCTACATTGCACTTTCCTCCACAGATAATTCTCCCTTCTAAATTTTGGCACTTTATTGTGTCAATAGGTACGGCAAATAATGCTGGGGCAATATTAGTTTTGGGTAGAGATCTCGTTGTGGTTCCTAAATTGATTCATCCATTACCGCCTGCAATTTCTTCACCGGAAACGTCACCGGAACGGCATATTGAGGATACATGGATGCAGGTATTTCTTAGTGCTGCGAAATATTGCGCCTATTAAATGAATATGTTTGCATCTAAAATGAATTTTGAGCTGATCATTTTACAGTATTATGGGACTAGAGCTATATTTTTGCAGTTTACTTTTTTGGTATTCATACATTTTCTTGTTTTGGGTAAAAACCGTATATAGGAGTTGAATGCGAACAGACCACCAACACCAACTAGAGGCCGTCCTCAAGTAACAAATGACCGAGGTTCTCTTGCTTGGATATAGTTATTTATTAGTAAGAATGGCCCTATTGTTTATGCCTTGACGGCTTGTGCTATCGCCTGATTTTCCGGTGTTACGAATATAGCATGATGTCGTTTACGGGGTATTCGAGCTTGTGATATAATACCCGCAGAAAGCTTGAAGGATCAAGCTTTTATTTGTCCTGGTTCTCATCACTCAATCATCTGGCCTGTAGAAGATCCAAGTCCGAGAAACAAAGCAAAGTTGGTAGTCACTGCTAAGTTGGTTCACTTTGACAAAAGCTAGAAGTTGCAGTATGGGTTCCCACCCACCTGTTGTAAATTGAGCCGTAGGGTACAAAATCAAGGTCATGGATGTCCGTGTGGCTATTTTTCTCATTATTTTTTACATATTTTTTTACTCATTGTCCCTAGGTTATTGTTTTTTGTTCATTTTATATTTTTAAATCAAGAGGACAGGGGTTTCTTTTCTCTTTTCCTGTGATGGTGAGAAATATAAATCAGAAAATCTTTCTTGGGGGGTCCATGTATCATAGGGGTATTGCTTTGTGTAATTCCCATCCATGCTCTGTACAACTAATTTTTGTGTGAATCAACATATTCTGACAGAGAAATGTGAATTTTGAGAATAGAATTTTGTATATTGCCTTATGCTGCAAATAGCTTAGTTTGTTCCCTAAGATCTATAACAGTTGCCAGCAGTGACCGATATAAAAAAATTTAGTTGTAGGGGTACTATTTATATTTATAAATCAGTGTTTTAGTTTTTGCATTATATATATATGAGATAAATATTTACTTTTATATAATTAAAATTAAAATTATAAATAAGTAAAATTTAAAATATCAATTATTATAATATAATTGAAATTCATAATAAATGTATATATTTAAATATTAGATTTATAATGAATAATTTAAATTGTGACGGGATTATTTTTAGTTGACAATTATTATGGAAAAAAAAGGGAAATTCAATTTAGAAATGAAGATAAAAGATGGTGGGTTAAAAATGCAGTTAGGACATTCAAATATATAAGATGAAAAAAAGGTAGTTTGAAATGGTTTATTTATTTTCATTTATTAATTACAGGGATAATATATGAAATGTACAGAGAAAATATATAAAATGTGTAGAGTAAGAGAGACTAGGAACATTTGCGGGGCAATACTCGCCATGAATTGATTTCTTTTCTTACTATATCTTAAATTTAGAAGTAATTTATAATCACACTCACATTAAGAAAAGATAAAATTTGTACAGGCAGTTGCTATTCACTTCTTATCTTACTATTAAATTCATTTGAGTTGCCGTGCTTAATAGCTATTCACTTGAAATTCAGGCAAACTTTAAGGATTTAATTTACGTAAGATTAACAAATTTCAACTTGTTTGTAATTGATTTCTTATCAAATTCGTAAAATAATTTTACTTAGTATTAAATGTTTATGCTTGAGAATAACGGGTAGAAGAATGCTGGAAATGGAATATTTAAGACATGTTGTAATCTTAGGTAATTACATTTACTCCCTCCATCTCATTTCTTAAGTTATTTTAGCCTTCTACTTTTTTTCTTCAAAATAATTGTTTTAAAAGTCTAATTAATTTTTTATTCTTCAAATATATTCTCATTTAACACTCACTATTAATGGTGCAACCGTCAAAAATCAAAATATTAAATAAGAACATTTTAGTTCAAATATAAAAGTATTTTACTTCCATTAATTATTTTTAATCTATGTGCATTAACTTTAAACAACTAAAATATGAGATGCAGGAAGTATTATATAAGCCTTCTTAACAATTAATTATTAGTGGTTACAGTAGATATAGTTTGACATAAGCAACTATTACTATCACTAAATAATTAAGAACAATATAGAACTAACTTCTATTAGAAAACAGTCAGTCCCTTTAATAGATCTATGTATCACACAATTAGTCTGACCCTTGGCCAGGAAATACACCAGATTCACGGTATTGAGCTTAAAATTCCTATCTATTCAGGTGTAACATCCTAAAATTAGATTTCATTGCTTTGAGGAGGTCCACTACATGAACTACATTCCATTGAAGATGCTTCCCATAACACAACCCAAAAATATGCTTACAAGTATCAAGTTGAAGTACAATAGCCTGCACAAATTCTCTTTAACTCCTTCAAAACAATGGCAGAACTTAACCTCTCTTTACGCTCCTTTCTTATTCTGTAGATTGAGAGGTAATGGAGTCAAGTAATTGTAATTTGTCACATCTTTAGTTCAAATTAATGGTAGGCTGAATATTTGCTTATACATTGACCAAGCTAAATATCTCACCCTCTTTTCACCCTTCATAAAATCTCTCCAACTGATCCTCTGTTCAAACTTCAAAGTTCAAACATCTCTCTTTATATGCTGAAATGTTCAAAGTTCAAGGATTGTCTCCTGCTCTCTCCAACCATATTTTGGGCCCTTGGATGTATCCAAGGGATGAAATTAAAAGTTAATTAAAAATTATAAAAACTAAACCCAAATGTATCGTTGACCCTTGGATCAATCTGATAGAATATGTACAAAACTTCCCACTCTTCCGGTTGAGCAACATGGAAGCACAATTACAACAGGTAATTAGGTACTTAATCTGTATCTTAAAACAGGCAATAGGTACTTAATCTATTTCTTACAACATTGAATCGACTAAAAACAAAATAACAAATCTAATTGTATCCTTATTGTCCTAAACTAGCAAGTAGCAAATCAACCCTTTCAATTTGGACTAGTCAGATTCATAGGTTTCCTCCTCTGGCAAAGATTTATTTTTTTAAGTGGTCCCTGACATAGCGATAAAGTTATGTCTTAGTGATTTGTTGGTCATAAGTTCGAATTCGAAAATAGTCTTTTTGCATATATAATGGTAAGACTACGTACAATATCATTTCCTCTTACATGTACATAGTGTGGAATCTCCGAACAATAAGATGTATGTAGTAATTTTGTAGAGAAGTTTAAGATGTATGTACTAATTTCGTGGAGAAGTTTGAATACTGAAAGACCATGGCAAGGATGCGTAAAGCAGGAATAAAAGAAGTTTTTAATTTGGTTTTGCATTGGAATATCTTTTAATGTGTTGGCAACACTTCATTGGTTGTACGTAATATTTTTCTAGACCATTAGATTCAATCAACGGCTGTGATTGTGGTTGGAGAGAGCTGGAGACAATTCTTGCTGGAGAGGTCATAAGCCCAATAGCGAGAATGGGAATCCTGAGAGGCCCAAAAGAGAAGTAAAGATACCAGCCAAGTTTAGGGGACTTATTATGGGAAGAAAGTAATAGAAATATTGTTATGTTTTACAGCTTTTCATGGTACTACAACTGGCTCTTGACCGCTGTAAAGGGACACCTGTACTGGCCTTTCTCTGTAGCTGAAATAGTATTAATAGTAGTGTTATAAAAATCGGTTCGGTCATTGACCCGGTCGAGGTAGTGGGTCACTGGTTCAGTGGTACAACCGATGGGTCAGTAATTGGCCCGGTTTGACCCGGTCTATATTAAAAAAATTCAAAATTATATTATATGTAGGTATATAACTAACATTATTTTATTAAGAAAAATTCATCCATAATTCTATACTGGAAAATCCAAAATAAAAATTGAAGTATTAAAGTTGATAACATAATTAAAATGTATTAATAATAAAAAAGACTGCAAATAGCAATTACGTAAATTAAAACACAAAAGTGCATTTCAAAATCTGATATGAAAACTGCAGAAAGCAATAATGGGTGCAGAAAGCAAAATTAGGCCCAATATGAAAATTAGAAAAACCCTAGTATATATATGAGTGTAACTGCAGCGCTTCTTCTCTCTTCATTTGTTTAATGTTGCGCCTCTTCTCTCTTCATTTGTTGTGCTGGTGGATGGTGGTCTGGTTTGAGGATTATGACGGAGAGGGAACGATATGCATGGAAATGGTAAGCGCGGCAGAAGCGAGAACGAAGAAGAACAAGATTATAGCATAAACAAACACGGTAAGGAGAACTGAAATATTCTGCCAATTATAGACCCCCTTCTTCTCTCAAACGCACACACCATGACGACGGAGAAGAGCAACGGCGTGCTTGAGTGAAGGTTGGACAGCCGACGGCGACGACATGAGCATGACCCGGTTCGAGTTCCTAAACTCGTCCAGGTCGTCAGGTTCTTCGAAAACCGGCCGGTTCTTGTCGGGCCTAACTGGGTCACTTGCATGGCTGGTTCCACACCTAATCCGGCCTGGAACTACCTCCAGTTCCCGGTTTAACCGGTTCGACCGACCGGTCCGAACCGGTTTTAATAACACTGATTAATAGCCTTTCGGGCTCAATGAATAATACAGAAGATATATTTCCTTTAATAAGAGGATCTGCATCGGTTAGGCAATGGCCAGATCCAAACTTTTGAGAGATGAAAGAAGAGGGAAATAGGTGAAAGGAGAGAGAAAATAATTTTTTAGAAAGAGATGTCAAATTACTATCACAACCTTTAAAAGAACTAATTAAAACAAAAGGATTGTTGGGTTTTTTTGTCCAAAAATTTTGGTGTTAATTGCCAAAAGGGTGTTAATGTTTGTTTATGAGTTGAGTTCGAACAAATTAATGTCAACAAATAAATGTTATGTATGTTTTTTTTTTTTAAATTAATGTCAACAAATTAATGTTATGTATGCTTTTTTTAATATTATGTATGAATGCTTTTAATGTTATATTTTTTAATTTTAAGAATGCATCTTTAATTTATTTGTAGTAATTATTTTAATTATTTTTTTATTGATTTATTAACTTTATCTATAAGTAAAGTGTGGGTTGGGGTACGGATATGAGTATATAAGAACAAGGATGATGATTAAAATATTGTGTGAACAAAAATTTATGTTAAACACACGTATGAGCACGAGTACTATAAGACTCGCACGAGTTTGGGGTAAGGTATAAGGTTTTTTTAAAACGCGTACATGAGGACAATTACTATAAGATCTTTACCATTGTCATCTCAAACCCATTGAATTAGAGACTATTTTTGCTGGCCTAAGAAAATTTTACACACAAATTAAAGAAAATTAAAAATGAATTTTTCCACTAAATAGATCGTTCTTCATACGTGTATCACATTGAAACCTTACATCATTGCACCAACCCTATGGATTAAAGGTAAGATGACATGAAACAAAATACGTTAGAGTCAGGGGGAGCTTAAAAGGATCAAGAAGCTGAGTCTCAAAGTCTAAAAAGTGTTTAAGCTTTTTTACATGTCAAATCAATTTGATTGGTAGTTATAATTTGTGTATGAGATAAAACTTCCTATGATCCATTGCATAAAGCTCATACATGATTTTTGCATTCATGTTTTCATAAAAGCATAAGTCTTGTGAAAAAGCTTTTCTGAAACAAAGAGTTTTCATGATTGCATAAAGACAAAGTGTTCAAAGTTTAAGGTTTTGGAAAAACAAATTTTCTCTACTTTAATTGATTACCAACTTATGGTAATCTATTACTTAAGCTTTCAAGAACACTTTAATCGATTACACTTCACAAAGTCACAAAAAAGTCTTCATGTGATAATCGGTTACGATTTGTGCTAATTGATTACTTGGCGCGTGTTTAGAACAAGACTGCCTATGATAATCGATTACATGACAAATTAATCGATTACTTTGTTCATAAATATTTTCTAGAAAGCTCAAGTACACTTTAATCCATTAAACTTGTTAACAATCAATTACATTAGTGGTTTTAATCGATTACACAAGCGTTTTAATCGATTACTGACAGTTACAAACTGATTTCTATAAATAGCTGTTGGGTGTTTTGGAAAACAACAATGAAATTACAAAGTTCTTTCGTTAGCTTTCTAAGCAAGAATTGATTTCAAGTGCTTAACTCTGTCAAGTCCCACCAATCCTTAAGATTCAAAGATTTCAAAGGAGGGTTTCTTCTTGGGCAAGCTTTTCAAAGAAGTTGTAGAAAGAAAGTTCTGAAGTAACATCTTCCACCTTTTTTAATTCTAGTCTTGTAAATCATTTGCATTTATCATTTACTGGATCGCAGGTGGTTTCTTTCTTTACACTTTGCTGTGTATTCTTTTGTGTTTCTTTTTGTATTAATAACATAGGATTTCTTAAACCTTTACTAGGATAGGTGTTCCTAGGGGATAAGAGTAGAGGTGAGTAATCTCTATGTCTTGATTACAAAGATTCTAAGTGTGTTAGATGTCTTGTTCTTAATCTAGGTATGATTAAGAGTGATTGTGTAAAAAGCTTGTAAGAACAATTTGTTATTAGTGGAATTCTAACCTTTGTGGTTGGAAGAACTGAGTGTAACTTCTTAAGGATGCGAAGTGAACCAGTATAAACCATTGTGTTGACTACTTCTTTCTAATCTTTTCTTGCTGTCATAATCTGTGATTCTTTGGTGCTATCTTTCTTATTCAACAAGTGAAAGTTTTGTGATTGCATTCTTGAGATGAGTAGTTTGATTGGTTGGAGCATTCTCGGTTTATTTGTGATACGATCTTGATTATTCTAATTCTTTAAAGATTTTTAAAAGGCCAAGTTAAACTGATTCACCCTTCTCTTGGTTATTGTGTGTGTTCATACTATTTTCAAAATAGAAGTGAGAATATAAAAGTAAATGAAAAAAGAAAAAAGTTAAAGGAAGAGAGAAATTTTAGAATAATTTTTTTCTCCAAAATTTAACATGTGTCCTTAGAAGGATCAAGTTTTCTTATATTATTAATAACAAATAAGTAATTATAAATATTTTTAATTAAATTAATACAATAATAACACATTTTTATATGATATTAAGCATATTATTATTATTATATTAAATATTTCAAGAAAAATTATTTATTGTCAACATTGAATGAATTAGCTAAGAAAGAACAAGAGTGTTGCACTGCTTCCATGCAAGATATAATGGATCTGTTGAGTTCGGTTGCTTGATTGTACCATCAACAAACTCAAATTTGTTTTTTATTTCAAGTGACATAGCCATTGCCCATGATCAACTATGGTAGTTGATCCATGAAGAGTGGGAGATATAAGAACCAAAGATGGATTTTCATTAGGATGAATATAGTAATGACTAGTAGGATCTTGAAGGGTAGATATGATGAATTTGGCTTAGTTGCAGCCTTTGAGAGGAAAAAGGATACAAAATTTAGAAAGAAGATGTATGCAGAAGACAAAGTGTTTATGATACCATATTATCATAAATTTAGAATACATTTGTATCGTGATTTTAGTTTATATATTATATATATAAATAGGGTTGATAAAATGGACATGGTCAACAATTAGGGTTAAATTGGGCTAAAAAAAGATAGTTCACATAGAAAAGTCTTTTTGGTACGATCCATATAGCTCGACGAGTCAAATGGACTCGAGTTGAGCTACCCTATACATAAGGCATGCCAATTATTATGTTATTAGTTTTATACCATAATAATGTCATTAGAATAGACAATTCGTTTGATGGAAAACCAAGTGGGACATGGTTGTGAGATTTGAACAATGAAATGTTATTCAAAAAGTATTTGTAGTCAAGTATTATTATTGACTAATACGACAATAATGCATTAATGTTATTGTGTGAGTAAACTGATGTCCACGTTTCACAAGCCATTGATATGAGATATCAAGTTGGCACATAGGTATAAATAATAGGAGTAATATTTAGACTGAACAAAGCCATTATGAGAAGACTTCTTAATAGTTATGTAAGTGTCATAAGCACTTCTCATGGCAACCATAAGGTGATAATAGTCCTTCAACTTGAAGTCACTAAAATTCCTACATATCGGAGTTGTAGGATTTAATGCTATCAAATGTCATCCGTAACAAGGTGATTATAAAGGTAGTGTTTGGGTTTTCAATGAATAATGTTGAGGGATGTGGATAGGATTTGTCCTTCTTACATAGCAGGAATTATGTTTATGAGCCTCTTGATAGAGTGAGATGTGCTATATGTGTGACCATGCGAAAAAGAGCCAATATGAGATATTGGACTTATTTGTGTTTATGTGTTCACTCAGGCATCAAGAAATTGATGATCAGACTTAACAAAGATGACACTCTTATGCCTCATGTCCGATCAAGACATTTGGATGAATAGACAAAGGTTACATAGTGGAAATGGATTGCAGTAAGGATGAAATTGAATCATCGATTTTTCTCATGGGATGGGTGACAATTATGCATTATTAGATTTCAATCACTGTCCATAATATTATAAGATAATATTATTGTCAGTCTATATAGGTCACACACATAGATTAATCAATTAGAGTAGATGAATAAATTAAATGATTTAATTTAGTTCATTGTTAATTAATAAAATAAGATTTAATTAATTAACAATATATTTAATTAAATAAGATATAATATGATGAGATAATTAATTAGATATGGTTTTTTTAAGGGAACAAACTTATTTCATTTCATTGAGAAAAGTAACATAAATATACATGGGAATATGCTCATAAACATGGTGGCTAGCATGAAACCTACAAGCCCTAGCTAGTGAGTGGGCAACTTGGTTCGCTTGCCTCCTAACTAAACTCACCCTTGAGTTTTGTGAATTATGTAAATTGTTTTAGCAATTATCAAGCAAAGCATAAAATTTTGAAACTCCTCTTGATTTGGATAATAAACCATCAAAAACAGGTTTATAGTCCACCTTAAAAACAATGTTTTGATGGTCTAGTTGGTAACTCCAACTAATTGCTTGTAGAAGTGCCCAAACCTTTGCCTCCTTAGCTCTTGGAGTTCCCTTTTGTGTTCGTGTTTTTGCCTACATGAAATTACTGTTATTGTCTCTACGGACCATTCCAACACCATAGCTTCCTTCATCATTAAAAATGGTAGCACCAACATTAATTTTGACCGATCTAGGTGGTGGTTTTTTTCCATGTGAGATCAATATTTTGTTGATGGAGAGCATGCTGCGAGTTGCTTGCTGGGTGTGCTCGAATTGTTGACCATTCATGTAGAAATTGAAGTGAAGTTGTTGTTGATATTGCTGTAGGTGTGTTCTTCCCTTCCCAAACTCTCTCATTTCTTCTTTTCCAAATACACCAAAGAGTTATAGTAAGAATTTGTTGTGTCTCCTTTGGAAGGGAATCCATCAATGAGAAGATCAACTCTACTGCAGGTTCTGATCTTTGCAGATGTAGGTTTATGGTGTCCCATAAAACAACTGTTTCCCACACACATCGAACTTGGAAACAATTGGAAAAAAATATGCCATTCATTATCCATGTTAGTTTTGCAATACTCACAAAGGCTTGTACATTGGACTCCTTTATGCTGAAGACGTGTTCATGTTAGGAGATAATTCCTAAGCATGCACCATAGGAAGTGCGTCACCTTAGGAGGTATGTGAAGAGCCCACAAAAGAGAAAATTTTCCTTCCACCTTGAGAGCATTGTTACAAATCATTTTTGCCATAAGGAGGTGGTAAAACAGATCTCACCGTATAATTTCTAGTTGAGCTTTGCTTCCAAATGAGAAGATCATTATCTTTTGATTTGAAAACATGTCAGAAAGAAATTTTGGTTTGAAAACTCATGGTTGTTGGAACCTGCTCTTGATGTTATTGTAACAGAAAGATGGATGTGTGAATGGTCAGATTTTGATGCTATGGTATTCTAAAGCTTGAAATTTGGGAACATGTCAAGCTAATCAAGATTTTCCAAGGCACTGCCTATTTTTTCTTCAATGGCATCCAGTTTCCCTTTACTTTTTGACCATGTAAATAACCTTCCATGGGGAGGTCATGGAGGACACTATCTAAAATAGCTTCTCGAAAACCTTGAATGAGGTAATTTGGGTGGTCGCGGTTACCAAATTTTTTGTATGTAGATAAGAGATCATTAAAATCTCAAAAAATGCACCAAGGAAGACGGGAAGAATGAGAAAGAGTACGAATAAGGTCCCTAAGAGTCTTTTCTATTGTCTCTGTGGGAAAATCCGTAGAAGCCCATCAAGTGCCATGTTTGTGAGCCATTTTTTAGCACCTTAATGTTGATCAAATTAGAGAATTTGAAGAGATAGGATTTTCAAATGGTTGTTTCCATAAAAGAGCAAGGCCATCATTCCTGCCATTAACATCAACAGAAATGCAAGAGTCGAAAGCGATGATGTTTTTATTTTTTCAATTCGTGTAGAGTTCACTAAGGTTTCACAAAGAAAAAATGACATCAAAATGGTATGTTTGGATTAGTTCACGGAGGATAGGAATTACACTCGGATTGTCTAGGCCCCGACAATTCCAACTAAGAAAACTCATCTTCCCTAATAGGCCTCTTTGCCAATGCTGCCAATAAAAGAGTTGTCATTTTGGGTGGGTAGCATTTGAGGGTGGCTGAGGTGATGGCTAGGGTAGTGATTTGGGTAGAGGAAGAGGTTGGGTGGTGTTTAGGGTTATGGTTGTGGGTTAGGTTAAGGTTCGTTGTAGAGATGGACAAGGTAAGGAAAGTTGTAGTGTGAATGTTTGTGTTGATTAAGTTAGGGTTGAGAGGGGTAGCTGGAATAAGTGAGGAGGTGTTGTGTGTATGAGAGGTTGTAGGATTAGGGTTCGTGCTAGCCTGAGGTGTGAGAGATATGGCCGAAGATTTTAGAGGGAGGTTATGAGTAGGGACAACATTTACTTGCGATGAATGGTGATCATTGTCATCAATGCGACCTTCTTTTCTCCCACGATAATTTCATCAATTGATTTTGTCTCCATAATCATTGCCCGTGATCATTGTCGTTGATGGTGCTTGATTGGTGTATTGATGATTTGAAATCAATTTGGGATTTTGGAATATTCATGTCATTAAATCAGCATGTGATTCAATATAAACATTCGCATTGAATGCATGGTCCCCATTGTCATTACTGCTTTGTCTCCTATCTTAAATAAATGAATGGCCAAGATTAAGAGTAATTATTAAACCTACTCTTGGAGTAGGTGGATCTCTCTCTCTCTCTCTCTCTCTCTTATATATATAATGAGAAGGGTGAGGGTAATTTTGAAAAAATATATTTTGGTGAGTAAATGAAAAATAAAATGTTGAATTTTATTTGGTGGTTCAAACATTTTTGAATTTGTAAGGTCAGACTTTGAATGACCATCATTGTAATGGTAATGGCTACTAATGCATTCTTGATGATAGAATGCCTATAGAGTATCTATAAATAATAGTTTTTGATCTTTAATCTTCACATAAAAAAATTTAATACACCATCTATAATGAGAGTGAGAACCTGGAAGAATCAAGCTTTGCAACTCTTCACAATTGCAATGGCGGGAGGTAATTTCGATGTAGTTTATTCCGCGTTTATTTCTATTATGTATTTTATTTAGTTCCAAAAATATAATGAACATCAAGTTTTTCTAACATTTGAAAAATAGAATGAACTTTCTCTCCCTCTCTCTTTATATTAATTATATGTTATATGTCAAATATTATAATAGCTATTTTATAAAAACACAATTTTGCAGCTTCATAGTAGCCAATGCAAATATGCATCATTTTTTAATATATAAAGATAAAGATCTATCTTGATAGGTTTGGTTTTCAAAATAAAATAGATAAAAGCTCTCATTGTTTCTCCATTTTACACTTTCATGATCACATGATTTCAATCTTAACATGATTTTTTGTATAGGTAAATGACTTTTGGTAAATTAGATTTTAAGCAATTTTCATATATGTGTTATCTTCTCACCTTTCTTCCAATTTTATTTTTATTTTAATTGTGTTTGTAAAAATGTTGCATTACATGCAATTCATATAGTTTCTTTTTTCTTCAATTATAATTGTCAGGTTTGATTTGTATTCTATATAAATTAATTTTTATTTTTTATTATTAATTTATCCTAGAGTTTGCATCATATTATTTGAGATCACTTTCTTAAATGAATAATTAATTCGTTGTTTATTTATTTTTATAATAATTTTATTTTTATTATCCTACTTTTCTTTGTTAGATATGTATTTGTTTTGTTTGTTTCAACCACTTTCCACCATGTAAGAATACTTTTAAATTTATGAATATTTGTTGTGTGTAGTATATATTTTGATATTTCTTCCATTTTATTATCAATATTTCTTTACCAAAATTAATAAAATATATTACCAAACAATTTTTTAAATATCAATTATTTAGTATTTGGTTATTTTGTTCAAAATATCTGCATTCTTATTTTATTAACTAATTTAGTTTTATTTAATAAAGAATTAAATTATTGACATTAATTATGTTTAGCATAAAATTTTGATAATTATAATTAAGTTAATAATATATTTTTAAATTAGGTTTATGCATAATAGTTGACCAGAGCTAATATGTTTTATATGACATAATTATCTTCGAATTCATTAATCTTAATCTTCAACATGTTCATATATTTAATTATTAATCAAATATCCAAATATGATTAAAAAAACTAAACGATATATCTTAATTTTATTTAAATTTTATATAGAAATATTAATAATTTATTTTAATTTTTGATAAATGATTAGTTTTTACTTTTATAAATATTAAATATTATTAATTTTTCTTATCAATGATTTATTTTCAACCTAAATATATTTAATGTTTTTTATTTAATTTTATTCAAATCTTAAATTTTATAATAATAATGATAAACTTTCATTTGGTCTTGTGGTGTGGATTGTAAGGAATCCTTGTATCACATTACAAACATGAGTTGTACATCCAGAATCAATCCATCAACAATTATGAAGAACTTCAGGTAAATTTGATTCATAACATACATAAGCACTAGACTTACCTTTCTTCTCAAACCAAGTCTTATGTTTTGAGCAATCATTTTGGAGATGCCCAGTTTTACCACAAAAATAGAATCTTTTTCCGTTATGTTCCTTCTTGTGAATCTTAGAAGAGGAACTATCCTTGATCTTTATAGTTCCTCTTCCATTCTTCTCATGTTTCTTGATACCTTTCTTTTCAGCTCCTTGTTTGTTAACATAATGAATGAAGTGACTTCCCATGTTCTTAAGTATGGTCTCCTCCTGAACTAACATACTTTGCAGTTCATGCACATTCCATTTGTCTTTCATGGTATTATAGTTCATTTGGAAAAGATCATATTCAGACGGTAATGAGTTCAGAGTAAACTGCACCTCAAAATTTTCAGCCACTTCCATTCCCAATGACTTAAGTCTTGTTGCAATGTTAGTCATTTCAATCACATGCTCATGCATAGTCCTTGAACCATCATATTTCATGGTGGTCAAGGTACTCATTAATGTCCTAGCAAAAGACTTGTCAGTAGTTTTGGGAGCACTCTTCCACATTTTTTTCACCATTTCTTTGACACTTTCAGTTTGTGGAACAACTAACTCAATGTTGTCAGCTATGCTCATTCTCATACATATCAAACTCAGTCTATTTGACCTTTCCCAGTTTCGGTAATGGGTCTTTTCTTCATCAATGCTAGCATCAGTAATAACACCTGACTTTTCTTCTCTTATAGCCATATCCAGATCCAATACACTAAGGTGAAACTAGATCTGCTCTTTCCATTCAGAGAAGTTAAGACCATTAAAAACCTGTAACAACTAAGAGTTGCGAATGCAAGACAATTAGTACTTTAAGCAATAGAAAACATTAATGCTTTGAATCTATTTATATATTAACATGTTTCATAATTTCAAACATACTTCATAAATGCATATTAATGTTCAACTTTGGGGATCCACCAATAAGCAATATTGAACAATAATGATGCTATAAGGATTTCATATAATTTGACAATGATACATACCTCAACTAGAAATATTTACAATCTTTGGATGTTTAAATAAAACTAGAAGTGTACCTACAATATCAACGTTCATGTTCATTACTATAAAACAAACAATCATCCTTTGGGTTGATCCCTAACTGTCATATAATAATGAACTTCAATGTACCCACAACATAAACTATATTTTTTTTATATATATATATATATATATATATATATATATATATATATATATATACTATTCATAGCATCACAATCATGGATAATTGAATACATATCTATAATGTTTGGAATTAAAAACAATTCTTACGGATTTGGCCACTTTGGTGACTAGCTAATCCTTCATACTTTAATTCCAGACCATACATATTTTACATTGCTATGAGGAAATTTCATATAGTCATTCGGTTCATGTTCCAAAACACAATAATAGTAGTACATATATATAAAATTGAACCTTTATCCATTTTAGCAATTGAAGACAAATATCACAAGCTTTGTCAATTATTTAAGCAAACATATATTATTATATTGCAAATGAAGAACTCTCATAACATATCCTTAACCATATATATGAATGCCTTCAATTAAAGGTTTTGACATTTTCATTTTGAAAATCACATAAAAGATTGATGGGAATATAAACGCAGATTTCTTTAAAGGTTTCAAAATGATTTTATTTCATCACATCTCCAAGAAAATCGATCCACCAGTCAACAATAATTTTTAAAATTTCAAGATTGATCCATTGATAAATTGTAACATGGAAAATCACCAATTCTTAAACCATGCTCTGATACCACATATAAACAATAATAGTCATGTCAATAACATGAATATAATCTTTAAGAATTAATGAGTTTCACATTTTGTAAACAATGATGAGGACACTAACATCTGTCTATGATTGATGACAACAAATGAAATGACTTTTGACAGCAAACTGGTGACTAATAACTCTTCAATGCATAATACTTTTTCTCAATCTCTTCACCTCTTATTCTAGGTCCCTCTTCGATTCTTGAGGGTAAAACTCATAATATTTTCTTTATGGGCAGAGATGAAGGGTTTTACCATAGTCCTTTTATAACTGCTTCCATCAAGCACATTACTATAATTGCTTCCTCAGCAACCTCCCACTATCAAGTCACTAATAAACAGAATTACCTTTTAGCCCTTCTTATATTTGACTTGTTCAAATCACATGAGTCACTTCTAACGGATATATCTAACATGGAACAATAGTGACCTTGAGAATACTTGTAAGCTAGAAGTGTCAGAAAAGAATATTTTTTGTAATCAAGTTTAATTAGTGAAACCCTTTACTAGTTGGTAAAGGAGAAATAGACGTAGCTTTGATTGAGTGAACTAGTATAAAATGAAGTATTTTAATGCTTTTCTTTAGCTTATTAAAATATTTCAAAATCCATCAGTAATACATTCTGCACACAAGATTTTCACTAAAAACTAAGTTTTATACATCATTGGACGACATTTCACCTGAACTTAAGAAAACTTATCTCTCTTACGATGAGAGTTTTAATAAATTTATTTATCTTTCATTCAAAAATATTTTATATTTTGACTAATACACTGTTTAACCCCATTCTGATTTATTGTATTTTAGTCAAAGTATTTAAAAATTAGAAACTAGTATGATTAATATCTTTTATATAAAAATAATCCTTATTATAGTTTAATTGTAACATGAAAAGTGTTGAATCATATAATAATTCTTATGGATAAATGACTTTAAAAATTAAAAGTAATGAAATTAATAATAATAATAATAATAATAATAATAATGATAATAATAATAATAATAATAATGATGATGATAATAATAATAATAATAATAATAATAATAATAATAATAATAATAATAACAACAACAATAGACAAATCTTATTGTATGATGGAAACCATATAATTTATGTCATGATGAGATTAACCAACTCAAAATTTCAACCATATAATGTACTTAAAAATATTATCTTGAAAATAAATTAAAATAACATGTTAAAACTTATACAATTTCAAAAATTTAGATGCACTCTACTTTTTAATATAAATAAAATTTAAAATATTTCTTATAAATACACAAAAATAGAATACACCTTAAAATAGTATCCACAGTTACAAAAAGAAACACTCAAATTAAAATAATTATATATATTAAAATTATTATATGTACATTCTTTTTATTTATACTTTTGATATGGGTATTGCATCATTATTTGAAGAAATAATAAATCATAATAAATTTAAATGGACTTAATATTTTTTAAGATAATATCTATTTAATTAAAAATACAATTAATCATCCTTCTCAATTTTACTTTAACTATATTTAATACACATCTAAATATTTAATTAAAATTAATAATTTTATGTAAGTACATATATTTAAAATATATGCCAAAAAAAATATCAAAATATATAATTTAAATAATTTGTATGGGATTTGCTTGCATACATGCACTTCAATTTTAGTTGGAGTATGTTAACAACCTACACCAAAATATGTTGGAAGAGAAAATAATCATTTGTTTATTTTTATTTTTTGGGACATATATGGAATTTAATCAAAATTATATAATTAAAAAAATAAATAATTAATTTAAATTAGATTTTATGATTTAAAAGTAATGTGAGTTTATACAAGAAAAGTAAAGTGAGTAGTTGATGGATACTTGAGTTTCTGATTATTAAAATTTAATTTTTGATATTCTTATACATTTTTTTGTGTTTTACGAATCTAAATAATTTTTAATTTTCATAATTTTGATATTAAGTAATAACATTAAATATTATGTAACTACTCATGCACATTTTTTAAAAATATCGAGAAAAAAATGAAGTTTAAAAATATAAAATGTATCTTTCAATACTTTAGTGTTTTTTTAGAAATTCAAAAAAGCAATTACAGTAATTAGTATGCATAAAAATAAATTTATTGTAATCACTAATATCGTTAAAATCTTTAAATTGTAAGATAAATGTCCCTTTTTTCCTACACTATTTGAATTTTCTATTCTACATTGCATTTATTTTATTTCTTATTTTTTTTGAAAATGAACATTAATGCATAGTTTTATACTCAAGGCTAATTATCGGGTAAGTTTATAGTACTAAGCATCATGTAATGAGCTACATGCATTTAACTGTTTATGGATTTAGTTGAAAATATTTTAAGTCATATATGTTGATTAATACAGGATGATCTTCTTCTAGAGAGAGGATTGGAGGTTGGTTGTGAAATTGAAGAATATTTTCAAGATACAATGAGGAGACTTGATGTGTGGGCACTCCAGTATCAATTAAAAAAAAAAAAAACTAGTAAAGTGACCCGTGAAACACAGGTCTCAACTTAGTATATGTTTTATTTTTTAGGGAAAACTTGGTATATGTATGATTAAAATAGATTCATAAATATTAATGACTATCGTGTAAATAAAAGTAATTAAATATTTTAATAAAAGGTAAATATTTTATTAATTGTGAGTAATATAAAAGTCACTTTAATCAATGCATATGTGAAAGAGATCAAGATTAAAACACAAAAGAAAGAGAAAATGTATTTTTCTGCATAATTTTGCAGTACCTATAGCCCACCATAATGCTATAGAGACATTTTTATAAAAAGCCAAACAAAGAGATTATATTAGTATGAATCCATAGATTCATTTATCTGCTAAAAATCCTGCATGAGTACCCCTCCCCCACCCCCTTGCACAATTTATACGCAAGATTCCCTCAAGTTTTTAAATTACAATTCATCAATTTGCCTTTTGCTGAAAAAAGAAGTGAGGAATTGAAAATGAAAGCCATTGTTAAGAATATTCAATATTCATATTAGCATGTCTTCTTACCAATATATACCTCCAATTAATATCAAATTTTCTTAAGGCAATCCTGAATAGTTCTTTCATGAATAACTACATCAAGACCATTAGGGTTTGTTTTTGAATAAACAAAATAAACATAAGATACATAACCCAAAACCAAATAATAAAAAAATTATAATGAAAAGGAAGATAGATACGAAGACAAAGACCTGCATTTAAGTTTAAATTCAAAAGTCTCTTTCACTTATCAATTTTATGTTATTCATCTTGACCTAGCCATTAGCAACATCATTTGACTTAAGGGTACCTAACCCATATGAATTGAGAGCAAGGAAGCAAAACTATTGAATTAAGAGCTTCCAACTCATACATGGGACTGTAAAACTTCACTAATATGCCTACATCATCTTCACCAAAATTAAGTTCAAGCAGCAGCTTAATATTGGTGTTTTCATGAAAAACTATATTGTACATTTATATTTTCCATGATTTCTCTACCCAAAACATTGATACTTGCCTTTTCTTTTTATGTAGGTTGAATTGCAATTTTGATTCCCCTAGTTTTTCAAATTCATGATTTTGGTCCCCTTGATTTAATTGTAATATTTTTTCCCCTTGATTTTATAAATTTGAGATTTTGATCCCCAATAGATTATTAACTAATAATTATGATTATTATAGATATTAAATTAATAAAATAAAATATTTTTTTTAAGGTTTAAATATTTTTTTAGTTGTTGAAATTTAATATTTTTTTGTCCTTGCAAAAAATTGATTTTAGTTTTTGTCAATTATGTTTGATTTGTTTTTCGTCTTAAAACATTTCAAATAACACTTTGAATTATGAAAAAAACACTATCTAATGTGCTCTAAAGCATAAAATAAAACAAATAAATTTGCAAAAATTAAAAGGAAATATTTTTTTTTGCAATGTTAAATTACAATGATTAAAAATATATTTAATCCCAATTTAAAAGAAAAAAAATGCCACTAAAATTTCTCTTTTTTCCCTTTTTAACTTTTTCTTTTTTCATTCACTTTTATAGTCTCTTCTATTTCATTTCATCTTTTATGTAATTCATAAAGTTTTATTATATTCATATGTGAAGGAAACAATCTATTTAGTGGTTATTTTATTTTCTTTTGTATGCAAAATATTATTGAGTCATCGTTGATAATCACTAATCGCGCGAGCAAGATTAGTATAGTCAATGGATTGCGAGACGCACGTGGTTCTCTTTTTTCTTCCACTTCCTTTTTTCTTTTTATTTTACGCACAAATATTTTTTTTACAACTACTCTTTTACATCATTCTATAATTTAGTATTAATTTATTAAATATACTTTACAAAATATAACATGCTCAATAATATTATATTAAATTAATTTTAAAATAATAAATATAGTGAAATAAAATTTGTTAAGATGGAAATAGATATGTAAATGAATAATGGTTTCAGTTTTCATATATCTTATAACAAATAATGATTTGACTAGCATAGAAATCTAGATTTGGTTGAATTATTTTTTTCTACTTGAATACTTTAATCTTTTTTCTTTCATTTTTAGTGAATATAAATAGCTAATCATGTCTATTTTAATATAAGAATTTAATTTTATAAGTAAATGTATTTTAAACTTGTATGAAAATGAGTGCACGAATATCTTGTCAGTAACTAAATGAAATAGAGTAACAAATTTTCAAAACTTAGTGTTAGTTGGATTTCACTTTAAAATAAATCACACCAAATTATGTTATGTATTGTTCACATGTAACTTATTTTGTCACAATAAATTATTATTATTTTTTCATTTTTTACAATTAAATCCTAAGAATCTTTTTGCAAATTTAATTTTTATTTTTAATTTAATATATTTTTAAAAAATAATCCCTAATTAATTTTTAATCTTCCTAATTCTAAATCTAAGTCTTTCCTCATTAATTTCTAATTTTCCTAAAACTCAGAACCCATCGCCGTCCTAAAACACGAACACAACCCACCATTATTCCCAGCACTACCCTTTCTTTGCTTCTGAAATCTGACATTTCCCCTTCGGAATACTATTCACATGCTTCACCTTCTTCTCATTATTATCAAAGAGGTTCATTGTATCTAATCACATGCCTATGTGGAGGATAAAACTTGATATCATTCGTGACATTCATGCCTCTAGTTTCAAATCATAATGGGATTAATGACAGAACATGCACATACGCATGCTGCTATACACAAAGTCTGAATACATCGGCATGCTCTGCATGGTGGAGTCAACGAGGTTGACTCCGATTTTGAGGATCCCTTGGGGGCGACCGGAGGGGCAAGAGGTTGGCCGCGAGGACATTGACGTTGCCGATGAGGAAGTCGCGGAGCCAGCCTGAGGCGTAGATTTCGATCATGATGAGGGAGTTATCGACGGTGAAGAAGTCGTCGCCGGAGGCGTAGCAGGAAAAGCTAGGTTTAAAATTAAAAAAAGATTACAAATTAATTAGAAATTGAAGTGTTTTTATAAAATACATTAAATTAAAAAATATCAAATTTACAAAAAGACCCTTAAACTTTAATTGTAAAAAAACAAACAAATTAAATTTAATAATTTTATATGAAAAAATAAATCACGTGACACACATGCATAATACACACGAATGGGTAATTCTTCCTCGCTCTGTCACAAAACCCAATTTGTGTCTCCCTTCTCTCTCAACAGAATACAACCGCCCAATCCCATACTTCCTCATTCCATCCCTCTGCGTTTCACATATCATTCATGTAATGCTATTGAATTTTCACCATTTTTTTTAGAAAGAAACACAGCATTCCTTTACCATTTTTCCTACTTCTTTTAATAATGGCAAAGTCAAACTCCAATTAAGTGTCCTTTGATCAAACCATTATATCTATTTTGTTAATTCATGTTTATGTCAACAGTGTTTTTTTTTTCACAATACTAATTCAAATGATAAATTTGTTGTTTTTTCCAAGTTTTTTTTTCGTGCATGAGGAGTTGGCATTGAATGTTTTTATGCAATGGAAAATTTCGATTATGAGCACCTGGCAAAATCCAAAATAGGTTTCATGAGTTCTGTTGACAGAGAAGGTAAACACAAATTGGGTTCAACGATTAGGAGCAGAGTGAGGAAGATAGACGAAAGAGTGCAGTAAGTTTTTTGGGGAAGAAAATTGTCAAGTGAGTGGCAAAAGAAAATTAATTTGGGTTGTTAGATAAAGATTAAATGGAGGGTAAAGATTGAGAGTAACTTTAAAGAATTACTAGTAACTTGATTCATTTATTCTTTTAAATTATTTCTCATCTTATCTTTTTTATTTTGTTTAAATCTAACAATTTGAAAAATAGTTATAAAATATGGTTTGGTTTGGCTGGTTGATCAGTCTAACCGGGATTCAGTGAAATAATCAGACCGAGTTTGCTATTGGACCGTTCAAGCATGTGACCCGGGATGACCCGATCAAATCTAGCCAATTTTGAGGAAACCCGACTCGTTGTCATCGCCACTCGAATCTATCATCGCCACACTGCAAGCCGTCATGGTTGCCACTATTGCATTGCGAGGGAACTCATCGCACTGCAAGTCATCATCATCTTCGCCAATGCTGCATTGCGAAGGAACTCGCCGCGTCGGCCTTGCCTCCGATAACGTGGATGAAGATGTCGATGACTTGGAAGGGGTCGAACTTCAATCGCATTGTGAAGCAGTGATGATCAAAGAGGAAGAGGAAGAGGCGCAACACAAGAAAGCCTGGAAGCAAGAAAATGAGGTGCACATGAAGAAAGGGTTATGTACATTGGGGTTTAGGGGTTTTACTTATTTGAACCTAATCTAGTCAGATCCACATACTAATGTTGCTTCATGTACTCCTTTTATTGCTATTTACAATTTCCATTTTGCATTCTGAAATGGGCTAATTGCATTTCCTAATGGATTTTTCGTTTTCATTACATAATGGGAAGTGTAGAAAACAATAATGAGAATATAGAAAGTTGATCTGCACTCTTTTTGTTTATTGAAAAATTTAACTTTTGGCTCATTTTGTTTACTAAAAAATTGGATTTGTGTTTTAATGTATGTAGTTGTTATTTACACTCTTTTTTATTATTATTATATTTTACTTGTGTTATGAACTTTAATACTTTAATTGTTATTTTGAATTTTTAAGTATATTTTTCTTAATCAAATAATATTAGTTATATATTTATATATAATATAATTTTAAATTTTTTAATATAGACAGAGTCAAATCGAGACAATTAATAACTCAACGATTAGACCACTAACTCATTTCTTCAATCGGATCAATGACTAAACCAGATTTTATAACACCACTTTAGAACATTTCACTTAAATGGGTCACGCGAGATAAAGCTAAATCACTTGTCTTCTTCCATTCCCACTTCCCTTTACTCCTTCAGTCCTTCGTACGCTATTTGCAATTGGAGGAAATACAGGGTCACATACGGAAGTAGCAGCAGCAACAGGGTGATAGAAGGTGAGATATGAAATTTGTTGAAAATTATGCTGTCTGCATCTTTGGGATCATGCTACATGTTCAACTCAGTTTGGGAGAAAAGTTCATAGGAAAATCCCAAATTGCAGACACTATCGCATCGATTGCAGATTTGAAGTGAAATTTTGTGTTCAGCTTGGTTTGGGAGAAAGAGTTAAGAGGAACATGCAGATAGGGGGAGTTGTTCTCAAAGTTTTGATACTCACCTTCTATCACTGTTCAGCTTGTATTAATCATTGTGCTATTAATTTTTACGTCTTTTTTGTAAAATTTAAAGTCACATTTAATCACACTACTCACAAGGTAGTCAATAATATAATGGCCATAATTATTGGTACCAGAATGTGAGCAGAAATTTCTCATCAACACAAATAAATTACTTTCAATGATTTATCATTAACATTGGACGCATACATACATCGATGCAGCAACACCTAAATCATAAATAAAGCATGTTACGATCAACATTAAGCAAAGTTAATAACTTTGTACATATACAAATCAAGAGACCGTTGATATAAAAAAAATAAAATCAAGAGGCCAAATGGGTCACAATGTTGTAGCATAACAAACACATTTTTACAAACAAATTGGCGAAACAAATACAATAAATCACAACCATAATGAAGCAATCCAATCAAATGGTACTACATTACAGTTTCCACCGGCAGCGGCCCGATTCTCATATTTTTCCCTCAAGGAAAAAATTTTGAATGGGAAGTTTGAAAAATAAAAATAGACAATATAAAAAAGAAACAGGAAGGAAAAGAGAGGGAGCAGGAGATCTATTCACATGTTTAGGGTCATTAAATATCTGCGATGTGAATATTTAATAATCCTTTACCTGTGCAAACAGGATAGGAAAATTCTTTCTATTATTATCATTTTATTATTATTATAATAATACTAGTGAAAACACAAATACGACATATGATTTGATATTAATTAAAGAAATTAAAAAATAAGTAATAATTGAATTAATTAAAGCATTTTAAAAATTATTAGGTAATTAACTAAAGAGAAAAATATTAATTTAACTTCATAAAAATTTATTTCACATATGGCTTTATTTGTACATGAAGGTGTTATTGGTTCCATTTCTCCTTGATGAAATCCTCTTTTGGCTTATGAAAAAAACTACAACTTTTTTGTGATGAGAGATGTGTTCCATAATTTAGAGTGTGCTTATATTTCCGTTGAAAAACAAAGACACTATTAGATTCAACTTCATTTTTTTTCTTCAGATTTTTGTAGATTCAAATTTTGTATGCACACTCATTTCTTATGTTCATTTCTGTTTATAGATGGATTCTAAACTACTAATTGACATTTTGGAAAACATCGAGAAACTGTAAATTGAAGGCTGCAAGGTAATATTGTATTAAAGTACACATGCACATGTTC
Organism: Glycine latifolia; assembly: GCA_013407115.1. Classification (NCBI taxonomy): domain Eukaryota; kingdom Viridiplantae; phylum Streptophyta; class Magnoliopsida; order Fabales; family Fabaceae; genus Glycine; species Glycine latifolia. The sequence goes on along the minus strand of CM023951.1, from coordinate 14,372,707 downwards.
TCGTTAGAAAAGAGGTTCATCAAAATCAGTTAATTACGTCATTTATTTTATATTATTATTATTGTTATAGGGATCTCGTTAATAAGTATTTTTAGGACATTAGTTAAAAATAAAATAAAAAATATTTAATGTGAAAATTATATGAAGGCGTAAAAATGATCATCAACATCATTTGCCTTATTATAATTAAAATATTATGTTTTTTATATGAAGAAGTTTGGTACTGTAGATTGATAAAACAAATGCTACAGTTCAAAATTGCTTTAGATTTAGGATTTGGATCACAGGATTTGATTGGTTAATCATAATCCTAACCAATATTTAGAATTTATAATAAATAAATATTTTTAAATATATAAATGATATTTTAAATTTATTATAAATAATTTAAATTATGATATAAGATTATTTTTAATTTGAAACAATAGGTGATTAATTAAGACGACTAAATATATAAATAAATAAACGAATTCCTTAGGGAACTATAATATTTTTTACCGCAAAAGAATGATATCTCTGGCAAAAGCCACTGTTTTTTATACACAGGAGTCCAGGGTACTCAATTCATGTTGCGGAACTGTGGATGGATTGAGAGAAGCATACAAAGGAAAGGTTCTCTTTCTTTGGGCCCAAGAGAAGAAAGAGATAGGCTTACGAAAATTGTAGGTTTCTACATAAAAATAAATAAATAAATAAATAAAAACAGTGAGCAACGTGTGATGCATGCGATGCTTTACCATTAGCTACTAATTGGAAGTAAAATCATACTCCGTGTTAATTTTTTATTCCTAAGTTTGTATAGTTTTGTTTTCTATTGGTAAGTCGTCATCTCCACTCATATAAAATTGACAGCTAGAATAATATTTCAGTTGAAGTTGGTGATGCTGTCGTCATCCTTTTGATGGTTGTTTTACATGTTTTAATCATATAATTTAAAAATGCATTGATGATGTTGCAACATACATATGGCTACATTTTCCTTTTTTAGTGGTAGGCTCTTTACCCAACTTTATTTCTGAAACCAAGGGATGCAAAAGCAAAATGCATGGATCGGTGGACGTACAAATATTAGCTGCAGTATAACTATGAATTAGTCTCGATTAGAGAATATGTTATTAAGAATAACAAAAATATTGATATAACAAAGGTTTTAAATTTTAGTAACAGTTGCAATTTTGTCATATATTTTTTATTTATAGAAATAAAAAATAAGTATTAGAAAATTTATAATAACATAATCAATTAAGTTACACCTCTTATTTTTCATAATCTTTGATATTATAAAAAAAATTATGGATAAATATATCTAATGTGACCGCAATTATAATTACAAAGAATTTAAAATAGCTGTAAACAAAAAAAACAGGAGTCTAAAATAAGAGCCATATTTAATTTGGCGGTTGAAATTGCAGTGGACCTTTTGTTAAATCTTAAGAAATATTCATTATATCTTTTTTTTAGTTTTCTTGGGTGTGTTTGTGTATATATTGGCCTTTTCTCCATCAAGGATTTTTTTTTTTATATTTACCAAATGAGGGCAAGGGAAAAATTAACATTTGAGGGTAAGTCGTGTCAAGTGGCACAATTTCTATTTTTTAAAAAAAATAAAAATTGGTCGCTAAATATTTGATCGCTAATTTGATTTTTATTTTAGTCGCTAATTCTTTTTGTGACAGAATATCGTTGTCGCAAACATAATCAAAAAAATTGCATGAGCTGTCGCAAAAGAGTTAGCGACTGAAATAGCGACCAAATTAGCGACCAATTTTTTTTAAAAAAAAAATAATAAAAATTATGACACTTGACACGACTTATCGTAAATGGTAATTTTTTTTTCCCCTTACCTCCATTTGGTAAATAAATAAAAAAAAATACCCTTGATGGGAAAAAAAACCGTATATATTTGTCACTGTCCTAACTTAAAACTGAGGAGGGGCAAAGCATATCAGGAATGATCATGGTGTTCCCAAAAAATAAGACCAATTACGCAGGACAGACCGATTCCAAAACCCCATTGGCTCGATTACAAAAGTAAGAAAGTTGAAAAGCTAAGAAACGATAATAATTTTAGGGCAGGACAAGACAATCGACCAAGTCAAAGATGAGCTAAGGTTACATTTGTGTATGTATTGGATTAGACTATTAGCAAATAGCAAATACAACAGATAAATAGTAGTAGGACTGTAGGAGTAGTATATATGACAATACTGTTAAAGTCATTTTTTCTGATCTTACGATACAAATGAAGTATTTTCTTCTCTTCTCTCCTCTCTCACTATCCCTTTTCCCACTCCCTTTTTTCCTTTATTTGACTACAACACTAAAAAACTCCATGAAAGAGTGGAACTAAGTAGAGATAAAAAGGATGATGGAGTAATAAATAGTGTTTTTGAGCAATGGTTTTTTGGATTAGTTGTTGTTGTTATTATTTTGTGACTGATTCAGGAGGTGGCAATGCAATAGGGTTCCCAGAACAGAAACGACCTTCTAGAATCCTTGCAACTCTTCACATTGTGAACCAAGTAATCACCATTCTTCCCTCTCAGAACTAGCAACTTCTGTTGCTCCCTTGAGACCACCTTGTTGTTGTTCATGTCCCCAGACACAACAACCTTGGTCTTCAGTTTCTCTTGGTCAAGTTGGTTAAGGTTAACACTACTTGTACCTTTTGGTGTTGCAGACTTGGTCCTCCAATAGTACTCATAAGCATTGAAATTGAAAGAAGCTGCAGCAGGAGCTGATGGAATCAACCTTGCCACCCTTGGCCTTGGAGGCAGTGATGATTGTGCTGCCACATTAACATCATCGAAGTTGGTCATCTCATTGAACTTCTCCGACCACTTTGGATTCCTATTCACTACCCCAATTGACTTATTATTATTATTCATCATCAAAGCCAACTCATGGACACTACTTGTCACCCCAGTAGGCAATAGTGACACTTTCTCTGAGATATTCTCGTAGCTCATCAGAACAGAATTATCTTCAGTAGAAGATACCTGTGGGTGCTTCGCACCGAAAAAGTATTCCTCTTCCTCTGCATCTTCGTCTTCACCCTCGTCTTCCTCGTCATAATAATCCTCCTCATCTTCTCCAAACTCAAACCCGCCAAAGCACTCTTCTTCCAACTCCTCTACATGATCATCATTATCTTCTTCTTCTTCTTCTTCTTCTTCTTCCTCCTCCTCCTCTTGGTGATTGGAGAAAGTGAGGACAAGGCGACCATCTTGGCGCCGAATGCTGAAATGGTTGTGAGAAGGAACAGAAACAGCTTCGAGAACCAACCTTCCATTGTAACGGTGGGAACGCATGTGAGTTACTGAAGAACTTGCTTGGTGATGAGAAAGTGAAGGAAGTGGTGGAGGGAAAGCGCGTGGTGGTGAAGCCGAAGCCGAAGCCTTCTTTGTAGCCACCAATGAAGCATAATTGCATAACTCTTCTTCTTTTACTTGTTCTTTCTCTTGTTGTTGTTGTTGCTCTGCATCAGCATCCCCTGTCTCAGAAGAAGAAGAGTAAGAAGAGAACAACAAGGCATCAGAGCCAGTCTCAGATCCGAGACTCTCAGTGCAGATTTCGAGACTCTTCTCACTCAAACTCTTTGACCTTTTGACAAGAGGGTGAACATAAGGTGTAATAGGCATTGATTTGGAGATTTCTTCTTTGCTCTTGAGGGACACGATTGAGCTCCACGTGTCAAAGGCTCCTGATTTCTCTTGCTCCTCCTTCTTGTTCCGCTGGATGGAGCTCCAAATCTCAAGCCTCTCTCTTTCAGCTTCATCTTCTTCTTCTTCTTCAAGCTCCTTCTTGTTGTTGTTGTTGGCCTCTTCATCTTCTTCTGAGGGAGCAATGGTTTTTGCATGCAAGTGTTGTTCTTCTGAGGGAGCAATGTTCTGAGAGAGCCAGTAGTTCTTTGAGGACATGTCTGCGGAGAGAGTTCTTCTCAGAGAAGAAGGTGTGTTTGTGTTCAATATGGTGATGATGCCTTGCTTCATGATCTCTTCCTCTATTCTCACAGAGGAAGAAGAAGATAATAGGCCTTGGCTTTGAACCTTGTTGTTGTTGTTGGTCATAGGTACTGATGACATGGCTACCCAAAGGAGAAGGAAATTGCTTAAAATCACTCAGCTGCACAAAAAACAAGTGAAAAATTAAGAATTTAGAACAAAGCGCCAAATAAAAACAACGTACACCACCCTGCAAGAAGTGTACGTGAAGTGTGCCAAACAGTTAATTCCAAGTTTCAAAGTGGAGTCAGTCAGACATATAGGTAACATGCGAATATAATTAGCCGTAGGATATATTGATAAAATAATAAACGGTCTAGATTTGGTACTAAGAGAGTAATTAAGAGTAAATAAAATAAAATAGGGAAGAAGGTAGCTAGGAGATCAACATATTGATTATTTACTGAGGAGTATTATTATTTTATAAGCTGTTTGTTAAATTGAATTGAGTAAATGAATTTACCTGAAGTGAAGGAAGGCAACACAGCTAGCATCCAACAGAGGTCTCTTCTCAAGAAAGAGACCACTGGGAGTGCAAGTTGCAAGGAGGATGAGAATTGGAGTTAGTTTGTATTTCTGTGTGTTTGGTACAGTTTGATTGTGGAGAATTGGAATGGAACGGTTTGGTTTGGTATGTGGTTGATGATGATGATGGGAATGGAGGGAGGGGGGAATGAGGGTATTTGTAGGGGGGCCAAAAGCTTTAGGAACCTTGTTCACTGGACCCTACCTAAGCACCAGGAAAATACCCTCCTTTATTATTATGGATACAGGTTTGTGATGGATTCTAGCAAAATGATAGTGTCTCTTTTTTATTTTAGATAATTTTTTATGCATGTTGTGAAATTTATGAACACGTTATGACTTCAATATATGAGTAGGTGTGGGTTTTATGGTTGAGAGAATTTAAAATGTCTGTAATTTTGATGAATCAGAATAAAATTATTCAAAAAATTTAATGTATTAAAATAAAACTATTTAAAATAGAATTATTTAAAATGAAGTTGTTTTAATTAATATGTCTCATCATTGTATTAACTAGCGTTAAAAGGTATGTCATCTTTTTCTGTTAATATATTTAATGTTTCAGAAAAAAAATCAAGATGAAATTCTTAAAAAATATTAAAAATTAAAATGAAAAATTAAAATTTAATGTACAAAGATAAAAAAAAATACTAAAATAAAAAATAAAAAATAAAATTTAACCTTTTTTAAGAGAAAAAAGTTATGGATCCAGTCAAACTATTTTACACACCATCACTCAATTAAAATTTATCATTTATGGTAAATTTATTAATTTTTATAAAATTATCTTTAAAGTCATGCAAATATTGATTAATGATTGAAATAACTTCTAAAATTTATTTTACATTATGAATACATTATTATCAATACATTATTATTGAATAGTTTTTTTTTTAATACGATGCGTTAAAGTTTTGTGCATATCTATATCTTTCTAATATTACATAAGTTCAATATTCTAGAAGAGACATACAGTAAAGTTTTATAAATTTCCACTCTTACAATATTTTTATAATTAAGGAAAGGATAACTGAGAAAAAAATTAAGGAAGTCATAAGAAGAGAAAAAACTGAATAATAAAATAAATAACATTAGGGTGTTCAAATATTGAATTGGATTGATTTTAAGAAAAAAAATCCGATTAAATCTTTTTGATTTTGTTCTTTGACCATTCAATCAATTTGATTTTAAAATTCAATCCAATTTACTTAATTTTAGTTTGGGAGTAATAAGTTTGATTTGGTAGTAAAAAGGAAAAGGAAAAAAAGAAAAGGTTATAAGTTTGATTCTCTTTCCTAACAAAAATTAATAATTAATAACTAATTTTTACCGATAAAAAATTTTCATTTTACTTTCGATTATATTATTTTTCTTATTTTTTAAAAGATACTAAAGATATTAAAATGAAGAGCAAATTATGATAATATTTTTTGAAATTTTGTATAATTACACAAATATCTCTTATTTTTTAACATTACATCACCTTCATTGTAAGAAGTTTAGTATAAGATTTGAGAGGATGTTGAAGGAGTGTCAGGGTTATGCTTTCGAAGAAAATCTTAGTGTAATGCTTTTAAATTTAAAGAGAAATCATTATAGAAAAATAAAAAGAATGGTATAATATTAATTTGATAAAAACTCTTTTATTAAATCAAAAAGGGTGTTGCTATAATTTGATAAAGTACCAAACTTAGTCTAACATTAAACATCACATATATAAATTTCTCAATACACGATCACATAACGAATTAATAAATTTCCCTAAAATAACTAATTATTAAATAATCTTAAATATTTTATATATAAAAATATGAAAATATTTAAACATTTAAGAACTTGTTGGAACTAAAGCACAAAAAAGAATAAAAAAATTAGTGTCCACTACAACTTTTTTTAAAAGAAAGTATTAGGGTCAGCTTAAGAGCTAATTTAATTGATGCTCCTTTGATCTCTATTACAAGAAAAAGAATACTTATTTTTTGGTTTATTAATTTTATCTTATTCAATAAAATTATCTTTAAATTTTCATTAATTTAATACAATTAAAAAAATTATTGATATCAAATTTCAATAAAAAAAAATTTTGAAAAAAAAAATTACTTTTATATTTAAATTTTTTATGCATATTAAGATTAACACAATTTGATAAAATTAATTAATTTATTAAAAATATGATTTTTTAAACTTATAATAAAGAACGAAGGATATACTATTAAGGGACAACTTTTAATTGATGTAAACAAGTTAATGGTGGGTGACCTTGGTAGCACGGGTCTTGAGACCGTTGCTTAGTCGACAATATTAACTTTGGTTTTTATTTTTATATGAAATTGTTCCGCTAAAAATATTTTTTTATTAAAAATTATGAGTACACATACATATTAAGATAAGAATTTTGTATTATTTAATTAAAAAATACAAATTGTTACCCATTAAACTAACCGTTATTATTATTTTGATTTTTAGTTAATGCCATGTATTTTACTTATAGTGTCAAGTGATAAAAAAAATAGTTATAAAAAGTATAAAAATGGTATCTTTAAAAATAAAATTTCAATTATGGATGAGAACATCAATTCCCAATCATGTATATTTGGATAAAGTCTTCCATGAATACAGTCCATTATGAGAAAAATCTTAAATAAAATACGAATATTTTTGGGAAAAGAAACAGGAACAGTGTTTGGATATTAAGAGGGCTCGCGTTTTGATTCACATGACATCAAATACACGTTATGTGCTGTTCTCTTGTGATCTGAATTACAATACTAGATGCATGGAAACTGGAAAGGGAATGAAAATGGATGACCATGAACAATCAGGATGGATAACAGGGAAGACCTACTATAGCTCTAAAAATAATTATATTTAAAAGAAATTACAAAATAGATGAGAGAATAACAATTTTACTAAATTAATCTTATTACTGTTAAGATAAAATATGTTTTTCGATCTCTTAAAATTAAAAATATTCAAATTTTAATTTTGTAAAATTATATGATTTTCATCCTCATAAAATTAAAATATATCATTTTTTCTTAAAGTAATGTTTAAATATTTGAAGTTATATTTATACCTTTATGACATGGATTATATATACAGTTTAATCATGTAAAAAGGTTATATTTAGATTAGTTATATAATCAATGTAAAAAATTATTTTCAAAGGTTGAAATTTGCTCAAACATAATTCTGAACCAATTATAAGTGATACAATTATTTATCTACACTATATGTTTTAAAATTTTATACATTATTATTATGATAAATATACTATTGTCTTTTTTCCCAAAAAGATGGATAAATTCTTCGAATTAGCGATCAAATATTTATATTATATTTAAAGTTAATTTTTATAAAATTTTAAATTATTTATATTAATGGAATCACAATAATAAATTGAATAAATTATGAAAGAAAGGTATTTTTTATTATGAATAATTCATTTAAGTTTTATTGTAAATATATAGATATTTTTAATTTATGATATAACAATATATATTTTAAAAAATACTGATTGGGATATATAGTTTATCAATTACTTTGGTCCAATAATTATATAGAGAGAGAGAAGGGTGCATAGGAGGGAGAGGGAGTTACCCTCTATTACACTTTTCATTTTTTTAAATAGTTGAAGATGAACTATTTATTATAACCACTAGATTAATTAAAAGAAAATAATGATAAAGATAATGAATCTTTTTTTAAAGATATTATGTGTATTAATTAAGGTAACATTTTTCAATTTTTTCATGCTTTGATATGTGGTTTTCCAAAATTCCATGCATAGTGTTTAAACCCGTGATGAAGATTTGTAAGTTAATCAAATTTGGTTGTAGGAGTGACTCCTATTTTATTCTTCATTGTCGCTTCTCTATGAGCATTTTATCATTTTAAACATGCATTAGTTACTGATCAGTCTCCTGCATGCATATTTCATCTGGTTCATCATTCATGCAATAAGCTAGGTCACTTTCATTGTTCCCTAGTTAATTAATTACTTTTGATAAATGTTAAAATCTTAAAATAAGCATAGGTAAAATTCTCGTGGTTCAGTAACTTGAATTTTCCTTTAAATTATCAATAATGGAAGGAAAAAGCGCGCTGATCACTATACATAAAAATAAAAGACTTATTTTTATGTATACATTTTACGATGACCTTATTACATTTTTTTCTTAAAATTATCAAATTGTTTTTAAAAAATAATCACTCTTTTAGTGCTTCACGTGTTTGATATAGGTTTGCAAAATAAATGTGTTTGATATAGGGCGCATTTGTTTAAGCATTTTATTAGCAAAGCTTTTTTTTTTTAATAAAAGAATAATTTATTTTTAAAAAAAATAACTTTTTAAAAAAAAATTTGTACGTGATGGTTACAAATTTTCAAAATGATAAAAATATGGTTTTTTTTTATAAAAAAAGTCTGATTATAATCCAAAGCTGTTTTAAATATCTTGTCATAAAATCAATTATTTATTTAAATAAAATCATTTGTTTGATTGTAAACAAACATAAATTAGCTTCTTTTTTTAATCTTTAAAAATAATCACTAGTTTATTTTATATAAAAATCATTTTTTTAATTTTAAACAAACTGGTCCATTTTTTAAAATAATCAGAAGTTGAAAAATATAAATCTAATTAAAATTTGAAACTATTTAAAACAATTTCTCATAGAATCATTGTTTTTCTTAGAAAAGAAATTTTTATGATTGTAAACAAATACAAATTATTTCTTTTTTAATTATAAGCTCTAAAAATATTTTGATTATGTCACACACCTTTACTATTCTTTTGTAATCTCACTTAATTGTAAAAAAAAGTTGTACAATGTTATGTCAATTAAATGAGTAATGATACATAAATCACTTTTTATTTTAAACAACATATTAATATATACCTCTTATTTCTCTCTATATCTCTCTTCCTATCACATCATAAACCCTATCATATTTATATATTTTTTTTCTTTTTTACTCTTTGTCTAAGTGTTGGATAGCACATTGGGTGTTTATAAAAAAATTCCAAATTAAATAGAATTGTCCAAAATACAAAGAAGGAAAAAGTTTAATAGATACCTCAAACCTCTATGCAACACTTGGAAAGAGAGATAAAATATAAATATGAAAAAGTTTATGATGTAATAAGATTTGAGAGATAAAGAGAAATGAAATATATTGGAGTGTTTAAAATAATAGAATATTTGTGTATCATTACTAAAAAAAAACTATTACCTACCTACATCCTCTCCCAAAAAAGAGTAAATTAATTTGAAAAAAATAAAAAAGAAACATAAAAGTGACATTGGTAGGGGAAATGCCAATGAGACCAATACAAGGAAAGTGAGGTAATTAATTTGCACCATAACCTTACTCAATGGAGAAAAGCACAGCTACATACATTACTAATGTTACCAATTAGGCGAGACAAAAAGTGACATTTATTGGGTGAAATTGGCTTAAGAAGGAAGCAAAGGAATCAACTTTGTGGGAGGACATTATGATTGGCGGCTAGAAACCCACAACACGTAGCCTAATAGAAAGAGAATACATCTACATGCATACATATTAATTTGAAATCATGATAGTTTAATCACAAGGAATAATGTATGTGGAAACAAATGAACGCGCGTCACGTCTTGATTTTGGGGGACCCCTTTTGGATACAAACCTCACTTCTTTTGTCTCTCTCTCTCCCCGTTCCCTGTTTGATCACTGTAGTTTGTTTATGCATTTGTGCGTGTATAGAGTCATGAGGTGAGGTTTATACATATATAAGACCAATACAGCAACATTTTATTGTGTTAATGAGTCAAATTAGACTCAAAATTTCTAATTATGTCTCAAATTTACGTCTTATAAATATTAAAAATGTATTTTAAAAAAACTCACTAAAAATTATTAACTAAATTTTTTAGTGAAAATTAATTATCAAGCATAATCAATTAATACTTTATACAATAATATTGTAAAGAAAGAAAAGGATACAAGGCCAAAAGTATACATTCGCCAACTAAAAGGTGATGATGTTGATCAATTCAAAGAAGAGTATATAGAATAATAGTAATACCATACCAAATACCAAATAGTATAAACAAATTATTAATGAATGAACACATAGAGCAATTGAAAGCCAACTAGTAAGCTTTGCCACGAACTGAGGAACGCAAAGAAGGTAACTAGATGCCCCTTGTCTGCCTATATAAACTATAAAGCAAAGCCACTCAACCTACAAAAGCTTATCTACTACGTTCAACGCTATATAGGCTCTACAATATATATATATATATATATATATATATATATATATATATATATATTTTCAATTTTAACCAAATGGTCGTCTATGCAAATGCCAAGGCAGATGCCACTCGAAGATATTTACATGGCAACTGGCAACCACTAACCAAGCATAGAGCTTCATGTCATGGTTTTTATTTTTATAGTCAAAATCAAATCCAACGTTCAAAGTTGGTGACAACCTTTATACAAATTCTCGTAGCTCGTACCACGCAAGGTAAATGTTTTAACTATTCATATGTGAGTGGTTTGTGATGTTATTTATGCTAGGTTCCTTACTATGCATAATTTGGAGAGTGATGTATGTATGGGATATTTTTCTACTCGCTTCCACACGATCAACTATAATTAACTGCCCATTGCACCCCTAATGATTATAATGACCTAATTCTATGTGACCTTCCTCAACCAAAAAGGGAAGGGTGGTGATCCTAAAAATTGATAGAAAGGATAGTTGGGTACCAAATTCGACGAGCATGGCTTAAGCACATTTGGCTTTACAACTTCTAAAAAAGTCCTTTTTTAAAACGCTGATAATTTATTTATCCTTTTAATAAAAAAAATAAAGGAGGAATCACATTCCAATTATATGGGGTGTGAAAAGGATAAAGAACTCTGAAATGATGCAGTCCGTAACGTTGGTGACAAGTAGATACACGTTTTTCACATAAGCATTTTTGTAATGGTATGTATAATAATAATAATAATAATAATAATAATAATAATAATAATAATAATGTATTCATAAAAATAAGATATATATATATGCACACATACATATACATATATATATATATATATCCTCCATAAATTAACACAATTTTTTTTATGTATTTTCTTCTTATTCACACGCTTTTTATGTTTTTTTTAAGAAGTAATCTATTTCAAAAATTGATCCAAGTCAAATGTTTAATTATAAAATTTTTATATGATAAACTACTAAACACTGAATACATCTTATTGATATAACTATGTAATGAATTCTTTTAAATTATCTTCAAACCCTGCACTTCATATTTACACACTCTTTATATTTCACTTATTTCAATGTATGGTAGGTTCATTCATGTGTTTCTCAAACTAAAAGCCTGAAAATAATTATTTATTATTTATATTTCATCTCTTTCTCACGTGTTTGAAATGTCACAAACACATGTACACATTTATACATGCGCATTTATGATTTATTAGTAAATAGTCCCTCTATATTGGTGTGTATTTACATATTATATATGTCTTACCATTTCTCCTTTTTAATTGATAATACTACATTTCACCTTTTGTCGTATTCTTCTTAAATAAGTTTTCTTTGTTAGATATGAATAATATATTTTTTTTCTTCTAATTTACTATAATATTATTCAGTTTTATTTTGTTTAGCATTATTTACTTTTCTTGAACAACGATTTTATATTCATACTATCAAGGAATTTTTTTTTTCTTTCTTGGCGTAATCACTTTAATAAAATATATATCTATATGTGAAGATAGTTACATTATAAAATAATAAAACTTTATATGAAACCTTATTAGTATAGAATTATAATGATGAAACTTTAAATACAAAGTTGATATTATATATAGCTTCTACTTTATAAATCATAAAGGGTAAGTATTTACACCATACGTACATAAATAAAAATCTTGCATGCAAATATATGAATATCTAAATTACAACTAAATATATGTATTACTCATGGATGAAAACTTCAAATGAAATATTTAAAAATTAGGATAAATATTTCCATCACATAAGATGAACATGTTACACCAAATTAAACTAATATTTAAATTAAAAGAGCAAATATTCAAATCATACAAAAGTAAACACTTTACATTAAATCATTTGGGTTTTAAATTATGGGGTAAATGTTTACATTATGTAGGAAAATTATACATGAATACTTTTTAAAATAAAAATATAGCTAAATATTATATACCTCAAACGGAATAATTTTTATTTTATTTTTACATAAAAACCACATCAATATTTGAATCACAGGAAAGATATTTACATCAAATAATATATATATATATATATATATATATATATAGAGAGAGAGAGAGAGAGAGAGAGAGAGAGAGAGAGATTAAAGACATATATATTTGCAAATAAAAAAAATTATGTGAAATTATATTAATATCTACATCATAAAATAAATATTTGAATTATAGAAATAAAAACTTAACATGTGTGTATTAAATCATGAAAGCAATATTTATTTTACACATGAATAAAAATTGAAAAAATATACTGATTTTTAAATCACATCATGATGAATTATTTATAAACAAATATTTAATTTGTGTATTGCACGAAAATACGCACTAATATCCAAATAAAAGTGGAGTGTAACAAAAAAAATAGTTATGAACAAGTAAGCTGATCATCATTTAATTAATAATGCCTAGTAACCACAGTATATATATGAATGATATATATTTTTGGCTTTTTACTTACAATGTCCATATATGTCGAGTGTATAATTTTAGTTACAGAGCTAAGAACAATATTATATAACTAAATTTAACCTCAAATATAATATTAACTCAAAATAATATTAATATCTATGCCTAGTGTAACATGTGTTTGATATGATTACCATTGAACTAGAATCCAGACTTCACCTCTGAAGAAAAAAGATCATGGAAAATGCCATTTGTACACCATTTCTTTCTCATTTAGTTCAGAGTATGTTTAGTGGAAGAAAGTATAGCTCTAAGCATATATTTTTAAAAATCTCTTGCGAATCTAGTGCTAAGCAACAAAATGTGAGATTAACGAGCTAAGATTCATGTATATAAGTTTTACATTATTTAAATAAAATTTACGGGGAAATAAGCGGTGGTAGTAGCGGCTAAAGATTCATTTCACAAATTCTTTTGATAGGATAAACAGAGAATTAAGGAATTGATGGATATACGTACGTTTAAACAAATGCCAAAAACAAAAAGAGTGACGTGACATTTCATGGAAGAATTTTTGCTGCTGTTTGGAATATCATTTAAGAAATCCAAGAACAGTACAACTCAAATGCCCAATTGTTGGTTTGCGTTTTTTCTTCTTCATAGGGTTGCCCGGAAATAACTTAAGCCTTAATTTCTTAGATAATTATGCTGGACTGGTTTAGATCTTATTGCTTCTTCTAATTAAAGAGAGAAAATTATAAAATGAAAAGTAAAATCTTATTTTATATATTTTATTAATTTTTCCCTTCAAATATATACACAAATTTTTATCTTTTTATTTATTTAAGTTCGACAAATTTCATTTTGCAGAAATTGTCAATTGATTTTCTCACTAACGATTAAGATTTCTCATATTTTAAGCATTACTCACTTTATAATAGCAAATTAAATCCTTAAAAACAAATGTTGAGGCTGCTAATTACTGTAAGTCCTTAATTTATTAGTACTTTGTATTTTATTAGTGACATGACTTTGTGAGAATGGAAGTCCAAAATAAGAAAGTAGTAGCATAATAGAAGCTTAGTCATTTAATTATTATTTGTTAGAATTTTATTGATGCTGTGTTAATATGCAATGGCCTGGCCGGTTTGATTCGAAGTTGACTCCTCAGTTCAGTTTATAGAAGTTTACATTCTTTGAATAAGAATTTTACTTTTTAAGTTCTTTCGCATATATATACTACAATTGATAAGATAACTAAAAGAGGTATTTATAGCAAGCTATCATTTAGCATAACTAGCTAGTACGTTGTATAATATTCACAAGCATATGAAAGTTTGCTACACCAAAAAACATATAAAAGTTTGTGGTACTAATTAATTGATGTACGGATATTTAATTATAAAAAAAATCAACTAATTTACATTTCTTAAAAAGAATAATTAATCATATTAAATATATTAATTATTTATATTATTATTAAAAATTATTCTTTATTATCTTTCAATCTATTTAATTATTTCTTATTAATATTTGAAGAAGGATAAGTAAGTAAGAATATGTAAAAAAAAATAATTAATGTATTTAAAAATTAGAAAAATATCTTATAAAAAGGAACAATTTTTAAAAAAAAATATTATAATTAAAGACAAAGGAAATAATTAAGCGTCCAGTATCCACATCTAGTTTAGTACTAATTAAAAACGTTAGTAATAATTTGATTATTATTTAATGTATTCCGTCAACCTACACGGCAACACGGGCTATTGTTTTTAAGTCTCACAGTCACAGGTACTATATAGTATTGGATTAGCATGCATCATTAGTGGGCCTAAGCTGGAAATAAAGCTTAATTGACTATTTGAAACTTTTTGCGAATTATTTTAGCCTACAAAGGTTCGATAGTATAGTGTTTGACCTATAAATTTGAATTAACTATTGCACGTAGCAAATTGGAACAAACCTTAGTGGCCTTTGGCATGGTGTATATCAATTAGTATGCATCAAGCAAATGACTAAATTATTGAAGTAAAACTTTTCTTATGTCTGTTTTTTTTGTTGTATTCGTTCTTTTACAATTTTTCTTTTTATTCTTTGATTAGATAATTAATTACCAGTCGGTAGACACGATCGATCGTGTTAATTTATTAGTTCCTTTCTCATTAATAAAAGCAGCTGAAGCATTAATTGCCCTTAATTATAAAATAATTAAAGATTGCGTAAGACTGCATTATTTGGGTTAAATTTTGAAGTAAAATATAGATTGGGGATCGTTGACAATTGCTTTGAGTTAAAGATAATACTCAAAAAAATTAAGAGTGTGTTTGGATAGAGAATTTTTATTGGAGAAAGTAATTTATTAAGGAATTTAAAATTTTTTAATTTAAAATTCATTGTTTGGATATTTTTATATGAAGAATTTAAATTTTTGAAATTTTAAAACAAAATTTTAAACAACTAAAAATGTGAAATTTGAATTTTCTTCTAAAAGGTGAGAAATTGAAATTCTCTTCTCCTATAGAAGCTCTAATCACACAATTCTTTGTTCCGTCTCCATCACCAATGAGTACTCCGACCTCCACTACTCTAATGATACCCACCTCAAACATCTCTTGGTGTATGAGGTTCAAGATTTTAAAAATAAAGAAATTCAATTTTTTATCCAAACAAAAATTTTGAAAATAAAAAAATTTAATTTCTTTATCCAAACACAGAACTTTGAAAATAAAAGAATTTTAATTAATACATTTTAATTTCCCTGAATTTTAAATTTCCTGAAATTTTAAAATACTTCATCCAAACATACTCTAAAAAATAAGAATTTGGCTTTTAGGAATTTAGCAATTACAGTATTTTAGGCTTCGTAAAAGAACTTAATTTAGCTCAGCATGCACTCATTTCCCTTTTTATACTTTTCTGCCGAGTTACAGCTTCCTTAAAATAAAATAACACAATTTTTTTGTTCCTGTGAGCTTAATAAAGATTAAAGAATAACCTTAACACTAGTGTGAAGCTCATGCAAAGCCAATATTGTTTTTCTCCTAGTTTTGAAAAAAATAATAATTAGTACTGTTGTTATATGTATTTCTTTTCCTTTAAAAGTGAGATCCTTGGCATGTGTGATTTTTTTTCTCAAATTTAAATTATTTTCTCAAATAAAATAAGAAAAATGACTAAATAATAAAATATAACTGTAAGAAAGTAGGTATTATAACCTAAATTAAAACAAAAAATTATACAAAATCTAAAAGATATCTAAACTAATCGAAAAATAGTAATACAAAAAAAAAAGTAGTATAGTGTATTGGTTCAAGGGCAACATTGTGATATTGAAAAAATTTTAGAAAATATAAATTTAAAATTAAAATATGGGTATGTGTTAACAACTATTTAAAAAGTTAATCATTAGGACAATAACTACTTATTGGATACCACTAGTATAAGAAAGTTGATTGAGACGACTGGTGTGATTAGATTGGGGTAAATTAATAAAATTATTCGGAAAAATTGATTCAATTAGTGTGTGGGTTGTCTTAAAAAATGTGGATGACAACTTGAAGAGTAACAATAATATACAAAATCTAAACATTTTCTTATGTATTATTTTGCTTATTTGTCTTATTTCACTTAGTTCTTAAAGTTTTTCTTTTATATTATTTTTAGCCATTTATCACTTCTTCTACAGCAATTTCACATTTTCAATCAAGTTCGAATCCAACATCTTTTTAAATGTTCATAAATCAACACGAATTTTTTAATAAAATATATAATATAATTTATAATATTATTCTTAATATGATCTCACTTTTTTATAGTTTATACAATATTAAAATAATAGTAATGATACTATGTTTATGCTATAATAATATATATTATATTATAATTTTATTAAAATTTTAAGCATTAATTTATTAAATTATGTTAGTTATATTATTTTAATTTTTTTAATATATACTGGGTTAAATCAGATTAATTACTAATTTATCGATTCAATCATTACCATTGATTTATTGTTTTAATTGGACTGATGAGCTGATTTTCACAACATTATCAAGAATCTAACCAATAAATAAAATATCTTCCTTAAATTAATCTCCTAAAGAGAATCATCATTTAATACTTAGTTATCACCAAAATAAGAAAATTTCATATATAAAAATGTAATAATTCACAAGCCAATTCGATTTACCACAAGTTAATTAATCTTTTATTTTTTTAGAAGACCTTACAAAGTTGAGTTAAAATGTTTATATTTTGATTTTTAACAACTCATATATGAGTGGCGTTGAATCAATTAAGTAGGTTTAGGAATTTTTTGAGAAAAAGTAGGTTTAGCAATTAAAATTTACTTTAAAAACTATGTTGGTTACGCATGTATTTTATTGAGTTGCCTCATATTACATAAGCACTATATTCAATTCAGTGAATTCATACATTATTAACATAATATATGAACTGCAGCGTTTCTGTAATCTATGGCAACAGTTTGTCCATAATATATAAATTAAGTGTAGTGCTTATGGAATCTGTGGTAAGCCGAGAAAACACTCCCAACTTAAATTCAATTAACTTTGTCTAAATACCAAGTACTCGTAAAATCCTAGTTTGAGCAGCAGCCGCGTCAAGATTAAAGTGGATAGAATGACATTGAATATGAAATCATCTTTAATTTCAACAAAAGGCCCCTTTTTATTTTCATGTATTTTATTTTATCCTTCCCCCCGTCCATAAAAATTGAATGTTTTTAGTATATTATTAGTTAATTCAAGTACGTATAAAATCGCATTTGTGAGTGGCAAGCCCATTGAAACATGTGACCAATAAAAAAAAGCCACGTAATGAAGATGGAGCTTGAAAACTTTAGCAACATAGGCCACTACTTTGCCTTACCTAATAAAAAATTGTCATTTAAAGGGAAACCAATCGTTATGGAAAATTTGTAAAGGGAAAGCATACGATTCTGTCCCTCGTTCCCACTAGCTATGCTAACACTCTTATAGTCTTATATACAAACATGGAGGTGAAAAAATGAATTATTTGACTAAGAGTGTCTGATTGGACTAAGCAAGTCTGAATAGACTCGTTAAAACATAAAAATAGGATATTAAATTTTAAGTTGAGTTAATTTTTTCTTTTTATTCTGATAATTGGAGTTTTTTTATTATCAATTTTGGAGTGTGTTTAAATTATTTGCATATATGTTGAAAATAATCAATTAATTTTTCTTGGTGAAGGCAAAAATAATAAATAATTATTTATA
Source organism: Glycine latifolia (assembly GCA_013407115.1). Classification (NCBI taxonomy): domain Eukaryota; kingdom Viridiplantae; phylum Streptophyta; class Magnoliopsida; order Fabales; family Fabaceae; genus Glycine; species Glycine latifolia. The sequence goes on along the minus strand of CM023951.1, from coordinate 14,354,208 downwards.
CTTTTTCCTGATATCACAATATATTTGTGAAATGAAATTGTTTGTGTGAAAATATTAATGTGTCTGAAAGTGTGTTCTCCACAAAAAAAATCCAAGTCCAAAGAAATTGTTTGTGTGAAAATATTAACAGTTCAACTTTGACATGGAAAATCACATCCTTGATCCAAAACCAAAATGTCGAATGTTACTTGGATTTGATGTGTGTTTGAATAGATGTTTATAAAATTAATTTTGATTAAAATTAATTATAAAGTAATTTCGTTTTCAATAATTTATATATATTATAAAATTCTATTATTTCCTTTCCCATTTTTATGTGTGTTATCCAAAAAGGGTAAGCTATAATTGTTCTCAAGCTCGTGCGTGCTATGCCGTTCTTCTATATTTGGGAATATAATTTGTTGACAGTGATTGGTCTCTCTTGCTGCCTTTGGTCGATTTCTTTCAAGTGTGTGGTGCCTCCTTTTTGCTTGAGCTTTGAGCTAACTGCGGCTACTGCAATCATGCGCCAGCATTACACATCATTTTGAGAATGTTTATAATGGTGGATGAGTTTTCAGTTTATTAACTTTTTATTCAGTTTCCGGTTTTTGTGTAGCTCCCGTGATTTCATTTCATCCTATTTTTTTTTTTTACTCGTAAGAATTAAATACGATATAAAAAAAATTATAATAATCATACATTTTACTTAATTAATTGACTAAAATCTCCTTAATTAATTCAAATTTGTTTAAGTGAATTAATACTTTACTTGTTGAAACAGTTGTTGTTTAATTAATATTTTAAATTATTAAAATTTCAAAACAATTTTGAAATTGAAATTTCTCAATTAATTAAGTTATTTTTTTTCACTTTTAATCAGATAATCACATTATGCTACGTTAGCACACTCTCTCTATATATATAAGTACTTTCATCATATAATTAAAAACAGTTAATTTTAATTAATAATATTATAAATTTAAATTTTATTCTAAAAAGACTCATAGAATTAAAGAAATTGTATATACGGATTGATATGCATGTTAATTGTCTTGTATATCTCCACTTGTGTTAGCTCATACATTGTAACTTAATTGCAGGAAATTATCTTAGTCTCTAAAATTATAATATAATATCAATTTAGTGCATAAAATAGTTAAAATTTTAAAATAGACCTTGAAATTGAAGATTGTAAGTCAAGTTAATCTAATTGTAAGAAATAATTAAAAAAGTAATTGTATGTTATTATTATTTTCCTTCTAAAATAAGTATCGTATTTGAAAAAAAAAATCTCAAAATAAGTATTGTATTTGACTTTTCAATATAACATTAATTGTTCTTTTTCATCAATAATCCCAATAAATGTTACTTTAGTTTTTAGATCTAATATATTAATACTATTCTTTTTCATCTATTTAATAAAATTAGTTTTGTAAATGTATCATTATCTTTCTTCTATTTATTAACTTTTCTTTATTTGTGTAAAATAACCTAAGACGACACTTATTTTAAGACAAAGATCAAAGTACATGAAATTCGGACACAAAAAGTTCCGCTTGTAATCAACAACACTATTGCACAATAAGTCCCTTGAAAATGTAAATGAAAGGGTTGAGTCTTCATATCAAATCATACTTTTGAATCTTAGTTATCAATGAGGCAAGCATAGTGCAAGTGATTGGAATAATAATGACAATGATAGTAGACAAGGCCTTATCATTCCATAGTATTATAATGTACCTTCCATATCTTATCTCATTCCATAGTATTATGGTGTACCTTTCATATCTTATCACACATCTCTTCTTCTCCCTAGCTACTCTGCCATTTGCCATCATTCCTTGCCACCAGAGACAATTTCCTCCTCCTCTTGAAAATGTTGAAAATGACAAAGACGAAACTCTATCACTGAGAGATTCTAGGAAATCATGAGGAAATTCAAATATAAACTCAAAACCCATTAAAAATCACAACAATTTGTGGAAAGGAACCTTTGATTCTGACGATGGAGATAGGCAGCACTAGAGGAAGAGGAAATCTAGGCAGTACTATAACAACAGGTTGAATTCTGGTTTAGGGAAGCACAAGAAGATTCTGATGTAGAGTTAGAAACTAATAGAAAGCACATCAATTCAGGTAGAAAATCATAGGGAGGAAGCTCGGATTTCAATGAAGGAGATTGTAAAGACAAATATCACAAGAAGGGGGATTAATTGTGATTTTAAAGTTTCAAAGCCTTTTTCTTGAAAAAACAATGTTATCGTTTGATGACAATTTTAGTAAAAATAGATAATAGATTTTCATAAATAAATTCAAACGATAGACACAAATTTTGTAAAATAAAGACAGTTTTCAAAACAAAATCAAATTCAAACCCTAAGTCAGTTTAAAGTAGAAGTGAATATAAAAAAAAGACATAGAGAGTTATACTGGTTTGTGTCAACCACTGAGATTACATCCAGTTCTTAGCAAACAACAAGTTCCACTGACTTTCTCAGAGTTACAAGTATTAATCATTGTCAGTTCTGGCTCTACAACTCAAGCTCTACACTAAGTTTGTTACACCCAATATTCTTTGTCCTACCAAGCCACTACTAGCTCTACAAAAAAAAAATTGTTAATATGTTTGCAGAATGACTAACTCTTAAGTATCTAACAGATGAATGTGCAATCTCAACACTTGTCTTTTCTTTCAATATTTTGAGAGCTTTTTAAAGCTAAACAAAAAAAAATATACAGAGAGTTTTTTACAAAAAGAGTATGGATGTTAGCGGTTGGGTTTATGTCTTCATTTCTTCAAAGCTTTTATAGGTCTTCATCTTCAAGTGTCTGTTGACTCACAACGGATGAATTTCTTCACTTAAGCTTATAGCCGATGCTTATGGTTGTTGGAGCATTTAATGTTTCCATTAAATGCACATCCTTCCTCATGTAGTGAAATCACTCTGATTGGTTTTTGTGTAGAACACTTTTATAATTGCCATAATTCTTATATTTTGGTGTCATTATGGGGAAGTTAGTTGATATATCTTGTGCTTTTGAATTTTATTTATGTTCATTTGAGTAAAGTTTGAATAAAAAGCAAGGTTTAACTAAGATATACTAGTTTATGCCTTTTATGCTTGATCTTGGTTTGTTTTCTTATGTTTTGTAGGAGGAAGGACCAAGCAAGGGAAATGTTCTAAGAGTGATCTTGAGGCGTCAAGGATCTCTTGTGTATTTATTATCTGATACTTAACAGTTACATTTGTCACCTACTATAGCTCATCAACATTAATATTATAATGGATAAATAAGTACATACGAGCAAATGTTCCCCACATAATTCATTATAGGTCAAATATATTTTTTTCCACAATATATAAAATGACTGACATGATTTCATGTGTGTTTGGTTCAAACTCTAAATCTTTGGAGGTTTTGCAAAGGCAACAAAAGTTTTTGAGAGTTTTGGAGCCTTGTACCCCTATGCAAGAAATTATGAAGAAATTTGTGCACCTGTGCAATGCTGAAATTTGAAGTGGCTGAGAATTATAACTCGCATAGCAGGACCGTGCACCTGTGCAATGTCTGCTGTGCTGTGAGAATTACCTATTTTTTCTCATTATATTTTGTATTGGGCTTAAACTCTATTTAGCCCATAGCTTTAAATAGGACAAGTCTAACCTAGGTTAAGGTTATGACATTTTTAGGTTTAAGAGAGAGAAAAGGAGAATGAGACATTCTTGACGGCTTTGGATGCGGATGAGTTCGTTCTTCATTGTTTCTCCACCAAGAGCTTTCTTCTCCATGGCTAGTAGCTAATTTTCTCTCTTTCATTGGGGTTTAATGCAGTTGGACCTACTTCCATGTAATTTCTACCTTATTTATATTCAATAAAGTGTTATTATTATTTTTCTTCTATGCTTAATGTTTGTATATGGCTTGATCACCCATTTGCATGATTCTATAATTTCAATTGTAATTGGAATTTTTTTTTTGAATTAAGAACTGAAGAAGACAACCAATCATTTTTATGCCTAGGGATAGCGTAAAGAGGATTGGTCATCGTTAAAATCATTTTTCTTAATGCAAGTACCTTGGTTACACTAATTCAATGGATGATAGTGGAATCAAGGGACTTAGGTTCTCTCACTTAAGGGATTAAGGCTTAAATAATTTTGTGAGTTGATGATGATATAAATTTAATTGAATAGGAAGTTTTAGTGAAAACATGTTTGGAAGTCCAATGAATTTAAACCCAAAGATCCTTCTTGTTGATTGAAACTCCATCTACCGTGCATGCCAAGTGTTTGGTAAATTCCAAAACTCAATCTTTTTGCTTTTAATTTTTATTTTCATACAATCTTATTTAATATGAGTTACTTTACAAAAAACCTTCAAATCAATATTTCTTTCCTTTATTTCCCTTTTTATTTCTTTCCTTAATTTTCTAGATTTTATGCATATTGTTATTTAGATTTAATTAATCTAATTTTAAATTTTTGTAGTCTAATTAAGTTACTAAAAATGACCTATTTATCGCACAAGTCCTTGTGGAGACAATACTTACTTATCACTTTTTTACTTGGCAATTTGGTACTCTTGCTAAATCCTAACAAACTTCAGCAGAAAATCACTTCCCTTTGGTTAAAGCAAATCTATCACAATAAAGCGCGTCTTTTGATGCTTGTTTGGCACTTTAAGAACTTGAGATTAATTTATTTTCATAGGATTCAAAAAATCATAGGAGAATGTCTCTGTAAAATGAATCTTAGACACAGAGAAATAAATAATCTTAAATGTCATTCTTTAGTGTTGGATCAGATCATGGCTTAAACATGCTTTCATCTGATAATTAAGATGCATGATTATGAAGCATAGCCTAATATTGCACAAGATGTAACTTTTAACCTTTGTATTTATTTGCATTTAATCAAAATAATTAAGGATCCTAATTCGTCTTAAAACATAAATGTCTTTTGACTTAACAGAGATAGAGTGCACCGAAGGAAAACAAAATTGCGACGACATTGCAAAAATGACTCAAATACGGTTTTAGGCTCAGAGGTGTTCTAATCGAAGAGGTCCGGTTCGAAATTGGAGAGTGAGAAGGAGAGGAAGTGGAGGAGGAGAAAGAAGGGGATGAGAGGGAAACTAAGTAAAGGAAAATGAAATGATGGAACATAAGTGTAAGGTCTCAGGTGTCCACGTGACACTTTAACGTTTTAATGTTGTAATTATGTAGTAATAATAATAATTATGGTAATGACCCTATGACTAATCCGGATTCGTGTGACCGGCGTGTCATACAAGGGGGTGCAAATCGGAACTCGGATAAGAGAGGGGTGTAAATAGAACCTTTTGAAGTCGGGTTCGTACTGAGTGTGTTAGTATTTACAAGGAAACTGGGTTAGAGTGTGACTGGGTTATCGCGTAGGTATCCTGGGAATAAGCTCTGAGAAGAAAGGAACCCGAACGAGGTCGGGTAGTGATGGCCAGGATGGGACTCCAAACAGTGTTGTCTGGACTACACTTACCTATGGGAAGTCATATGCGCTTGACTCGCCAACCTGGTAGTTGGTGATTTCACAAGCTTAACCTATGCACGTGATCCGCACTGACTGTTAGGTCATTGGAATAACATGTGTTGACTTAGTGATGTATGCGACATGCGTTAACCCTCAGAGTATTTATATAGCGTGCATGTGGGTTATTTTGTGCACGACTCATTTTCTTCCTTTGTCTCTTCACTAAAAAGGTGTTCCTTCTCTCTCTTCCTTCTCTGTTTCCGCCATTGACAAACAAAGAAAGCCTCTGGTTTAGGGAAGAAAAGGTGACTTTAGGACGTTAGAGCCTGAGAAGCGGTTCTCTAGTCTCGTTAACAACCTTAGAGGTAAGAAGCGCCGGTCCAACCTTAGGACATAACTGTTATCGGTTTTGGGTTAGTTGTGATTAACCCTTTTGGGGTTCTGCATGTCGCCTGTGGGTGACTAATGTTGGTAACCTGGTAATATATCGAGTTCCTTTACATGCAACAGGAGAAAACCATTATTGATTTCTTGCATGCATGTATGTAGGGCGCGACGCTGAAGATTGTGGTGTTCAAAATCACGAGGTTGGACGAACCAGTGAGGAACGCCGGACAGGTAAGCTCCATGTTCTTGAGAGTCCTTCTCTGGACCGCGTTCCACCACACTCCGAGGGAGTGATGATTGTTATATGTCATGATGCATGTATTGAAATTGGGTGTTACTGCTTTCTATTTGATAACATGTATATGAGTTGCACTGTGATCACTTTGTGTGATATTTGAGATTCTCTGGCCAGTAGAATAGACAAACATGGACTTTGAGCCATAGACGTCTGAGCGGAACCCAGAGGGAATGTGCCTATTAAGTTGGATGATCTTCCTCAGGCAAGGATATACAAGGGAATGTGCCCATTAAGTTGGATTATCTCTCTTGTGATATCCGTGTGATTATATACATGTGATGTGTTCTTTTGTAAGCCGGGATGACTAGCTTGTGTAATGCCGTTTTGATGCTTTGTGTCGTGGAAGTGAACCCGGGGATGGAGAAGCCCTCCAGAATCCGGAGTTTACTGAGATTATTATCTCACCCCGGTTGGGGATTATATTGTTATTGCAGGTAATGAGCACAGGGAGGATGGTGGATCCCGGGGCACGAGGCCCGGGTAGCGAGGCAGTCCGAGGGATTTCGGACGAGAGGCCGAGCCGGGACGGGTTCTTAGTGAACTTTAGTCTATTTTGGAACATGTGACTCTGTATTTTGTCATGTATTTTCGCATGTTTGTAACCCGGCCCTGGAGGGTAGTGTACCCGGGGCCTTATAAGTTTGTAGACTCATGAATTGTTACCATACATAATGCAAAACTTTTATCTTTTGTGGACGTACGATGACGTCATTTTATTAGTTGCTTCCTTAATTATGTTATTATATTAATTACTGTGCTTAACGACCATAAAGAAATGTTAACAACCTAGATGCATACGGGCTATTACAATAAAGACTTTGATGGTGCATACGGGTTTGCTAGTGCTGGAGAAACCACAGGAGATCCAGTGTAGGGCGAGGAAGAAGTTAAGGTAGCAAAGAAATAGAGGGATATAAATTGAATGTGTTTTTCCTTAGATGTTATAATCGTGAGAAAAAATATATTTATTGAATTTGATCCATCTTGAAAACCATTAGGCCAAATATATAGAAAAAAAAGTTTTATGCTATTTTAGGGTGAAGTATAACAACATAAAGAATGAGTGGGATGACATAGATGAACGTTTGAAAGAGATTTCGTAGAGTATCAAAATATGTTACTACATATTGTATCTATATTTGTAATTTGTAATTATTTTTATTTATTAACTTCAATGTGTGTTTCCATTAGTTGTATCTTCACTACAAGAAAAAAATTAAATTGACATCAATTATATTATTTAAAAACTACCAACAATTTAAACTTTGTGGTTGTTCAATAAGTGGTTAATATATTCATCATCACTCGTTATCCTATGGAGGTAGTTTTTGGATTCACTAGCAACAATTTCTTAAACTAAATCTCCTTTTGTATTATCTCAACACTCAACATATATAATTTCTCCCTCTTGATTGCACATTTGGACATCTCCCTACTATAACAATGGTACGATTTTAGTCTCCCAGTTTTCAAGTGTTATCAATTGATTAGTTCTTCGAGTATAAAATAATGTGTGACCAAGTTCCAAATGTGTCAAATGAGTCCTAGACATAATAATTGTGCGATTTTACTAGTATCTCAAATATATGTTATTTCACATGTATTAACTCATGAGGAGAGATCAAGTTACTCTAAGAATAACTTTAAAGAGGTATTATTCATTCTCACCATTCATTTTCTTGAGATCTAAAGGTTGAGATTAATGACTTATTACAACTATTAGATTTGAAGAAAAAGAATGGTAAAAATGGAGAAAAGCTATTTTAGAGTTACTCTTGAAGTAACTTGACCCCTTCTCTTAACTCATATCTATTAATATAAATTATATGTTGGTTTATTAAGTAGAGAAATAAAATTGCATAATTGCGATATTTGAGAGACCTTTTAACTTAATTGAAACTTAGAAGAATACTTATTACATAATTATAATACTTAGGGAACTCAATTGACACAATTGAAATCCAATGGACTTAAATCACACAATTACCATATTTAAGAGAGCCAAAAGTATGTACTCTAGTTAAGCCTTAAACAAATAACTAAGTATTCAAACTGATTTACTTGAACATTTGTTTCAATGTCACAAGTATACTTTCCGTCTTTGTACCCAGTATATTACTTTCTTTCATCTCATTTCACACGTCTTTCATCTATACTGAACAACCACACTTTCCACTTTCTTTCCTCACACTTTTTTTCTTTTCTTTTCTTTCATCACAAACGGCACAGCCTAAAGGATTTAGTGTATACATATCATTTCCTTTTGTCTACTTAAGTCACAATTTGAGAAAATAATACATTTTAGTAGGCTATTTGAAGCCAACAAGGAATGTTATCTTCCTTTATCTATCATTTTTTTATACCTTTTCTTCTTATCTTTGTTTTTTCTTTTTCATCACATCTATCAGTTTCTTTTTATTTCTTTTTTTCATCTAGCGTTTCCTTCATTCGCTTCATTTTTTAGGTTTTATGTTTCCCATTACTCTTTATTCTCTTCCATAAAAAATGATTTAAAAAAATTAAAAAATTCTCGCATCACTATCTTAAAATTGTTAAGACACCATCTTTGTTTATTTTTTAGATGTTAGCCCCTATTATCGAAAAGATAAAGATAATAATAATAATAATAATAATAATAATAATAATAATAATAATAATATCTAAATTTTTGGCTCCTCCAATATTTTTATTTAAGTTCCCCAACGCATACACTAAGACAGAGAAATCATCGTTAGAATTAATAATCTAACCAATATAACATAGTATTATTGCGTAACTATATGTATAGAAAAATAACCTAACTAATACTATCATAACCCGTTAGTCGCTATCGAACTATTTAACCTAGTGTCAACTTCTTGTATCCGATTGCTGCCCCTAAAGTATACGGGTCCTTTTCTGAATTTAATCACTACGTGTTTGTATGTGCAGAAACATATATTCTGTATATTGCGAATAAGACTGGTTGCTCTGCTCAAGAGTAAGTTTGAACTTAGTGAACACAAAATCATGAATCACGTTGATGACGTACGTCATATGGACTCCAAATGCGAATCCATCATCGATGCAAATGTTTTCTTCACTCTTTATAATTATTTTTGGATCAGCCAAAATTATGTATTAATAAACGGTACCAGGAGTACCAAATCCAGATTACTAGTGAAACACATTTTTTTCTTCATTCATTATTGTTCCACTGTACGTGTTTATCTTTATTTGTTGCACGACTGATACCAATATCATTTTAATATTATTCATATTTGTATCATAAATTTAAATATCCACTCTGAAATTAACAATTTTGTTAAGAACTTAACAAATTTTTAGGAGGTATGTTTTGATTAAATAATTAAGAGTCTTATTTCATTTTCATTTTTATTCTTTTTAAATTATATTTAAATTTAATTAGTTTTATTTGAATTTTAATCATAGCTATTCATATTAGATGAGGAAGTATAATTATTTATATTTAGTTAATCGGAATTTAACTTTAACCTTATTTAAATACCCTTTAAATTTAATTAACTTTGTTTGAATTTTAAATTTTAATCATAGCATATCATATTAGATGAGGAAATATAACTATTTATATTTAGTTAATCTGATTTTTTTTTTTAAATTTTGATAAACTACACAGAAAAGACGAGTCTTAATTGAAGCCATTTTTTTATTTTTACTTAATTTAAAATTAACAATCTAATCTTCCTAATCCATTCTTATCTAATAAATTATAATTTTAAGTATAAACAAAAAAATATATTATATAATTATTTTTAATAATTAATTACTAGTGAAATGTAACAAGGTTTCTTAGTTGAAGTAAAATATTTTTAAAATAGAACAAATTTCTAAAATGTATTTAAATATAATTTAATTCATTTTTATGCTATTTAATTTAATAAAGACTTGGATGTGTCTGGCAGAAATTTAACTTAAAAGTGGGATTCGTGGGCACCAGTAGCATTATCATCAATGCATCATTATGGATCCATAGTTCGTAACTCGAAGCTAAAATATCATTTGAGAAATAATTTAAGGTTTAAAGCTAGCCACAACTTTTACCTAATTAATAAAGAGTAACTTGACCAAAATGATTAAAAACTAATTTTGTCTCGCGTTATTAACTTGATAGATGGTAAAACTAGAATTAGAAACTAAACTCGATGTTTACATTCTTAACGCTTATAAGATTCTGAGAGTCTCTACACATACTCTTAATTATCTTCTTCTCTAATCATTAACTCTTAATCGCTAAGATTTTTATCGTATGTAAAGATATATATGAAGGGATCCCACATATATAATTAATGGGCCATGCATGCATGCAAGCAAACAATTTTCGTTACGCTACCGAAGTAAAAGGAATTGAAAGACTTTTGGTGTTAACCCATGACAATAAAATCTTAGTGAATGCATGGGCATATAATCAATCATAATCGTTTTTCCTCATTTCTCTATCGAGCAAAAAGTTTATGACAGCTCTTTGCTACGTGTTTCAATTATGATCAAACTAGGAAAAAGACAAAATGAAGGAGAAGAATAATTAACGATCATAGCTACGTACAACTTGAAGCTTGGAATTGAGAAACATATTCTGAAGCTTTATGAGATAGCTAGATGGCTAATTAAAAGCATTAATTAACGATCGCATGATCCACGGCATTGTGTCATATGATAAAGCTCATAAATTCGTAATATATAAATGTTTCATCCCGTTGATAATTTTGTGGCTAATAGCTAAAGTGTTATTTCTTTGATTTTTATGATGGTAATTGAGCAATATGTTTGTCGTCCTATTTTATTTGAGTTTTATCGAAACAAAGTATTTAAATGTAATTTACGAAGAAAATGAAGAGGTTAGGGCAAGCTGACGTTTGATTCTCTCTAAATCCGGAGCCAACCAATCGATTCAAGAAATATACAGTACATTATTATTAATTTGTTTCGAATAGTTGATACTTATATATATTTTTGCATAGGATGAGGTATGTAGAAAATTCCAAAAAAATTATAAGCATTGAGACCTAATCATCGAGGTAATTTTATTAAATAATTTTGATCATGAAATTCAGTAACAAATTTTTAAAAATAATAATATTTTATTAGAAAAAATTAGGGTACTTTAAATATCAAAATGAAGATAATAAAAATCATTACATTTTATGTGCATTTTCTTTTATATGAATGAGAAATAAAAGTTATTTGAGATCATTAACGAATAAACTCATTCTAAGATATGGAGTGTGATTACTATAGAAATCCTAAACGATCTGCTACGCGCATTTAACTAATCTAACTTAGAATAGTCTTCCTTGTACAATAAGTTAAATTAATCTTCTGGTTGTTCCATTTATATATTAAACATGACATGTTTTCAGTTACCACACCTCTTGTTTAATTAGAGGCATGCAGCATAGTAAGGGAAGGGATGAAATTCTTTGTTAGATAAAATAATATGAATGCTTTATTTAATTAAAGCGAATAATTGAAGCTAGCTAGCAATTACTGTGATACATAAATTCAGATCCCTTGTCATTCAAGAACTCAAAATTCTTATTTATCAGAATTTGCAGCTTTTAAACCGAAAGAGAACTAAACATGCATACGTCAGCAGAAGCAGCATCTCTACTTTCCAATTACTTTTTGGAAGCTAATTAAATTTCGTTCAAATTTATTCAAACAAAGAGAGAGAGAGAGAGAAAGAGATTAAAAGGTGTTTGTGACTGACTGAGAGGAAAAAAGTGTAGGGATAAAAGAAAAGGTAGATATTCGCCATACCAACAAGTATTGCTTTCTGTAATAAAGGGCTCTTTAACACTATATTATTCTCATGAAGGAAGATCTTCTCCCATTATCTCTTTGATTGGATGATACGTTATGGTGGCACAGAAACAAAAGAAGGGAAAAATTAAAATGCTAGAATATGTTTGGAAGTATTCCATTACATATATCCATAGAAATTTTTTATAATATTATTTAAAATTATTTGAGATGGAGACTAAATGGGAATAACTCAAATTTACCAATGAGGAAACGCCACGTGATGAACAGAGAGAATGGACACGTTAGTGTGCGTGTACCGCATGTGCTTGAACTAAAGTTCTGCTTTCTCTCTAACCAAATTATGGTATTTCTGTAATATTTATTTCTTTCATATTTAGTATTCTTAATTAATTAGACAATTTTCATTTTTTTATGGTAGATAAAAAAAAATCATGCATATCACGTGTTATGATTTCAATAATATATATTATTAAAATCATAACTGTACTTTTTTTTTTGGTTTAAATACTTAAATTTTAAAATATAAAAATATTCAATGGTGAACATTTGAATCAATTAATAAGAGGATTAGACATTATCTTAAACATATAATTAATCGATACAATATCAATGTCGCTAGGGATGATAAAATGGATATGGTCCAGTTCATTTAATCCACTAAAAAATGGATGAATTAGCATTGTTAGTCTATTTTGCAGAGTGAATCAATCCGGCCCACCCCATTTATTTGTGGACTAGGGCCAGTCTGACCTGTTTTTTGTGGATTAATCCACTTTACCATCTTTAGATGTTCAAAGGGATGAAAAAATGAATTTGGTCCAACACACCAGCCCATTTAGTCCACTAAAAAAAGTGAAATGAACTAGCATTGTTAACTCACTTTACAAAGTGAATCAACTCGGATCATCCTGTTTTTTTGTGGACTAGAGTTAGTTTGGCCCATTTTTAGTAGGCTGATTCACTTTGTTATCCTTAACTATCGCATTTCCTTATATATTGAGGACTAAAAATATAGAACATGTGCTTGAATGAACATCTACATGTGTCTCAATAGCATATTGTCTAGTAGGACTAATAACAATAATTAATATAGATTCTAATATCATTTTAAAAATAGAATTTAAATTTAATTTTATAAAATCGGGCTTGTAATATTGTATCATGCTTATATATTTTAATTTTGACTATATATCACTAATCAAGATAGATCTCCAACACATAAAAATCAAATACATGCTAATTTATTTTATTTTTTTATTTTTTGTTGTCGTGGTCCAAATTGATCCGGTTCAATCCTTTAGCCTTCCATGATGGTGAGACCAGCGGTGGCTATGGTTTTGCCTTTTTCATCATGGTCATGGGGGGGTACTGAATGAACCACCACTAGCTTAGCCACTAGGTATATATTTCCATTTGGTGGTATTGACAGCCAGCCTAGCAGAATTTTTGTATATTCCAAAGGTTTAATTTTTCTACGTGTTGTAATTTCATGACGTGTGGGATTATATAAGCTTGCTCTTTTTTCCTTTCCCTCGTGTATACTGTTTTTGGGGGATAGAATCCAAAGGGTATGTCTCAGAAATTCTCGATAATTAGGTTTTAATTTGAATTCACGAACTGCATCACTCCACATATATATTATACGTTTCCCTCCCTCCAATCTGAAACCCTATCCTCCAGACTGTCTCTCAACAAAGGATTACTATTTGTTTTTCCCAGCTTTATTCCCGGACCTGCTTTCTTGTCAATACTGCTTCAGAATTAATTCTCCTTTTTTATCTTATTTTTTCGTATCACTGTGATTTAGACAACACCTATAAATGTCCTCTAACTATGGATTATGCATAAATGCCTCACAAAATGAGTGCATATTATATATGTTCAGTGAAGCCATATCCACCATACAACTTATTAAAGAAATATTTAACGTGTGATTTTGATTCTTGAGTACGTGTTAAGTCACAAAAAATATAAAAAATAAAAATTCAACGGAATTAAGATACACGTATTTAGTATGAACTAAGACTCTTTTTTTTTTTCCCTATCAGCTATATGACCTTTAATAATTTTATACAATTTAATATTGAACTGTAAACCATATGAAATAGATAATTGTATAACTGATTATAACTTTATACTCTTATCTTTCTGGTTAATGAATTAATGCATATGACTAGCAGAGCGAAAGGAAGAGGTAACATACAAGAAGTTAAAACTTAAAAAACAGAGGGGAGAAGTACAAGCATTGAGACACAGACTAAGGTAATAAGAAAAATATGTAAGCATTCAAACAGAAAAGAGAATCAGCAAGAACTCGTCTTCCATACTCCACTCCTAGCCTATAGCATTGCCTATGAATTAAGCTATCTATTAGATAATGTTTCAATTATTGTTATTATTTCAATATATGCGTATGTATAAGTGACGACCCACTTATATATTCCAGGTACAAAATTTTACCTGCTTAATTCCCTGAATAATTCTTCATCTTAATAATATATTTGTTTTAGCAATCTGTGCCAACGAAAGATTTTATGAGATAAAATTTAACTTATAAAATTCCAATAAATAAATAAATAAAAATCAACATTGATTTTAGGGGTGTTTAGGGGTGTTTATGTATTATTTTAGGTATAGAATAAAATCCAATTTGAAATCATTATATTTAATTTAATTGGATTAGTTTAGGTTATGAATTTTTTATGACCAATCTAATTAAAATTGAGTTGATTTGATTCAGATGATCTAGTTATAATAAAAGATAAATTATTATATTTTAATTTTTTATATTCATTTATTATTATTTTATATAAATATTTAATTTTATATTAATATACGGTAAAATCATCTTTATTTTAATAAATAATTTCTCATTTATTTAATATTCAATTTTCAAAGTTATCACTTTATATATATATCCAAGGAGGGGCCTTGATCCTCTGCCCTTGGAATCCTTTATCTATATATAAGAAAAAATATATAAAAATAGATTTTTGAGTTAATATATGTTAAAGTTTGATATATATATATATATATATATATATATATATATATATATTATCAATTTATTTTCTCAGAATATCATAAAATGACAAAATTAAGAGACTTATAAATACCATATAAGATCGGAAGAAGATGAAAATAAATTAAAAGAGCAAAGAAAAAACAAAATTAAGTAGAAGACAAATTCAAGTTATAAAATCTAAATATATTAGTCTAAAAGTTAAAAAATAGTTAATTGGGTAGGTTGGTTTGGGATGAAAAAGGATAAATTTGAGAGCCAAACCAATTATAATTACCTTGTTCGAATTTGAAGTGAAAAAAACTAAATTAACCAAGCTACTTTTTTATGAGAATTAACCAAACTAATTTAATTGATTTTGTTTGAATTGTGAGATTCCCATAATTTCTTTTTTCACTTAAATGTCAATTACACTATTACCCAATAACCCAATTATTTAAAATTATTAACGGCCTAATTTATCTGAATTTTTGTATGCATGCTTAGTAAAATAATATTACACAACTTAATAAATAGATCAATAAAAGTTGTATTCTAAAAAAATATATAGCATTAATATTACACAACTTAATAAATAGATCAATAAAAGTTGTATTCTAAAAAAATATATAGCATTAATATTACACAACTTAATAAATATATGGCATTGTATATCCAAGATATAGATAAATATAAAATAAAATCTATATAATAAAAAAAATTAATTAATAAAAATTTCCTGCTTTTTCTTTAACCAATATTATTAATTATATAGCATTTGTCCATATTCGATATTTAAATAATAAATATTGATTTCGAAGAAAGAGGGAATGAAATTATGTACAGCATAACCATACTTTCATTTTCCATTGGAAATTGGAATAAAATAGAAAGTGACAATGCTTTGTCGTAATCATTTGAGAGAGAACAGCCGGATGATAGAACGTCTGCGTAAAATTTTATCTCTTGGAAATATATAACTTTAACATCAATTACTTTTACCATAATGACTGCAAAATTCCGAAAATAATTCATTATGTTTCAGAAAATTGATGGCTAATTAAGGCCTCTTTGTTTCTTCTTGTTTTAAAAAAAATCATACTGTTTTCATAAATAATAAATAAAAACGAGTTTTTTTTATAGAAAAATGTTAAAATTATTTAAAAAATTAAAATCTCCTTTTCACATTCTAAGTTAGAAAAAAAATCATTTTGAGTTGTTTTTATTTTCTACTTTTTTTTTCATTATTTATGTTCTTTCTTATCCTGACTCATCTTATCCTACTCCTATTTTCTAAAACTTAGTTTTTAATAAAGTAGTTTTTAAAATCAAAATAAAAAACACTATCAAATTATAAATTTGTCAAATAACTGTTCCGTGATAAGATAACACCGTTCTTTCTTGGAATTAATGATTTAATTTATAATTATAACCAGAACATCAAAGTAAAACTATAATTTTAGGTCATAAAAAATCTCATAATTAGGTAGTTGAACTTTAGGTTAATTATACCAATAATAATAATAATAATAATAATAATAATTATTATTATTATTATTATTATTATTATTAAATAAATAAATAAATAAAAATTCTTTAGAACACTTGACCTAAAATTTTCGGTCCAGTTTCCACCGGTGTCAATTTCTTGAGTTGTACATGTACCGAACTCGATAAACAGATGTACTATGGACCACTTACTTACATGCATATTATCTAGTTGATGAATATAGAATATATGTCACTCAAAAGTTTAACATGCAGGGATATATACGTACCTCCACTCATTTACGTTAGACTACAACCCCTTTTGCTAACCACCTGAACGGACATTTGAACCAAATTATATGTCTTTATTATGTTAGTGTCATCGAGAGGAAATATTTTTTATGAAATGAAATATCTTATATGAAAATGATAAAGACAATATAACAATACGTAAAAAGTTTAAATTTAATATAAAAATATTATATAGCTTTTTAAATGATTATATAATATTAAATTTTTATAGGCTATATTTTATTATTTAGTTCAGATTTAATATTTTATTTTTATATAAAATTCATTCACCTCATATGATATATATATATATATATATATGATTGATTAATCTAGCTTACGTACGGCAAATTTTCGTGTATTTCCACAGCTTTATCCAAAAAGGTGGCCGACATTACGAATGAATGCTCCTCAACCCCCCCTTTTTTTTCCATGTTTTTTTCTTATTGGGGTAAAAACATATACTTCATTTAGCTATCGGAATTAGGACCCTCGTCGTATATGCATCAAATTAAAAAGGAAAAATAAAATAAAATAAATAAACAACGAACAAAAACTAGTGGCTCAAACAAAAATGTTATCTACACTTGATGCGTGGATTTTTCCAATCGAATATACGGAAATTTCATTTAATATAGGGTTGTTACGTGCTAATTGCCGTTGCTACGTTAATGGATAAAAATAACTAGTTGTCCGGGGCAAAATCTTACAAAATCTTGCGCAATTATAACTTCTGTGTGGTTTCATTGATCCAAGAAAAGAAAAGACAATGCTATTAACAAAGATGCATATGACCGGATTTATTCAGTTGATTAAGAAGAATATATGAGTACTGGATATTTTTTTAGATAGTATTCAATTCCTATGAATATAAAACAAGAAGATTCAGTACTACCAAAATATAATATTATTTTGGCGGTTTTTTGTGGAGGTCTTAATAAACACCCAAAAAAGTTAGAATTTTTTTATAAAATAATTAACAACTACCATCAATTAAGTGTGTCACCCACTAGACTCTATAATATATATTTTTAAAAATTGAAACTCATTTAAAGTCTTGCCAAACTCCAGCACCCAAACTTTTTTTTTTTTTAAGTGCAACTCCTATGAAGTCAGTCTCGTCCATCCAAACTCCAGCTCTCATTTAGGGTTTGAAGTTCTTCATGGCGCCAAAACATGGTGGATTCTCAATCTCATGTGAAGTTTGCATTTTTGGTTTAGGGTTCATCGCTCTTTTCTATTCTCAATGCGATTTACAAACACTAATATAGTTCAGTGCCTAAAACACTCATATTCTCTTTCTTGCATATCTGGAATAGTTGACGAAACACTTTTTCTCACGTATCTGGAAGTGTTCACACAACTCTCTCTCTTGCGGATCTGTTAGTGTTCACGCAACTTTGTTTTGTTTATCATTAGTTTGACGAGCCTACATTGTTGTCTGTCACGTATTTTGTTTAGAGTTTAATGCTTCTTAATTAATTGGTTAATTTGGAGAAAGTTTGGTTGTCAATGAATGATGTCATGGTCTTTGTATGGTTACGCGAAAAATTGTACAACAGCGGAATGATTTTGTTGTGAATTTTCAGAGTTTTACAATATGATGTATTTCTATTAGTTAGTGGCAAAGTAGTTTCTAAGATGATTGAATAATGACTTCCTTCAATTTTGTTGTCTCCTCTCACAAAATTACTATTCTGTGTGAACTAATATCTTATTACTCCATTGTAGATTTCACCTAACTTTGGTTCTTAATGCAACAACATGTTGCTGGATGATATAAGTACACTTTTGATTTGCAAGTTCTTTTAATTTTCATGGAGTTAGAATAGGAATTGTTGAACTGTACAATAGGAAGTTACACTGCTTTGTGGTTTAGGATCCACACGCTTTCTGTAGCATCCCGGGCACTGACAAGGGCAAGGAGTGATCGCCAGTGCAATGAGGCACGGACAAGGAGCGGCTCCTGGCAGGCTTCCAGCGGGAGGGGTACATGAATGAATCGAATACACACCTAAACGAGAG
>CM023951.1:14308976-14323363 GCA_013407115.1 Glycine latifolia | reverse complement strand
GATATATTGCAAGATATGTTGTTACAGATATTTTTAAAAATCTTATTATTTTTATGTTATTAGCTTTTTTCTTGTGCCTAGTTGCTTTCAACAATCAACATCAAACGGCTAGTAGTGTTTGGGGACTTTAGAGTAATATACAGACTCGATGCGTTCGAAACCCCAAAAAGTAGTAGTTGCTTTCTTCATTCAAGTCTTAGCACCATTATGCTTTAAATATTTTTTATATTTCAATATATATTTTTTAGTTTACTATTAAAAAATATATTTTTATTTAATTATCTAACATTTTCAAACCTTTTTACTTTTAACATACCCCGTTATTCTATGTCTATTATACTATAACATGATTATTTGTTAATCTATCACACCATTATTTAACTGGTTATAACTAACGATAAATATTAAAAACAAAAATTTGAAAATAACAAAATAAAAATATTTTTTAGATAATAAACTAATATATATATATATATATATATATATATATTATGAATATAAAAAACATATTTAAGTTCACCATTGTTTACACCTAACATTTTATATTTTGTATTTTCCTGGTTTTTTTTTATTGTTTTTATTTTTCGCTTATCTCAAATCTCAATAATTATTATAGTTCTTGATAACTTGTGAAGTGTACCCCACCATCACCATGCCTTCATTTTCTACCTGTGTCGTTTGTCATACTTGCTGACACCATCATCGGGGACTCATCTTTTCATTAACCAACACAATTTTGTTTACTATTTTTTTTCTTAAGTTTAATGCCCATACATTCTTACCAAAAAAAATATACTGTTATCTATTTAAAAATTTATATACTGTTATCTATTTAAAAATTTATTATCATTAAAAATTTCAAGATAATTATTATAAAAATTAGTAAACATATTATACATTATAATATAGAGTAAATTAAACTCGTACCTCATGTTTTATTCAAATTTCATCTTATATTTATCCTTTTTTTTTCATATTACTTTTACCCATCTATTAACTATTAACGTGAAAGTGTTAATGTTATTAACTAAAGTCAATTGAAATATGAGAAAATAAAATTATCCTTACATTTTAATTGTAAAGTCCAAATTATTCCCTCCCAACTAATTTCAGAATTTATAGTTCACATTCTCCTTCATCATTCACGAGTACTGTCCATCTTCCTCTTGTTGGCCAAGTTCGTCTTCAGCGTCTAGGGGTGCGAGTTCCTCTTCCTCTCACAACATTTACATTCCATTCATCTTCATTATTCACAAGTTCTTCACCATTTTCTCTTCTAGTTCACGAGTTCTCCATTGTTTCTCTTTCAGTTCGCGATGTTCACAAGCATCTCCATTTGTCTTCCTCTTCGACGTTCATGAACGCTTTGTTTCTCTTACTGTTCCATGATTTCTGTTCACGCTAGGGCTCTGTTTGTAAGTGAGCATTGAACCTTGTATATATGTTACTTTGTAAGATTATATTATTTAATTTTGATTGTTTATTGTTGTCTATTTTTGAATGGGTTTAAATGAGTGACCATTTTGGGACCACTTATGATTTTTAAAATCATTTGTTTGTTATTGTTGATTAAAATGGTGTTGATGTTTGAGACCACAAGAAACACAATAAATAAACTGGTTCTTTAATATTGTTGATTAAAATAATGTTGATGTTCGGTACCAACGGGGCGAACCAAGTGAGATATACAATGTTGATCCTGATATGTTTGGAATATTCGACACACATGACTATGTGAACAAGATTGCTATTAACTAATACTTGTCACCATGTCACCCACCCTTTTATTTTGTGGTTTCGTTCTACTGCTAGTGGTAAAATTCTTCTCCTTAAGACTGATCATGATGTGCTGAAAATGTTGGCTAAAAATCAAAATTCAGTTTATATTCATATGTATGTTAATAGAATAAAAAATAAGTTTAAATAGAAAATGTGAATAAACCTATGAGTGAAAATATGAATGAACTTATAAGTAAAAATATGAATGAACATGTGAGTAAAAATGTAAATAAATGTATGATTGAACCTGTGAATGACTAATATGTACTTAAATTATTAAATAGTATTTAAGATGAAGAGAGTTTAGATATAATATGAATTAAATAATTAAAAATTCTTTTAGAGTGTAAAAAGAGAGAAATATCAATTAAAATCTGAACAAAATGTAAAAGATGTACTCTATAATATATTATTGGAAAAAACGAAATAAAACCACATACAAGAGGAAATACTACTACTCTCCGTTGAAAAACTATCAGCGTACGCCTAGACTGACAGATTTGATATTCGTTCTCCTCACGTAAATCCTTTTTCCCCACTTAGTGCCCCTATAACAATTCCTTTATTATAGTAGGTGGGGATATTTAACCTTCATTTTTAAATGTAGGGCGCTTATGGATGTAATGAAGATTTAGATAAAATTTGTAGGGTAATGTTGTGATGGTGACTTATAATAGTATAATTAAACAATGAACTTTAATTTGGTTTTCATTTAATTCATTAGATATTTTAAATTATCAATGTATAGAACTAAAGTAAATCAAAGTCAATCCGCAAAATGTTAATGCTTACGTATTAAACATATGAAAAAGAAAAGGTTTAATTTGTCTTTTTTAATAGTGTATATTTTTTCTTTCACCCTGAATTTAAGTTTGAAGGTAACCTTGATTAACAAATTAACTAATGAAACGAGAGTTATCTTTGTTTATATATATTATTTTAATCATGTCATGTCTAGTTAATATTTAAATTTTAAAATATTTTTGTCATATCCACGATTAAATACATCAAATGTGAAGTTTCTGAAACATCTAAGTATGAATTTTGCACATCTTAGGGGTCCGATTAGGGAAGACTCAATAAGTCTAATAATAATAATTATAATAAATTATGATATCATTTTAAAATTTAAGTTTCTATTTAACTTAAACTTCAAAAGCTAATTATTAAGTACAATATAAAATGAGGGTTACTACTACTTATTTATATTATTTTGATCATATTACTAATTAATGTAAAATCTTTAACACTATAATTTGACAAAAAAAATCAAAGAAAATAATGAAAAGGGCATACTTTATAAAATTCGGAGCTAATTTGTTTTGGTATTTTTATGAAAAAGCATTTTTGTTTTAAAGAAACACTTTCTTATAAGAAAAAGTTGAAATCATAATTATAAAAAAAGAAGAAATTAAAATATATTCTTAAATTACAAATTTATAAACTATAAATAAACCGACTCTTAGAGATCAAGTTGTTTATTTTAAAGTTTAAAGATCAAAATAGAATTCTGAATTAAAATGGGTAAATTGGACTTTAAGAAAGGTAATAACTTGTTTACCGAAAAAAAAACCTGTCCATTTTTTTAGAATTTATGAATTTATTGCAAAACTTAAAATCCTCATGAGATTTATGAAATTATTTTTATCTCGGCATAAGATCGCATTCATCAATGAGGTAGAGAGAAGGGATACTTGATGCAGATAATAACTCTCGTGAAGCTTTAACTTTTACACCAAACTCTCAATTGCGTGAATTACATTTGAACTAGAGAATGCAATACCAATGATGATTTTGTGAATGCTGAATGCACCCCACCACCAAATCTGCCATGCTTCATTGCATGATGCTGAGCATGCTCTTGTGAGAATAAAAATTGAGTCATGATTTTCTCTTTTAAACACTTTCTAACAAAATGCCTCAATTTTCCATTGTTGGAATACTTGTACACTCGACCGGATGGTCTAGTCTTGAACAAAACCAATCCCATTACCATAGTCCCTCAAGCATTTGGTTGATAAAATGGGAAAAGGTAAAGTCAATTGGGATAAAACAAATTATGCAAATTACAACCAAACATGGACAAGTTTTTGTTGGGAGAAACTGTGTCCATTTAGGTGATCTTTCCACCTAAATAGGGATTAATTTTCAGCTATCACCTAGAAAATATCCTTAATGAATACAAATTAAAAAAATTACAGTCAAATGTCAGTTAACTTATTTTGATCTTATTTGTACCCTTTGTTTGAAAGGAGGGATATAAATAATCATTTTTTTAAAATTTAATTTTTTTTATTTAGTTGAAAAGAAAATAAAAAAAGATAGAGAAATAATTTCACTATAAAAATTTTAATATTTCTTTCAAAATTTTCTATAATTCCATATTTTAAATTCTGTCTCCTCGTTCATTTTTCTCCTCCCATCGAAACAAATTTCTATTATTTATCTAGAGTATGTCAGGGATGACATTCTAAAAAGGAAAACTTAACAGGATAAGTTTTTCATATTTAAATTAATTAATAGAATTATATAATATACTTATACATAAAGAATAAAATATATAAATGTCTTGAACTTTTTCCTTCCAATAACACTTGAATAAAGATCATTTTAAATATATTTAAATAATGGAATGATCATTTTTAACATTTTAAATAAGATAAGATATTAAACTAAACATTTTAACAGATAAAAAACTATTTTTAACAATTTAAATAAGATAAAAAAAACAAAATGAACGTTTTAAAAAATAAATGATATTTTGAACTAAAAAAATAATACAAAAAATAAAAATGATAATTTAATCTTTAATTTATAAGCTTGTTTTTTTTTACCTCTAAATGGAATTTCATTTTTTTAAATGTCAATAATTAAAAATAATCTTATATCAAAATTTAAACTACTCATTATAAATTTAAAATATAATTTATATATTAAGAATACTTATTATAATTTTTAGTTATAGCATAATTTATATATTCAAAACTAGTTCTTCCAATTACATAAAAAATAATTCTTTGTGCAACACACAAGTTAAAATCCTAATTTTTTGCTAGTTAATGACTATAATGAGATTTAAACCTAATATTTCATATAAATTATTGAAGTCTCCTTTCACTAAACCAATCCTTATCTAAAACACTAGTTTCTTTAACCAAGTTTCCATTTATTGTAAAAGAAATTAAAATGCCCATTAAAATAAATAAAAAATAAATAAATCCTTGTGTAATAATATGTGTAAATTGGATGATCAATGAACATAAAAAATTGGGATGACTTAATATATGTTTTTTATTGTAAATTCATTTTTTTTAATTTTAGTCTCTTGCAAGTTTTTTTATTTATATATTTTTAGTTCATGTGAATTCATATATTTTTAATATTGGTTCCTATAAGATTTTATTTTTTTTCCCCTATAAATTTATGTTTTTTTAGTTTTAATTTTTTTAAGATTCCAATTTTTCATTTTTAATCTATGTGAATTTGCGCATATAGGGACCCCAAATTTGAAAATATACAAATTTATAACTACCAAAATTTTAAAATTTTAAAATTATTAATATATTTTTATTCAATCTTACCTTTAGTATATTAATTATTTGTGTCTCAATTTCTTTGTTGTTATTAATATATTTTTATTAAATCTATAAAGTAATGTGTAAATTGTGTCAAATAATATTAAATTAATCTTTAAATTACTATTTATATAGAGAGAGAGAAAATAATTTATACATTGATAATATAATTTTCTATTATTTAATTATAAATTAATAGTTATGATAAATTTATTATTGTTTATTATAAATATTTTAAAAATGATACTATTTATTACAATTTCTTATCAGTTAACATGTTAGTACATAAAAACTAATCTCATATAAAAATATAATCATGAAAGTATGAAAGTGATTGACAATTGCAACCTAGGGCAAAAAAATTACAGGCCTATCGAACAAGATAAATCTAAATTAATGAAAATAATAAACATGAAGCCCTCGCAAAAGCCCTCACGGAGAGGACACATTTAATTAGAAGACAACACACTAGAAATTAAGTACTTATCGCTGACACATTAAAAAATTATTTCACTATTTAATAATAAGTTTTTAAAGTAACTTTTTAGTGTTTTTTTAAAAAGCT
This sequence comes from Glycine latifolia, assembly GCA_013407115.1. NCBI lineage: Eukaryota > Viridiplantae > Streptophyta > Magnoliopsida > Fabales > Fabaceae > Glycine > Glycine latifolia. Next base: position 14,317,444 of record CM023951.1, on the reverse strand, counting down.
ATTTTTTCACTTCTGATCTTTCGTATTTTATTTCATTTTTATTCTTAATATCTATTAATTTTTTATTATCCTTTTTTTACAAATCAATATTTTATTATTTTACATCTTTTAACTACTTTGATAGATAATTTTTTTTATATAAACCATAACTATCTTCTAAAGATAATTCCTGGGGGAGAGTCGTGAGATTATTATAAGCAACAAACTCTCAAATATTAGTATTTAACGCAGCTTTGGAATTAAATAGACCATTCATGATTCAACCTCAATGATAAATAAATATATTACAACGAGTGAATTTTATTAGAAAATATAGAAAAAAGTAAAACGTTAAAACTAACAGGATTTAATAATCCCTGACGTTGCTCCGTTTAACCAGGGCGGCACAGTTCCTTCCCATCCATTCTAATTTCTAAGCCAATCTAAATGCGAATTTTCAACTCCACCGATTGTCCCGGGAAAAGAACAAAACAAACAAAGAAAAAAATCTATTCTAATAAATACTAACGGCTTTCTTTCTACACTTCTTAGTTCAGCTCAACACTCTCTTTCGTTTTCTTTCCACACATCACTCTCCATTCTCCTTTCTCCACTCTCACTTCCCCATCTTAATTGCCGCGTAAAACCCTAGCTAGCACCTTCGCTTCTTCATCGCTGCAACTCCACGCGCCACCTACCACGCGCTAGATCTGCAACCATTTAAGGCTTAAGCTATGCACCACTACGCATAGCTTATTCCAAACATGTCCAATTCCGATCCAAACAACCGTAACCGCCACGCTCCTTCGCTGCCTGAGCCCAAGCCCATGCCGCCTTCTTCTTGGGCCAAGAAAACGGGCTTCAGGCCCAAATTTTCCGGCGAGACCAATGTCACCGATTCCGGCCCGATAACCACCCCGCCGCCCAACGTGGATCTCGAGGCCGGTCGTGTTCGAACTCCGGCAACCGCTAACGGCGTCGCCAACGGCGACAAGGCTCTCATCCCGGTTCCGCCGCCCCCTGCCGCGGCGAAGAGGCGGAGAGACTCCGACGGCGGGCCGAAGAGTTCTGTTCCCAGCACCAACGGACAAGCGCCGGCGGCGGAGACGGCTCCACTGCAGCGGAGGACGGCGAGGCACGAGGAAGTGGTGGACGGCTTGCCGACAGATGACGACGGGTTTGTGTCGCGGCACTCGCATATGAAGTATGAACTCAGAGATTCGCCTGGTTTAGGTATTAAATTTTTGGAGTTTCCTTTTTGAATCATTGAATGATTTGGTATTTTGATTCAAATTATGGTTGAAGTTGAAAATGTGTTTTCAATTTTCACGTGTGTTACTGTGTAGTTCCTATTGGCGTGTACGGACTTCAGCACTACTTTTCGATATTAGGTTCGTTGATTCTGATTCCGCTTGTGATTGTTCCTGCCATGGGAGGCACTCATGTGAGTAGTTTTCGTCTGGCTTAGTTGTTGGTGTTTTTCTGTGTTGTGTTGTGTTTGAGTGCTTTGATTTTGGTGGCGAAGTTGTTGATGTGTTAGTGAGTGTAGGAGGAAACTTCTATGGTGGTATCGACCGTGCTCTTTGTCTCGGGGGTGACTACACTCTTGCATATTGCTTTTGGCTCTAGGTTGCCCTTGATTCAGGGCCCTTCTTTTGTTTATCTCGCACCTGCGCTCGCGATAATCAACTCCCCTGAGTTTCAAGGATTGAATGGAAATGTTTGTATCTCTTCCCATTTCTTTATGTTTCAGAAAATAGGAAATGGATTCCCTGCAGTCATGCATTCACACAGTTCTGAATTGACATCATTGATGTAGGATGAGATCGGATGAGTCATGTTTTTAAGTGTGATTTGTGTGAAAAACTATTAGCAGTCTGATTTTCATTCAACAGTTTCAGTTGATCAACCGTGTGAATGTGTTAAATTCTGACTGCAGGAATCCTGGAAGGTATCCATTGTTGTCTGTATGTTGGTTTCATCTAACAAAGTTGTTGGGTATTGCAATGGTTTCTAATTCTATTTAGTTGTTCATAAGTTCTCGAGGGAGTTGTGTTGTATTGTAAATTTTCTGATGGAATGATGGAACAAAGACAGCTGATAATATTTCTTTCTCAAATTGAAGAAATTCAAGCATATAATGAGGGAGCTCCAGGGGGCTATAATTGTTGGCTCAGCTTTCCAAACTTTACTTGGATATACTGGACTTATGTCGCTGTTAGTAAGGTATGGTATTGGGATTCTCACTGCTTGGTTATTTTTTGTTGTTAGTTTTTACTTATACAAACTTCAATTTTTCACCAAACAGAATTTATTGTTATGGATTGATGCAAGTGTTATGTTAAGGGCTGAGAAATTCATGTTAAGGAATTGTAGAGGTAACAGGGGAACTTGGACAAAAAAATTGTAGGGTAAAAAATATTAACACTTGAGATTTCATTTCTTAGTTTTTGATTATATTTAATGAATTACCAATATTATTTGCCATTTTACTAAGCATATATTATTCTAAAAATATCCCTCTCCCCAAATAGAGCTGGTGCAATATTAACCAAAATTAGCTAGTTAAGAAATGTACTTGTAGAATATTTTATAAGTACTTTTAAAAGGTAGGAGATGATATATTTTTCTTTTATCATTAAACTTAGGTTATTATCTAAATTTAGTAGTTGGTTGGTTTAGAGTATTGATAACTGATAGTTCACACATGACTATGATGCTGTGATCATTCTTACATGGAGAAGTGCTGTTTCAAAAGTTTACATATACCTTGTTTGAGCATCATTCTTTCCACACATATGCATCCCCCCTCTCCATTTTGTTTTGGTTCAATATGAAAATATGTCCTTTGCCATTTGTCACAATTTAAAATTTAAACCACTTCAGAATAAAAACATCACATTTCAGATCTTACTTTCTGTTCAGTGTAGCTGATAATGAGCCTCATTTTTTTATGTGTTTCCTTACAGGTTGATCAATCCTGTAGTTATATCCCCAACTATTGCTGCAGTTGGACTTTCATTCTACAGTTATGGTTTCCCATTAGTTGGTACATGTATTGAGATCGGTGCAGTACAAATATTAGTGGTTATTGTTTTTTCTCTTGTGAGTTTGTTGAATTTATCTTGAGTGTTTATTTATTCATTTTTAATATGGATTCAGTTATTTATTCTATATTTAAAAGATCCTAGTGTGTATAATGTATTGCTTGTTTCGATGTACTAGAATTTGTAATCTATTATCTCTTGCTTTCCACAGTATCTTCGTAAGATATCTGTTCTTGGACATCGCATATTTCTAATATATGCAGTAAGTTGAACATTACAATATCTTACATTACTCTTCCGTAGTTGAAATTAATTTTTGTGGTGTAGCAAATGATTTCTGTTTTCTTCACCTAACTGCTAGGTTCCTCTGGGTCTGGCAATTACATGGGCATTTGCTTTCTTGCTGACTGAAGTAGGAGTTTACAGCTACAAAGGGTGTGATGTAAATATACCTGCCTCAAATATGGTTTCAGAACACTGCAGAAAGCATTTTTCAAGGATGAGGCACTGTCGGGTTGATACTTCTCAAGCATTGAAATCCTCTACATGGTTTAGGTTTCCTTATCCACTACAATGGGGTACTCCTGTCTTCCATTGGAAAATGGCTATTGTAATGTGTGTGGTTTCCTTAATCTCATCTGTGGATTCGGTTAGTTTCTTGTCTTTCTCTGTTTTGGTTCCTGAGCTGTATTGTTTTTTTTACTTGCTTGTGTTATTTTAACTAAAAGCTAATTATCTACAGGGCCGTTGTACCAACTTCACAAGTATGTTCTAGAAATATTGTATTTATAAGGTTGTTCTTTTTCTTGGATGTGATACAGGCTTTGATGGGAAATTATGATTTGGACCTACCAGGCTACCACTATGATATATGTTTAATAAAAATGTGGTTTGGATGATGAAATATGAAACTTGCATATGCTATTCACTTAAGATTTAAAACTATTTTGTAAATTCATTTTAACTGCATGCTTTGTCAATGAAGCTTGAAAACTTATGTTATTAAAATGATACTTTATCAGATCCAAACTTAAAAACTATTGTTGTCTACTTGTCAGTTGTCACATTGTTTTGTAGATCAATGTCTTTTCTTTTGGCCGTCCTTTTTTCCACATTAAGTAGATACCAATTACAAGGGTGAGTAATGTAGTGCTGGTTCAAGATTTAGGAAATGACTGGATCAATGGCAATAATTCTTTAATTACTAAAATTTTTAGATTTTGATGCTGTGAACAACCACTTTGTTATTAATCAAATAATAATATATATTGATGTTCTAGAGAACAACTGTATAATATCTCAATTAAAATAATGTTACTTGTATTTTTCTCAATTTTCAGGATTGTAACTAATCACTGTACTGTGTCATAGATATTCATTTACTTAAATCTTTTTGTAGGTTGGCTCATACCATGCATCTTCATTATTGGTAGCATCCAGACCGCCAACTCCCGGAGTTCTTAGTCGAGGAATTGGTTTGGAAGGTCTTTCCAGTGTCTTGGCTGGTCTCTGGGGAACTGGAACTGGATCTACAACTTTAACTGAAAATGTTCACACAATTGCTGTGACTAAAATGGGAAGCCGCAGGGCAGTTCAACTGGGTGCATGCTTTCTGATAGTGTTGTCGCTTGTAGGTAAGTGTTTGTTATCTTTCTGCTCTTGGATCTAACCTTAATTAGAGGTATACTTATTATGAACAATGAGTTACTGGGATGAAAAGCCAATTTGGGTTGTGTATCCTTGATTTTTCTTGTAAGGAACTCATGTAGTTTGTGGTATTATTTATCGTGCAATTTCTTTGGTTTCCCAGTGACACTGAAATTTCATTTTGCTGGTCTGCAGTACTTAGAACAATAGTTTTGTGAAAACCATATGATGTTTGTAACATCATTTCTGGAAATTAGACTTCCTGAAGAGTTAGAGGCGGGGTAGGATAACAGATTTTTCATTACTTTCATTCATTATTATGTCCAAGCGAATTTTAAGTTTCTAATCCTATGTAAAATTCTTGTCCAAACAAATGGCTACTGCAATTTGCAACTGATCAATGATTTCCTAAAAAGTGAATAAAGGACAATGAGGTGGGATCTGTTTAACTGGGGTAGATAAAAGCATTCCTGCACCATTCAATAAATTTTATTGGATAGTTATTTTACATAATTATAGTTGGATCAGAAGTTCTTATCATAGATCATATTTGTGAACATTAACATTAATCTATTTAGTATTTCATTGATATTAATCAATGTTGAGGGCGAGCCCTGGCAAGCGGTAAAGTTGTGTCTTGGTGACTTGTTGGTCATGGGTTCGAATCCAAAAACATAATTATAGATTAACCTATTTAGTATTTCATTCATTTTTCTACAAAATTTGACACAAATGGTATAGGTAATTGATAATCATAATTCAATGTTTGGACAACAAAAATCACATTCTATATGAAATTATGAGTGGTGTAAGAATATTTTTTACTTATATTGGTAGAATTCCCCCCTTATCAGATTAGATAGTGATGTAAAAATTTACAAGTTATTGCAAATATTTAGGTTATCTGTGGTGTGCACATAGAGTGATGAGAAAGCCTGGGTTTATGAAGTCAAATTTGATAACATTGGAGTTAAGAGAGGAAGGACATAAACTGTGGTAGATTCTAAAGAATAGATTCAACGGACATTAGGCTTTCATGTGGGCTTCTTATTCTGGTTGTAATATAATGTTACGTTGTTACCATTGAAAACGGAAAGAAAGAATCTTTATTGTATAGGAAAAATCTATAGGTCTGGCTCAGTGTGAGTTCGGCCTGGAAAGGGAAATACAATATGACAATGCTCCAGAGAAATTAGACCCTGGACTATCTCCTAAAGGCCTTACACTGTTCAACAACCAGATCCCTTGATTTGTTACTCTCCCATACATAACAACCATCCCTAACCAACTCTGATCCCGACTTCTAACCAACACTGACTACTAAGCTGATTCATGTTACATCAGTTTGGGCCTTGCTAGCTTCTGGTCCAATTCCCTTTGTAATATGGATCTGTTTTACTACAGGCCTGTGTTATTGTAATATACTGACAATTTTCTAATAGACATCTGTGGTGCCATTTAAGGCAAGGCTAAAACGCTAGCAGCTTTACATGTGTTTTTTTGCACTCTGAATAATGCACTCAGAGAAAGTGAGAAAATGGTCTTTTAATTTAAGACTAACTATACAAAATGTTAGTAAAGTAATGAGAAGTTGTTATGTTAAAAAATCCAGTATATGTTGTTGACAAAACTTAGGTTACTTGCTGACCTGTAATTTGAAAAGTGAAAAGAATTGTCTTAGGTTACTGACCTGTGATTTGATTCTATGTACTTAATATGCCTGTAGAAGATATTAACCACTACTTTTAGTCTTTGACCCACTGCTTAATGTGCCTGGCCTAAGTAGTATGCACATGAGAAACTTCTTTCCTAGGACTTCATTGCCTGACTCCTAGAGTACTTCGTTAAACCATAATCTTCAATTCTATTTATACCATGTCAATTTTTTTATGGATGTGCATTGGAATGGTATTAGGGAATCTTGACATTGCTTAGGCTGTTCACATAAATATCATTACATAACTTTGCAACCTTTAATTATTCAGTGTTTCCATGCATTTACAAATGCTTTTGCATCCTAAATTGCATATTTCCAAGTTACCAATTGCCATATTATTATTTTATAATTTCGGTGTTATTTTAGCATCATGGGACATGTAAAGAACTTATGCTCAATTATATTTAAAGTAATGTGTTAAGTTTGATATATGTTGGACATGAACGCAGCTGCTTTCTGATGTATATCTATGCCTCATATCTTTATGCTGCCAAATGCTTCAATAGGTTTTATCAATATTTGCATGGCCATTTTGTTACTTTAAAACTGGTGGCTAGTTAGCCCTTTTGAACTGATGATTTAAGAGTGATTTCTATCTTCCGAGTGATAGAACCTAACTTGCGTTCAATTTGTCTGTTGAACTTGTAATGTCTTGATGCAGTATAGCTACTGGCATTGTATATAATTGGCTATTCATTACCAATTCAATTGTCAACCTACATAGAAACTTTAATAAAGCCGTTGGTTTCTTGTACTAAGTGTATCCACTTTTGGGACTAAATAAGCCATAAGACAATTAGAATATGCGATTTATTTGTCTGTTATTTTGTCGGCTTCTCTTGTTCCCATTTGATATAGTTTTGTCTCTCGTCTGTAAAAAACTCCTTTTGCAAATTTATCCATGTTTAATTTTGCTTATGCCATACAACAGGTAAGGTTGGAGGATTCATTGCTTCAATTCCCGAAGTCATGGTTGCTGGTCTCCTCTGCTTTATGTGGGCAATGCTCACAGCATTGGGATTGTCCAATCTACGCTATAGTGAGGCTGGAAGCTCTCGGAATATCATCATAGTTGGGTTATCATTGTTTTTCTCTCTTTCCATACCTGCCTACTTTCAACAATATGGCATCTCTCCAAATTCCAACTTGTCTGTGCCAAGTTATTTTCAGCCCTACATTGTGACCTCTCACGGGCCTTTCCACAGCAAATATGGAGGGGTATGCTTGTGTCATGCTTTTATACAATTATGAATATCATGCTTGAATTTGTGTGTCAAATTTTGATCCCAAAATTTGTTAACTACTGTGTGATCCCAATGGCCACTTTCATCTCTCTAGGTGGGTGTGGCTCCCAAAATTGTCATTACATATCTATCTACATGATCTTGTGAATGGATGTTGAAACTACCCACACTCAATAGGGAATGATTAGATGGTTTCATATGTTTTAAGGTCAATTTCCTATTACTATGTAGTTTTGGCTAAGATTTCTGCTTATATATGCATGTTCTTTTTGACAGAATAACACAATGCTGCCTATTCTTTATTTTATAGTTGCTAAATCATTTTATTATATTGATATGTAGGCCATCTTGAATTCATGATGCAGTGAAACTAACTATTAATATGTATCTGGAATTAGCTTTAACTATGTTATTTTAGCACTTGAATGCTGGTTAAAAATTATTTTTACTCCCTGGTAGAAATTTCTTGTACATTAGAATGTCTGTTTTTTTCTAAAAGCACTTGTTAATCTGTTCCTTTTGCAGTTGAACTATGTCTTGAACACACTTTTTTCGCTACACATGGTGATAGCGTTTCTTGTCGCTTTTATCCTGGATAATACTGTACCTGGCAGTCGGCAGGAACGTGGGGTATATGTTTGGTCCAAAGCTGAGATTGCTAGAAGAGAGCCTGCTATTGCTAATGACTATGAATTGCCCTTGAAAGTTGGTCGGATTTTCAGATGGGTGAAGTGGGTTGGCCTGTAAAACTAGGGTTTATTTGGTTGACATATTCACTTTAGTAAATGCTCTCAACTGCTGAAAGAGGGGAGACAACGTCTCATACTAGCGACA
>CM023951.1:14288394-14308542 GCA_013407115.1 Glycine latifolia | reverse complement strand
CAAGACATTGCGATCGAGTCTAGATTTAAATGTCTTGGTGGATTCAATGATCGAGAGTAATAGGTGATGTTACAGAGTTCATTAGTATACATTGGGAATTTGTAGGGCCTATTTGTGTTGTTGTAATTTATTAGATTAATCTAGTAGCTAGTTTTGATTCATTCGAAATTTCCAGGTGTATTATTATTATTATTATTATTTTGCTTGCTTAAAGCTGAGAGGTTTGATAAATCATTTTGAATGTGTATATACTTTTCTTTTTTTGCAGTTTAATCGAGCTTCATTGTAATTCTTAGTTGTAGCAAGCTATATATAATGTATGTATCATACTTGGTAAGTGTACTCATTGAACAATCTATTAGAATCAAATGCAGCTCATTTTACATTGTCTTCATATTCAATTTAATAATAAGAAATGCTGGATTGTCCGATGTCATAGAAATGATGGAATAACTATGTTTCACAAGACCAACTGCCTCAATCTAATGATTTATATATTAGTTTTTCTCTTATTTTTTATAATAATAATAATAATAATAATAATTTTATTTGTCACATTCCTAGCTCAATCATAATAAAATTTTAAAACATATTTAAGGAAACAGTTTTAAAAACTGTCGCTGAAAATATGAAGCATTTCACCCCAAAAGATTTTTTATTTTCTATTTTCAAATACAAAATCCAAACATTTGAATTTTTTTGAAATGTGGCATAATTAATTGGGCCTACTAGTCTAAATGGAGTTGCTTCCTTGCACCCTATCGTTTTCCTGCACCAATCAAGAATGTAAAAGTACATTCCCGATTAGCCTTTCCAGAACGTAAAAGGTTACATTTTAAAAAGGCTAATCTGGAATTTAATTTTACATTCCAAATTAGTAAGATGCAGGAAGTAATTTTTAAAGTGCAAGAAGCAACTGTCCGGAAAATGTTTCTAAAAAAATTGAGGCTTAAGGCATCTAAAAAAATTGTATCAGTAAGTATGCTCCTGACCAAAAACAACTTTGGTATGTCCATACCATAGTAAAATAAAATAAAATTATAGCTTGAAAAGATAGAAAAATAACATGAAAATTAATGAGTTACATTACATTAGACTATGTTTTAAAAATTTTCTCAGATTCAAAAGTGTTTAGACATAACACATTAACACTGGTCTCCATTAAGTTCACAACATGTTTGATGTTGTCTTTGGTTCTCCTAACATGGTGGCACAATCAATTTGGTTAAATAGAAATGTTAAAAATGTGGCATAATCAAATAGACTTACCGGTCTAATTTTTCACCAGGAAATATCTCCACCAGGCCTATGGAAATGGGGAAGACCAGGTTGAGGCCTAAGATATCTAAAAATAACGATTTTTGGTATCTAGCTGGACAAATGCTACGGACCATACCATATTCAAACATGGAATGATGGATAAATAGTATAAAATCAATTAATTACATTATATTATGTTTTAGAAATTTTGTTTGAGATATAAAATTTTCAGACATGTTTCATGTTGTCTTTGGTTATCCTAATAAAAAGTGTATTTCTCTTAACCAAATTTTTTGCCTCCTCAAAAGTTCAAATTCGAGACTTTATATTTATGCTCTACTACTTCTATAAGTAATTATTTATTGAAATTATTATATCAATTTATTTTCTTCATATCACTTTGGTTTGGATACTACTAACATTTGTAGGCACTAATTTTTAATATTATTTTTTAAGAATATTCTCGGATATAAATATTATTAACTCATTATTTGAATTGTTTAGGAGAATCCAACTTAACTCAATCAAATTAACTCATTATTCTTTGAGTTGATTTTTGGATTTTAGGATTGAATCCTTCAACCCAACTAAATTTATTGACGTGGTATATTTTAAATTTTGATTTATTTTAATTGCAATACATATTTTAAATTTTGATTTATTTTAATTACAATGTAACTGATTTTTTTTGTGATTGAGTCTTGTTAAAAAATGTAAAGAAAAGGGGAAAATTCCAAAGAATCTAGGATGTATTCAATTATGATTTTGAAAAATTTTAAAATGTTTTCTTTATAAAATTATTTAATTATCAATTTTAATTCTTAAATAATTTTAAGTGATTTAATTTGATCGTTTAAAAAGTTCAATTTATTTTTTAAATTCTAAAAAATTCTGGCCATTTTTTTCTTCCTTTCCTTCTTTCTCTTCTTCCCTCTCTCCTTCCCAAAATCTACAAGGGCCTTCACGATGAAAGGGAAACCTCCCAATGCATCTGGAACATCTGCATTCTTTTAATCCCAAGACAGCATTCAGTTTTCCTTTATAGCTTTCTAACTTAGCACCATCCATAAATCAAAATAAGCCCATTTTAAGACTAACTCCCAAAATAATAAGATCATTTTATGTTTCCTCCAGCATAAGAACCCAAAAAAACTGTTAGTTGGTGTTGTATTCTTTTAAACTGCGTAAAAGCTTTTCAACCTACTCTCAAGAAATGTAAGCTAACCGTCACCCACCACCTTTTCGATAGTATGCCACTTTTACTCTGAGGCTTGAGCAAAATACATTGTATTCATTAACACCTCTCTCTTCTTTTCTACTTCAAAAACCAGGGTCTAATACCCAACTCCACTAGCTACTGCCACTACCCTCCCAATTTGACAAATTGCTAAATCAAATGCGCGGTGTCAAATGCATCATGAAAGCCACGGATTCTTAAATGAGAATGGCGCCGGCAGGAGGAGAGAGGGAAAGAAGAGAGAGAAGAATATTATATATATATATATATATATATATATATATATATAGTATAATAACCAAGGTTAAATAAATAAAAGGAAAAGAAAGAAAAATTTAAATTTAATTATATTCCGTCACAAAAAGTGTTAGCGACGGAATTAGCGACGGATTAGCGACGGATTTTGCGACGACCAGAAATGGCCAGAAGGTCATTTTTCACTGGAATTTGGCGCTGGAGGCGTGAAAATGGCGCCCGGAGCGCCAAATCTCGGGCAGACACCCTATATAAAGGGATTTTCACGATTTTTGGGAAGAAAAACTGGTTTTCTTCTTCCTTTGAGCCATTCCTCCATTGTTGAGCCTTGAGAGCTCCATAACCGCTTATCCTTTGACCTAAACACTTGATAACCAATTAGGAAAGTGATTAGAACCTCGAGATGAGCTAAATCCTAGTTTCAATCTCTCGAAAAGATAACCAATCGGAGAAATCCCGTTCTCTAGGGAATATCCTCAGAGCTTGGATTTTGAGAAGAAAGGAGTGATTTCAGAGGCGTTCAAGCTTGGAAAAGCTATCCTCTGACCTTCCTCAACAGTCTAGAGGTAAGAAACTCGATCTTTAACCGATTGAATTGTGAAAATGATTCTGGATGAGTTATGATGGAATTTGGATAAATGAGTGAGTTATGGTCGAAACTAGGCTTGGATTCTTTAGAGATATATGCTCAGGAGGTTGTTCTGAGGAAGTTTGAGCATTGAATCTTGAGTATTGATGAAGTTTAGTTTTGACTCTGACCTCTATATGAGTAGGAAGAATGTTGATATAATGATGAATGTGAGCCTAGGTACCTTTACAAAAGATGTTCAGGAGGCTAGATAAACGGTGAATATGTGTTGAAATAGCCGTTCTGATAAACTTGTAAAGTATGAATAATTGGCCTGGTTAAGGCCAGTGAATCCTTTGAATTGGCTCATATCGAGTCTTGTAGGGACTCTGATGCCTTAATTAGACTGAGAAGAATTTGTTGAGGGTTTGTGAACCGCCAATAAGATGGTTAGCTTTGATAACCCTAAGATAGAAAACAGAGAGGTTGAAATGGAAAGAAATTGCATTTCTTTTCATTCTAACGGTCGAGAACCGTTATATAGTGTTTGAATGACTTGTTAGGTTATTGATATATGCTTGTTGCCTTGATATAGGGCGTGACACCGAGGGTGTTGGTGGCGTAGCCCACGGTCCAGGGATTGGACAGCAGAGCACTGCCTTGTCAGGTAAGCTCTTTGTTCTTGGGACTGTTCCCACTGCTGTGTTCCACCATACTCCGAGGGAGTGATGGCTACATTCATGATGCATGTGCATTGCATTGGTGATTACAATATTCTCATGATAATATATATGCATTATGCTATGCTTTGTATGTATGATTGTGTTCTGGATAGATCTTCTGGCCAGTAGATAGATATGGACCTCCCTAGGAGTTGAGCGCACCTCCTAGTTTGGTTTGCTCCATAGGAGAGATTCCTTAAGACCAAGAGATAGGTGGACCCGTTGCGGATGAGACCTATTCTCGGAGGTACCATATGTCGTGCATCCTTGTGTAGGGGTAGCTCCCGTTGGATGACACAGGGTGTGAGTTCCGGTCTCACACTAGATGCTGATGATGATGCATCTTTTTGATAAGGGTGATGATGATCCCTTAATACCAAGAAATAGGGGGTCCCGTTGCGGTTGAAGCCTATTCTTGGATGTGCTATGTGTATGTGTATTATTGTGAGGGCCGGGAGGCCTAGTTATTGTGATACTTATGATGCTGTGTGCCTTGAAAGTGAGCCAGGGGGAGGGAAAAGCCTCCAAGAGCCCTGAGCTTACTGAGATTTTTATCTCACCCCTGTTTGGGGATGTTATTTTCAGGTGATGCTGCTGGCAGAGATGACAGGTCCCAGGGCGGGAGGCCCCAGTAGGGACAGACTCTGTGTAGCTGTTGGGACAACTTTTTGAGAGCATGGTGACTCAGTTTTTGTTGCCTATGTTATTGTGTTGTACCCCTGAGAGGGAAGATATGCATGTGCATATATTTTGAGCCTGTTTAGAGTATGTACTTAGCATATTGTATTACGTACATATGTTTAACTTTCCTGGTATATTGTATAGATATTATAGTCTCATCTGCCGTTGTTTTTGAGTTATCTGGATCCCTATGTCTTTTGTGATGTTTTGGCATTCGTTTCTGTTACTTTGATGCGTACCATACATAATGAATCAAGAAATATGGTTTTGAAAACGCTTTCGTGGTAGTAATTAATTGGTTTTATATTAATTACTGCGCTTATCTAATTAAGTAATATGTTAATACACCGGATGCATACGGGGTGTTACATATAGTGACTGTTCTTATCACTATTTGCAAATGAAATCTCCAAAAGTTTTACCTTAACGTCATCACTGTCAATTTAACGGATAGGATCAAATTTATTATTTTTAAGAAATTGAGAAGTAAATTGATATTTTCTTTTCTTTTCATTTCTTTGTACTTTATTTCTATACAAATATTTAGGGGTATTCACGTATGGTTTTAACTTAAAATTAGGTCAAACTAAATAATAAAATTAAGTATTAAGTATGGTATTTGGTGTGGTTTAGATTATTTATGAAATTCAAATCAAGTCAAGCTAATTTTTTGTTGTTTGATTTAGTTTAATTTTTGTGATTTGAAAATTCTACTAATGAATATTAAAAAAAAGCTTAAAATTTTGTTATAATTGGATAAAACTTAAATAATAATCATTCGACTTAAAAGCAAAAAAATAAGATGTAATATTTATTTTCAAGTTCTAACAACCAAACTTAACAAAATAAAATAATAAGTGTTGTCATAAGAGAGAGCACAAACACAAAGAGGACAATCAATTTTATGCTTCTAGTTTAGGGTTCCATGAGAAAGGGAAGAGTGAAAGATTAAATGTTAAGTGTTTTAGTCTTAGATTTAGACAGAATGTAAGTGTTGTTATTTCATATAAGCTTAAAGTTGCATTGTCCTATGCATAATTAATTAATGAGTCTTATATTAAGCTAATTAGTGCAGTTTGGTTTCTGCATGTCAAACCAAAAACCAAATCGAACCGCTAAGAAAAACAAAAATCAAACCAAATCAAATCAATATCCTTTAATTTTAATGCTATTTGCGATTTTTTGGGTTGATTTTCAATTTTAACTCGATTTGGTTTGATTTCAAACACCCATACAAACACCAACATAAAATTATATTTTCAGAAATTAAAAGTATTTACGAAACATCTTTGATAACATTCTCAAAAATATTTTTTTCAAAAATGTAATCAAATTCATGAAATATCCGACCTCTAATAGAAAAGAGTTCAAAATCATGTGCAAGATATTTCTGTTTTGTTGTTAAAATTGATTGTTTTAAGATTTGTTTTAAAATATCTGAAAAAATTAGTTCGCCGAACACGTATTTTTTAGTTATTTTGTCTTTAATCATATCATTACAGATCCTCAACTGAAATTAGGTTATTTGTGTTTGCACTTTGGAGTTTTATTGTGTTTCTTGATAAATCAAATGATCAATAACGACAACCAGAATTAATTTTAAATCAAAATGAAATAAATTAAAATCATATATTTATTTATTGTAAAAATTAATGGATAATTAATATAAATCATATATTTATTTACGATAAAATTTGTTAAAAGTATAAAAATTAATTTTGTAACTTTAAAATTAACAGGAAGAAGACTTAAGAACAAGAATTAAAATTTGTTTGAAATGATTTTTTGCTTTTAATTTTTTAAACATGTTCTAAAATTATTCTAAAAAATTGTTTAAGATAAGTTTTTAAAAATAAAATGAATTTAAAACTTGTTCGGAATGGAAAAAAAAAAAACAATTGTCGAAAGCAATTGAGTTTTTTATCCATCATTTTGCGATGACCTTCTTTTTCTTACAAAGGGGGAGATGAAATTGTATTTTATTTATTTTCACAATGCCATTAAAAAAGGCAGTATTTATATTGGTAAATACAATTTCTAACGTAGTCTCTGCTGTTGATTACAATTCAGAGTAAATTACATTGATTTTATAAAGTATGTTTTTATTACGTTTGATATCTCTTTATTTTTGAACCTTACAAAAAACTCTCATTCATTATACTGAGATGTCTCTTAAGCGTAAATCGTTGCAATAATCCCCTCTTAAGCGTAAAAACTATTACACTAATCTCCCTTAAAATACTTAAAGTGATGTAAAAGAATAAAGGAGTATCAAATATAACGAGAGTAAACTTCAATATAATCTACTCTAAAATTTATTACAATCAATACAAAATAATTAAATAATAAATAAGACTAAAAAACTATGGCTTATAATAAATTTTAACTAATAATAAAGAAAGTAGAATGTGTTAAAAAAATAAAAATATGTTACAAACATTTCTCTAATTAAATTTATCGTTACATTTTTTTCTAGAGGGCAACATCTGAAGTTAAAACTTGTATAAGTTACTTCCATTCTATCATTCTGAGATCTGTTTCCATAACAAGAAAAAAATAAATTAGTTAACAACATAGTAGTATGGAATGGTTGAAAAATATTAAGTAGTCAATTAGTCATGATTTTTAACTTTTTAAGAATGTGCTCCTCATGTCCATGTCCATGAATATTGAAAATCATTTATTAAAAAATGTTAAATCTTTAAATGAATTTTATTAATTTTAAAAAATTAGTTACTAGTTTCCATTGTGAGTAGAAGATACCAAGTTCTAGTTGGAAAAAAAATAGTTAACCCAGCACATTTTTTAGCTCTTTTGTTTTAAGAAATAAAAATGATTTTTGAAAAAATAAACAAATCATGACCCAGGCAAAAATTCTGCAGTGACAATTGACAACAATACTATACACCAAAATAACTCATAGGATCGGGACACTGGTAGAAGATCTCAATGTACACATAAGTTTAAATTATTTATTTAATGAGAAAAATATGTGTTTAATTTTTATTATGTGTAAGAAAAATTAGACCAACCACACAAGAATTGATCTCTAATATAGTGAATTGGACATATGATATCTGACCGAGAAAAAAAAAATACTCAACGCGAAAATAAAATACTTTTTTGGCTGACTTCCAAAATAAAAAGACTACTGCAATTAATATATACAATAAAAAATATAAGTAATAAATTAATGTTCATGTCCGTGTGCAATGTTAGAGAGAGAGGGGGGTAGGTGTGGGATTGACCGAACCTGAATCTCCTTCACGCACAAGACTTATCATGTTCCATTTCCTAAAAATCCTTAACCAACAAACCAATATATAAACCCTTTAACCCTTCCCTGTCTTCTCTCAGCTTTGACGTTCCCTCTTCAAAGAGAACGAACACCAAGTTTCAGAGTGCAGAGAGAGCAGAGCCCCAATCAGCAAATTCAAGCAGTACTAGAACCAATAGGCAAATAAATTCCCTTTCCAGCCCGAATTTTTCTTCTTAATTAATTTCATTCAAGTCCTTTAATATGCAGACCCTCAATCAACCGTGCCCCAACCCTCTCAACTATCTCACCCGGGCGCGTCACTCGGCTATTCGGGTCGCTCCGACCCGATTCACCGTCAAATGCGGCTACGGATTTGAATCCGCTAGTTTCTCGCAGGGAGTCGGCGCGAGCCGAGCCGATTGGCAAAGCTCGTGCGCCATCTTAGCCAGTAAAGTCGTGTCGCAGAGGGAAGATTCTCCCGCCGACGGCGACGACGACAACAACAACAACAACGTCAGCGCCGTGAACGGCCACAACGCCGCCGTAACCAATGTAAATCTCGTACCTGTCAAAGCCGATGATGAAAACATCAAGCCGATTCCGCCAAAGCCGCTCACGATCTCCGACCTGTTGCCGGCGCCGATGCACGGCTCACAGCTGCGCGTGGCGTACCAAGGCGTTCCTGGCGCGTACTCCGAAGCCGCGGCGGGGAAAGCGTATCCGAACGGAGAGGCGATTCCGTGCGACCAGTTCGAGGTGGCGTTTCAAGCGGTGGAGCTCTGGATCGCGGATCGGGCGGTTTTACCGGTTGAAAACTCCCTCGGCGGATCGATCCACCGGAATTACGACCTCCTCCTCCGCCACCGCCTCCACATCGTCGGCGAGGTCCAGCTCCCGGTGCACCACTGCCTCCTCGCTCTCCCCGGCGTCCGCAAGGAGTTCCTCAAGCGCGTGATCTCACATCCGCAGGCCTTAGCACAGTGCGAGCACTCACTTACAAAACTCGGCCTCACCGTTGCGCGTGAGGCTGTCGATGACACCGCCGGCGCTGCCGAGTTTGTCGCCACGAACGACCTCCGCGACACGGCGGCGATCGCGAGCGCGCGCGCGGCGGAGCTCTACGGCCTCCAGATCCTCGCAGACGGAATCCAGGATGATCCGAACAACGTGACGCGGTTCGTGATGCTGGCGCGCGAACCGATCATTCCGCGCACGGATCGCCCGTTCAAGACGAGCATCGTGTTCGCGCACGATAAAGGAACCTCAGTGCTCTTCAAAGTGCTTTCCGCGTTTGCGTTCAGAAACATAAGCTTAACAAAGATCGAGTCCAGGCCTCACCGTAGCCGTCCGATTCGCGTCGTTGATGATGAGAGTGAAGGAACCGCGAACCACTTTGAGTATCTGTTTTACATTGATTTCGAAGCTTCTATGGCTGAGGTTAGG
This sequence comes from Glycine latifolia, assembly GCA_013407115.1. Classification (NCBI taxonomy): domain Eukaryota; kingdom Viridiplantae; phylum Streptophyta; class Magnoliopsida; order Fabales; family Fabaceae; genus Glycine; species Glycine latifolia. The sequence goes on along the minus strand of CM023951.1, from coordinate 14,299,117 downwards.
GCACAGAACGCACTTGCTGAGGTTCAAGAATTCACGTCCTTCTTGCGAGTGTTGGGGAGTTACCCTATCGATATGACACCGTGGAGTCCCTCTTGTCCGCGCCAAAACTAAGATTGCCAACAACTTCTTCTACGTTCCCTTACTGTTGCAGTGTCAAATATGATTCTGAATTTTCCATTTGTGACAAAAAAGAAAGGACATTGTTTTATTTCGCTTTTATGGTATATATTTCTTTTTTAAAGTAGAGCGTCTCAACGACAGTGTAAATACTGTCCCCTAATTATTTATAAAGTACTTTAAAATAGATAATAATATATGAAAATGAAACTATTTTTCCTCTTATTTTAAGTTTGTTAAGATTTAGTTGTTTTTTAAAAATAAATTCATGAGTTGATTGCAGATTTGGGTCAAAAAATGGCGTTAAACTTTTGGTGGCTAGATAAGTATTTTGTATTGCAAAAATGTGCTTATGTGTTTGTGTTTGGACTTTGGTGTTCGCCATGTTTGGGGTGACGAATATTTTATGTTTGAAGCTTTTGCACGTGTAGAAGACTATACAGGAAAGGGGATAGAATATTCGGCTTGGCATCTCACTAGGTATTTTCATATTCAGTCTTGTAGTTTACTACTTCACTCGCAATGCGAACTGAATAAACGTGATGGCTATGTTACAAATCTATTTTTTTCTCCAAACTTTATGTTACAATTTGTATTTAATCATTTTTTATTTTAATTTTCATGACGACTATAAAGTATCATATTTTTTATTTTAAATATTTCATATGAGAAATAGTAGAAATATTTTTACTAGACAATAGTTATTAAAAAATGATATTTTATGATTATTAAAATATTTTTTCTTTTGAATAAGTAATATTATGTACTGGAAAATAATTCATTCTGTGTAGAAAACAAATTATCATTTCTTATGTTTCATTCGTTTTCATAAATTTAACATCAACCACAACTTTCAAATTTCAAGCTTTGAAACCCCTTTTCCCCATAAAATATCGTTTGATATATTTGACACACATATGTCTTTAAACCAAAACTTCACACGGAAATCTAATATTAATTGTTTTTAGGTTAAATTTTAATTTTGGTCCCCTTATAATTCCAAATCTACAATTTTGACCTTCAAAAATCAAATATTGACATTGATGTATATCATATAAGTGATGATGTAGAGTTTATATAAGTTGTTGAGATGATGATTATGTGCAAAATTATTAAATGAAGTGAGAAATAAAAAGTCTTAATAAAAATTGAACTCATGATCTTTTTATTTATACACAAAATAATAAACCACTAACACACTTTATTTGTTTGGTTAATTAAATTAGCATTATTTTTATGAATCATTAGTCAAAAGTTATTAATTTTTTTTTTCAAAATATCAAAATGTATAATTATTTAATATATAAATCTTTTTTATATTTTATATCATTTTTATCTTTTTATTTTGAATGGTTTACATATTTTTAATTAAATTTCATACATTAATATTTAAATTATTTATATAATTTTTTTAGTAAAATGATACTAATATACAGATTATTTTTACTCTAACTATTTAAATAAAATTAAAAATATTTATATATTAAATATTTTTTAATTTATAAATTTTGATAACTTGGAGAAAAAAATTAATAAATCTTGACTAATAATACATAGAAAATAATGTTAATATGATTAATTAAATAAAATAAATATTTTATTGTCTTGTCTATGAATAATTTTATGAAAATAATTTGTATATTAAAATCAAATTAAAAAAATCATGTAAATAATTTACATATTATTTTATAAAATTTAATTAAAAATGGTAAAATAAAAATAAAAATATGTAAACTATTCAAAATAAAATATATAGAATGATATAACATAAAATTAAAATTTATATACTAAATATTTATAAATTTTGATAATTTAAAAATAAATTAATAACTCTAGATTAATAATAATATATTAGTAGTTTATTGTCTTGTCTATGAACAAAGGGTTTATGATATCAAGGCTCCAAGTTGTTACATGTTGTTTTCTTTATAATTTATATTGATATTCAACATTTTGATTAATTATTTAATTAAAATATATCAATTAAGAGTGAAATGTGTTTTATACAGTAAATTAATTATTTTTTTATCTTATTAAAAATCATTAACTTTTATAATAATTATTTTAAGTAATATATAATAAATAATTAACCCGGCCGGTCAAAAAAAATTATCAAGACTAAAAACATTTAGACAAGTAATAAAAATGTAGAGTAATCAACATCCAAAAGTTTTAACATCTAGACACTACTAAAAATGAAAGCTTTTACAAACACATTACAACAGCTATATATAATCGTCCTTCATTTAAAACTGTCAAGTTTTGTTTGCCATAAACTTCCATAATCTACATTTCTATAAAAACAACAGTTTTAGATCATATGTTACGATGGTTCAAACCGTCATAAAGTTGTGTATAGATTGAATGGTAGATGATTTGGCAATGTTTTTTTGTTTGTTTAAGGAAGTCATCAACAAATGCTATAAATATAAGAATATAATAAATCAATAATCGAAGATGATTAAGAAGGAAATTAATGTAAGAGAGAAGATAGTCATATATATACAGTACTAATTTCTTGGGCGGCAGGTTTTGAGAATGAGGGTTTGGTGAGGAAGAGAGAGCATAGTGATGAAAGGGGTGTACTTGTAGTGGTAGGTGAGGATGTGCTTTGTTATTATTGTTATGTTCATTAATTGTTAATTAATTATATGATTTGTCGTTGATAGTCACTGATGCTTTCATTATCTCTATTCTCTAGCTTACGAATCAATTAAATCTCCACTGCACGCCCTCCTTACTTGTTCCTTTCCCATTTAGTTTTTTTTCTCTTTTCATTATAGTAGTACTGAAGCATATAGTTTTGCATTATTATGTTCAACCATTAGTGGAATACATTGCTGAAAATGAGTTGATGTATTCAAATGAACTGCTTATATATGCTCAACTTGCATAAATTTATTTAATTTAAGTGATTTGAGTCAGGCTGAATATGAATTTGTTTTTAGCTCTATGATATCAACTAACTTAAATTTCAGGGTTTTTTTGAGTTGTTTATTGATCTGTGTCAACTTAGTTTTTTGGTTCAATGATTCCAGCTATATATATATAATACTGGTAATAATAATGATCTATTAAAAAAATGACTTTAATGGATATGACATTATAGGAAAGTATGAAATCCTTAATGAATACAGTTTGGTTGGTATAAGTTGAACTTGTGGAAGAGGAATTGATTTTTATATAGTACATTTTTAGAGATGAACGAAATTTTTTAAGTGTGATTAAACTTCAAACTAAAAAATTATCTAACAGATTGTGTTTGAAAATGTGTTAAAATCATACTAAATGAGAAAACATGTTTTCCAATGCAAAATTTGTAAAGCAATGGAGGACTTACTTTTGCATTGCGTCAAAATGAACGCAAACACAAACACATGCGTAATCTGTTCAACAAACATAAGTTTGCAAGAATATCTAAGATTCTACTAAAAAGCCAAAAATCTTAATTATAGTGATTAGAAGAAAAAAAAAAGCATTGTATGAAATATTACTAAAAGGAATTAGAGAAACTCATGTGATGGTGGAATTCTTGCATTGTAGATGCCCTTATAAACGATACATGTGGATTGTATAAAAAAAAAAACCAAATTACACTAACTACTCCTAAAAGTTTAGTAAAATTACATAAGTTCTCCCATTTTTTCTATTTTTACACTAATCTTCCTTAATTATTTAAAAAAAAAGTACACCAACACTCCCTCATAAGTTATACTAACTCTCTTAATTATTTGAGGAATATAATATCGGTGCTCGCAAGGGAGATTGTTATAAATATCAAATTATAAAGAGAGTTTTTTGGAATTTCACAAAATCTCATGAATAACTAGTACAATTTATTAAAAAATAAACTTAATTATGTTTTTAATTTCTTAAATTAAGATCTATTTTATTAGTATCGCAAATAAAAATTTATAGTGTCTCGGCTAAAATTTAACTGGCTAAAAATACAAAATTTTATTTGAGAAGAAAAAACTATAAAAAAAATTGAATTTAAGAGATTAAAAAATACAATTTTTATTTGAGAGATTAAAAAAATTCATAGTTATAGTTGAAGGACTAAAAAGAGAAAAAACCCAACATGTTGGAAAGGTTTATCTTGATCTGATATTGCAAAATGGTCCATGGTCAACTTCTTTGCGTTGCCACGCCACCATCACCTCCCCGATATTGCAAATGATTCTAAATGGATGAAAACCTGTCGTAGTAAATTCATGGAAATTTGAGTTGCACTTTACAATAAAGACCATATACAAATTTACCTACAAATAAAACAATCACAAGGACTAAATGAGAAATGAGAAGAGATTATTATGTTAAATTATGTTTCACCTAAATTATTTTGTTAAACCCTACAAAAATCATTATGTTTCAGAAGATGGATTTAGGTAGGATGGGTTTTGCCGCCAGGCTATTTCTAAACAGATTTTCAGTTTGATGACTTGGATTGGACCCAACAGACATCAAATCGGTGTGTTAGGTTGAGTAATACTTGGTCCACAGTGAAATAAACTTACGTTATTGGGTCAACCCAATTAATTAGGTTAGGGTGAAAAATTAACGAAGAAAAGAAAAAAGGAAATTGTTGAGAGTGGGATTTGAACCCACGCCCTTTCGGACCAGAACCTTAATCTGGCGCCTTAGACCAACTCGGCCATCTCAACTACATGTCATGCTTTGGAGTAACTTAATTGTTATCACATTTCTTACCCTTGCACGTTAGATCAGGTTTCAACACTAGACGAGTTTTGTAATTTATAGATACATTAAAAATTTGAAACAATGTAAAAAAGATTTAACATTTCAATATTTTATGATATGTTATTTATCCAAATGACATCTTAGTTAGATGTGAGAATGAAAGTAAATGACATAAAACGGGCCAATTGTTTTTAATTTACACAAAAAATTATACTCTCTTTCCAATTATGAAATAAAATGAAACTTATTTGAAGGATCTGTCGTGAATCCAAGTTTTGGGCAAATAAACAAACTTTGGTATTTCTTCTTGCTGTGACAAGAAATTTAGGAAATTGGCAGGGGTCAACTTGACTAATCCATTATCCAACATTGCCTTTACCAAATCAAATCAACACCAACTATCCATTATCTAACGCTTTGTTTTTCTTCTCAAAGATGCTTTGATAACGATAGTGATTAGTGATGCATTCATCCATCTTTATTTTCTACAATATTTTTTTTCTTACAATGATATTACCCCTATACAAAAATTCCTGATATATGACCCGGATTCGGGAAAATTCACCGGCATATGATATCGCAAGCTTATAAATATGATGTCATCATATAATGACTGCAATAACATATATTAATAGTTTTGGGGGATGAGATGTCTCTAGCACAGGTTTTGAAGACCTCAGTAGTAATTAATCGGTTTCTTATAAATATATATTTATTTAATTTCTTCTATTCTTTCTATCTCACTCTTTTTTTCTTATCTCATTATTTTATATATCTTCTTTTCTTTCTTTTTTACTACTCAAATATACTTTTAAAATGAGGTGACACTTATAATTTTCCAATTCAATTCATAATAGAATTACTTGATAAAAAAAACTATAACTACCCAGAATCTCATATTATCTTTAACATTATATCTCATTTTAAGATCTTAAGTCATTTTTTGATGGATTTCACAATGTTATATAAGATTCAAAATCTCTTTTATTTTTTGTTTTAGTGGTGAATCTCATTTTAAAATCTTAAGCCACTTTTTTAGGTCTTCTAATAAATCTCATCTTTTAATTTTTTCTTTAGAGTTATTCACAATAGATCCTGCTATTTGAAATCTTTAAAGTTCTTCCATAAGAATTCATCCTACATGTTAAAGATCCCAAACCTATGTCTAGTGGTAGATATTATAAAGAATAGATCTTGAGCTCAAAAACCTAGCTCAAGTTCCGACATTAAAGATGCTATCATCCAACCATAGTTGTCCTATAATATTTTAGGCTAAAATATATCTTTCATTCCTATAAATATTGAAAAGTTTGAAATTCGTCCCTGCAAAATTTTCAGTATGTTTTTCGTTCTTGTGAAAATTGAAGTGTGTTGTTTTTTGGCCTAGAGTCATGCTTAGATGAATCCGAGCTTGCATGACATTTTTTAAAACGTAAATTATAGGCTAAAATATGTTTTTTGTCCCTATAAATATCAAAATGTTCATAACTTTCTTCACCTTCTCCATCCACCATGCTAATCTCTGAGAGAGGTGAATTCGGAAGCCAGGTTGTTGAGTTTGTTGGTGACGTTTGATTCCAATAGAACATTATATTTGTAACATTGAGTTTGAAAGTGAAGTGTTAGATTTTTTGAAGGAAGGGGAATTCAAAGAAGAAGTAGAAGATGACAAAGTGAATAAGGTGGTGTTGACCATTGTAGTTGAACAAAATATTTAAAAAAGAAAAAGAAAAAATTATTTATTTAAATTTGAAGAAGATGAATAAAGTTACAGAAGAGGGAGGTTAGGAAAGAGCGTTTTGCAAATTTGTAGGGGGTTTTTTGCATTTTGTGGCAAATTTTAACCCCAAAAATCACTCACTCTCATAGTAATTAATGGAACCAATGAAAAAGTGACTCATAGGTTCGGGTACCAAAAAGTAATAGATTTCAATTTTTCAAGGACGAAAAAAAGACTCAAAATTTTGTAGGGACAAATTCTGAACATTTTGATATTTATAGAGACGAAAAACATATTTTAGCCTATAATTTAAGTTTTAAAAAACGTAGGCTCGAATTCTTCCAAGTCTGACTTTAAGCCAAAAATCAACACATTTCAATTTTACGAGAACTAAAAATATATCAAAAATTTTGCAATGACAAATTTTAAACTTTTTGATATTTGTAGAGACGAAAAACATTATTTTAGACATTTGTTACGAAGTAATAAAATAATTAATCTTAAATATAGTTTTTATTTGGGTAAGCAATAATCCTATATTCAACCAATATTTAATCCCTAGAAGGGATAGAAAATATTTATTTCAGTAAAAGTATACATATACGCTCTTTGTACCTACTATCACACTTCCATCTTAATAATTTCTTAATTTACATTCTTTAATTTTTTTTCATGTGTTAATTTTTATTTATCATCAATCTCATGAACTTTACCCACTATATGTTGTTGGTAATGTAGGAACATGAGATATGAGATATATAACATTTTGAGTATAGTCTCTTTGTCATTTGTTGGTAGTTGTTTGTTTTATAAAAAAAAATAGCGTTTTTAACATAATAAGAATATTGTAGTAATTATAGTATATATTTTCAATAAAAAAATATTTTAACCAAACATGTGTTTTAATTATTCCTAAGAATATAAAAAATATTTCTAACTAATTTTATAAAATATCAAACATATTTTTTTATTAAATACCCCATCATATTTTATTCTTAAAATTAATATTCTCGAGAATAAAAAGATAGTCGTCCGTGAAAGAAATCCTGTCTAAGATTCAAGAAATCTTTAAAAATTTAGGGGCATGATTTAGGCTTGAAACTAACTCTCCATTAATTACATGGAAACGACAACTGTTACCAGCTCTAATTAAATTCAATTGTGGTGGAATAAGAATCAGATTCACCACTTTCTGCAAAGAAGCATTGGTTTAGGTTTTAATCTAACTATTTATTAATAACAAGGAAAAGGCAAATGGGACCAGCTAACTCTAAATTCAAAAGTGGAGCAACAATCTGCTTCGCCATTTTTTACAAAACCCTGCACTTTATGAGAAATGGAATCTCTTCTGTTTTCTATGCATGCATCAAACACCATCGAATGAAAAAATAAATCAGGTTCCGATAACAGAGTAAGCTTAGTTTCGTAAACTCGTCAAGTATAAAAAATGCACTTGCTCACAAGTCATAGTCAATTGATTTAAAGCTAAAAAAAATAATGAAATGGATTAGCTCATAATAGGTCTGTCAATCTTTGATGATAACGCAGTCAAGCTTTGATTCAAAGGCAATTATATATTACTCCCTTCTTCTTAAAATAATAATCATATTAAGTTGTGTATTATTTTACACATATAAAAAAATAATAATAAATAAAGGATATAATAATAATTTTATACAATTAATTTTATATCATCATACAAGGTTAGATTCCAATGATGGGTATAACTTTAAATGATTTACTTTCTATATAAGTTGATCTAGTGATGGAATTTGGCCACAATTTTTGGGGAGCCAAAATAGTAAAAAAAAAACCATATATTAAAATTTTAAAATAACATAATTATATGATTTTTTGGGGGCTTAGAAAAACTATTTTTACTGCTTCGTAGGCTTTGACAGAAGCAAAAACATTTGGGCTTAGAAAATTGTGACGATGTCCAAAAGAGAGGCTTGTCGACAGTGTACTGGGCTTGGAGAACAGCATAGACCATGATCAGACCGCTTGTAACATATATATATATCAAATTAAATATGATTTTGTAACACTTCAAATTTACACTCTTTACATTTTTTAAATTTATTTTAGTAATAAACGACACTAGTTTAATTTTTTATTTAATAAAAACAATAAATATAAAAGATAAGTATACAAATATAATATTTAACATATTTATATACTCCCACACACTGCACAAACATTTGTAGTAGAAAACATTAACCAAAAATTTCACTCTGGTGCTCCAATCCGTTCCCTTGATGAAATTGAAAAGAAAAAAAATTACATAACCAAATTGAATAGATTTTATAAATTAAATCAAAAAAGATTAAAAATCAAATTCAACCTAAATAATAAATTAGAGGGGAAAATTAATTTAACGCAAATAATAATATATGATATCTAAGCAACGGACAAGGGTCTAGTAGTATAATAAAATTTCCGATAACATGTCTCAGCCATGAACAATATAATGATATTTTTTGTAGATAACCTGCTTACAGAGATTCAGTCAATTCAAGCAACAAAAATAGCTTATTTATTCAATCTAAACAAGGGCCATCAGACATCAGACATTAGATAAAATTACCCAGGTGAAAGAATGACTTATTTAACAAATTTTTTCAATCCCAGTTTCTGTGACACCCTATCATCTTCCTTTGAAATTATAATTTAAAAATTAACATTTTTTAGGCGTAAACTTAAGTGTTAATAATTTAACACTCGACCTATTTAACTAATGTCAATTAATATACCACAATAATTTATTAATGGTTATTGGAGCATTGGGCTTCAAACGGTGCGTACCCAGTCGCAACTGAAATATTTACGAACAAATGAGTTTCTGTCCTCAATTTATGATCCTTACAATCAAATGGCGGATCCAGATTTTTTTAGTTGGATTAAAAAAAAGTCAATAATTATTATTATAAGCTTTTAATTTTTTAATTATTAAATTAGCATTAATTTGTTCTCTCTTTTCCCTTTGATGACTTTTTACATTTTTAAAAAACAATTATCTAACGGCGTCAACACTTATCATTTATGGAGAAAAAAAAAGACAATTACTTAACATATAAGTAAAAAAAAAAATTACATTACGAAGACAATTGTCATCATTGTCACACTGTGGATTCGCCGCTGCTTACAACAAGAGATTTAATTAAAAAGAGGAGAAATAATGCGCAATATTGCATGCTAATAAACATCTTTGAGAGAGGAAGAAATTGAGAGAAATTAAAATGTTATAAAATAATATAATGTGAGATATAATAATTGTACCTCAATGGTAGTTTGCGGATTAACTTATGATTTTAAGTTTTTTCATAATTACACATTTGAGATTAGCGGATTGTGTATCTTATCGATGATTTACTAATCGATTCATTATTTTTCATATGTGATTCCTAATCGACCTATCTATTAGAAATGATCGTCACTTTTTTCTATATTCCTAATTATAAGACTTTTTTCAAAGATTTGATTGTCTCTTTTTATAATTATTTTCTAATTTTAAATATATTAATTATTTTTTTACATATTTTTATTTAATTATTTTCTCTCCAAACATTAATAAAAAACAAGTAATTAGATAAAGAAACAAAAGAATATAATTTTAGAATGATATAATAAATAATTGATAAATTTAATATGATAATTTTTTTAAAAGAAATATAATTAAGAAGAAAGGACTAACAATGGACAATTCCTTCTTACTACCGTGCAGAATACAGAACAAAAGGAAGCACTCACAACACGTCACACAAGTCACAAGTCACATGAACCTACTCTACTCTATTGATTTCAACACGACTTTTGAACAGAACGGGGGTAAAAAAAAATTGTTAATTACGACTTTTCAGTCAAAAATCATAACCATTGTTATGACTTTTATTTTTTTTAATTGAAATAGTAAATATTTTTATGACTTTAATGTATTTTTTTTAAAATTTATGAATTCAAAGTCGTAACAAAATTATTTTTTTTTATAATTTTAATGGAAGTCGTAAATGATTTTACGACTTCCTAAGTCTTAATTTTTTTTTGGTTTTACGACTTTAAAGTCGTAAAATTATTTTTTATTTTTATTTTTTTGGACATACGACTTCAAAGTTTGTATGGCCCCTTTTTTAAAAAAATATTATATATTATTGTTTTAATTTTATTTACGTTTGAATTTTTTTAAAA
>CM023951.1:14239869-14287994 GCA_013407115.1 Glycine latifolia | reverse complement strand
CTTGTTTATTTTTTTTACGTTTAAAAATCGTAAACATATATACAACTTTAAAAAGTCGTATATATATTTAAGACTTTAAAGTTGTATGGTGTTTTTTTTTTTTCTTTTTGCACCCACGACTTTAAAGTCCACCTGTATATTAAGGAATGTTTAATGCATCTCTAGTTTTTATAAGTTTCTATGTAAAAATTGAAACTTGCTAATTGTACTACATTTTTATTAAGTAGAGTTTAATCTTTTCTTTTAAATCTTAAATTACAAATGGTAATATTTTTAAAATATACCCCAAATAATTATGACATTGTGTTAACAAAAGTAAAAATAATTATATTTGTAAAAATTCATCAACAAAATCAATATATTTAATTAACAAAATCAAAATAAATATATGTTATTTTATATTTTACAAAAGAGCTAAATTTAGATGAAAATATTTTCTTATTAATATTAACTTATAATATATCAAATAAGATTTAAATATTTTTTATTTTGTTAGTTAATTTTTGTAATTATCATTAAGTTAATTAATAATTTGGTACATTTAAAAATGTTTTGTTTACTTAAAAGATATAACATCTCGTAATTATCTATACAAAGAAGTTCTTAACTAATATTACAAATTAAATAAAAGTAAAAATAATATTTTAGGTAAATGAAATATTTTTATTTTTTAAATAATTAAATTAAACAAAATAAAAAAAATTATACAAAATATTAAATTAAACTACAAAATTTAAATTATTTTTATTTTTAAATAATTAAATGAAACTAATTTTTGTAATTTTTAAAAAAATTTAAATGAAAATAAAATTAAAACAAATAATTTTTTAAAAAAAAAAAGGGGACCATACGACTTTGAAGTCGTATGTAAAAAAAAACAATTTTACAACTTTAAAGTGGTAAAACAAAAAAAAATTAACACTTAGAAGTCATAAAATAATTTATGATTTTCATTAAAATTGTAAAAAAATAATAAAAAATTATATTACGACTTTTGAAGTCGTAAATTTTTAAAAAAAATTACATTAAAATTATAAAAATATTTATGACTTCAATTAAAAGAAATAGAAATCACAGGAATGGTAACACCGGTTACGATTTACCCCACTTAGCAATTTATTTAAATTCTACCCCAAAATGGTAATTAACTTTTTTTTTACCCCTTTGGGTACAAAAGTCATTTCAACACTAACCTCTCTGTTAAGCGGAACAAGTTTGAGCTTCGTAAATTGTTAGGGTTACTACGGGCATTTCCAATACTTGCGGTGCCATCTACAAAAGTTGCTGACACATAATACGCTCATGCTAGACTCGTAGTCTTTAATTTGATTCTCTCCCTTCAAAGCTTTTCACAAATTAAGTCTATTAACTTTGAATGTAAGGATCCACTCACAATATGCTAAATCTTTCACTATAGACAGTCTATTTATTTTAATTTATTTTTTGTCAGGAAGATTGAGGGGGAGAGGTTCCTTCATTAAAAGTATTTTATTTATCTTGTGACGAAGAATTTTACAATAGAACTTCAGAGAAGGGGATTTTCTCTCGATAAATCTTTCGTTAAAAACATTCTATTTATTTTATGATAGAATTTTTAATGGAGGATCAAGTCTATTACTAATTCCATTGTTAAATACTCAGCAAAAAAAAAATCCATTGTTAACTAACATAATTTCATTTCATCATATGAACTTATGATCCGTACGTCACTAAAATTGTTTCTGTATTTGTTACTAAATTTATTTTTTCTAAGTAAAACATTTATATTAAATGTTTAAATAAACAACTTAATTAAGTGATAATAATATTCTTCAAAAAATTAACTGATAATAATCTCTTGTCACATAAAAGGTTAGATAATAAATTTAAACATGAGAGTTGTTGAAATAAATTAAAGACAACATATTTTTATTGAGTTTCACCGTAAAGCTTACAATTTCTTTTTCTGAAAAGGCTGACAAAAATATCTTAAAAAATCTTATAAAAATCATAAATTGTTTCTATAAGTTTAAATGATTTGTGTAAATTAAACCTTTTTTTACGAAATAAATTAAACCTTTTTCAGAAATGAATCCAAAAAAGTTCCCTTTTTTTTTTACTGCAAATAAAAGAAAGAAAAGTTCTCATAATCTATAAACTTCACAATTACAAAAAAAAATTAAAGGAAAAAAAAAAAAAAAAAAAAGGTAGTTAATCCAAACTTGGGGGGGGGGGGGGGGGGGGCCGGGGCAGAAGTTTTGCAGATTAATCCGCAATATTCACCCATTACCCAATACACCCACAGTGAGTCATGTTACTATACGAAAGAGTATATATAATAAATCTATAATTATATTATTTATATATATAAAGGGAATAAGATATTTTAATATGCACATTTTTATGTTTATTTTAATTTTATAACTACATTCATAAATTATTATTTTATTTTATAATTATTTTCATAAACTCCTCACTAACTTTTATTATATTTATTTTTTTTATCTATTGTAATAAAAGAAGGTTGGCAAATCTAACATGTCATGCTAGGAGCAAATTTCAACTTTGTAATCTAATCTAGCTATCATCCTCACACCAAGTCTTAGGCTCGATTAAAATGTGTCAAGGTAGCACACTCTTTCTTCTTCATTCACACAAAGGAGCAAGTGACCGAACCACCACCAAAAGCTAAATGCAGAGCAAGAAGCAATAAATTTTTTGGAAAAGCAGCAGCAAGCACTATGGCACTGCATTCTCACCAACTATAACCAGTATACTCCTCACCAACTCTGGTACTGTCTTTGGCTTTTCTCAATTTCAAATTTCAAATTTAAAATTGAACTTTAGGTTGCTCAATCCTATTCCTAACGTTTTTTTCCTTCTCCTTCTTTATCAATATTTTTTCCTTCTATTTTTTGTTTTTCAGTGATTTTATTTCTTGTCAATAAGGGCTGAGGATGGCTGTGGAGATTTTATATCTTTAAGCTTTGTGAGCATTGTGGTTTGGAAAACATGAAGCAGAACCGCGAAATTGTTAGTATCTATTTTGTTTATTCTTGCATGCTAAACATGAATAACTGAATTTGTTTTCGGCTGCCATCGTTTTGGTTTGTGAATCAGAAGTAGAACTGCGAAATTGTTAGTATCTATTTCAAACTCTATATTGATTGTGTCAAAGCAAAAAAGGTATGTGTTTTTGCTGCTTTATTTCCCATTGTGGCTTAAAAAAATGATGAAAAGTGCTTGAGAAAAAATAGAGTTATTCTATTCTTAAAAAACATCTTTTTAAAGATAAAAATTTCGTGTGAAACTGATTATTGATGTTGTGGATATCTGCCTTAATGTATGAGAATGTTTGTTAAACCATGTATTTGACTTTCTTAGATTTGTTTTCTCACTTTTTCATGAAAGTTTATGCATTCCACCTATTTGTTCAAACTCCTATGCCAATCATGTTCCTAACTAAGTTTATTTAGGCTTGCATTTGGGTTGTTTGATGCATACCATTTTTCAATTGTTATGGTTCCCATTGTTCACCTTTTATATTCATATTCTCTTCAATTAGTTCTCAATTTTAACAATTTCAACAGGTTACGGGTTTCATATATGGAAACAACTCAAACAAGAACAATGACATAGCAACCAAACCAAAGGATTGATTGATTAGCATTCATGTGAGTTTGTTGCCTTACTTCACTTAGTCCTACACAAATTCCCCATTCATGTGAGTTTGTTGCTCTTACGGGTTTCACTCACTTAGTGCAATTTAGTTGCATTAAGTAATATTGTAGCAATCTTTTTTCTATTACAATATTAGTTCGAATCTCATAAATTTTTTGCATGTTTTCAATTTGATTAGCCAAGTGAAGATGCTGAGTATTCAACTCTTACCAAAGTTGAACTAAAGAAGTTGTTTGCCATGAAAACGTTATATAGAGCTTCTTCTCACCCTTAAGAAATGTCTTTGTGATGCACATACTTTCTTACATAACTTCAATTGAGTTCACTTTTGTCCTATAAAACTTTGTTTGCTTGGTATGTAATGGGTGATTTGGTGATTTTATTATGTAGATAAAGGACTTGAAGGAGGTAACTTTTTCATCTAACCAAGAGAAGTCAGAAATGAAGAGGATGGCATGGAAGGTTGAAGGGGACAAAGGACACGAACCTCAAGCAATTAAGGGTGGTCGGCCCTGTCAGCTATCACAATTTGGTTATTGAGCTTGGCCCCATGGAAATATAAACTTTCCTTTTGAAAATTTAAAATAGGTCAAATCATCATTGATGATTTTATTTGAAGGAAAAATAAACATGTTTCCCATTAGCCACTTGCTCGATTCAGAATCTGAGCGACCAACTTTCATTTTTTTCCTCTTTTTTTTTCTTTAAATTTTGTTATTTGTATGCCATTACTGCATCAAATATGTTCATACTAGAAGTGTAACTATTTGATTGTACACTGACAAAATAGGAAGAACTGTGAACTCATTTCTAAATTTAGCAAGAGAAATGAATTTGTGTTATTTGTATGCCTGTGATTTTAAGTTTTTGGCATTATTTTGATTATGTTAACTTATGTCTTTATGGTTATTTCTCTTTCAAACCCTTTTAATTTTTGAATTTTATGGTTCTGGCGCTGTAAAAGTTTTTTTGTTGATGAATTGTGTGATCTAAATTACTATTTTTTCTAACTTATTTCAATATTTTTTGGTTTTGTGCTTTTACCTGTTTGTTGCTCAGGCTATCATAACTAAAGAAAATAATGCCACGAAACATGTGGGTATGGAGTTATATCAACTTTTTTGTTTCTTACATGTCTTAAGTCTAAGGTTTAAATGCCTCTAAAACAAATGACTTATGAACATATATGATGCATGTAGCCACCAGTGCAAATATTCAAACATTGATGCTGCAAAACTGCTTGTGCTTTTAATACTGAGTGTTATGCCATTACTTTTTAATTTATTTGAAAAAATTTAGATTCATATTTGATCTAATTGTTGTTATAATGTTATATAGGAAAATCACAAAATGCCAAACAAAGAAGCAACAAATGACTTTTCCACTTTTGATTTTTAAATCATTTTATGAGCATTGACTTCATGTTGACTTGGGTCCAGGCAACAGCTACCAGGATATACTTCACTGTAACAAGAGACTTTTCTATCTCAAAGGCCTTGAAAGACACAAGCATCATGGATGCTTACATAATGCATTCTGTAAGTATATTTTCGTGTCATTCTATAAAAAAAATATGGAGTTTGTGAACGTCTTTGACATAGTGATTATTACACACAGCTCAAATCTTTAATTTATTATAATTAAATGAGTCTTAATTGTTTCCTTACGATGGATTTTTATTTAATATAATTGCATTTGCCCCTTCAAATATTTTTCCATGTTCTGCAATTTATTCCTTTTCCCTCCTCCTGCAGGGGACTTCAACGTACATGCTGGAGATTGTTATGTCATGTGCTTCATTATGTATCATGCCTTCTGTCTTTTATATTAAATTTTTTTATTAGATCACTCATAAGTGGAACTCAATGCTCAGAGTGTTCATGTGATTAACTGGTGTACTTAATAACAATTAATATAATTGTCAACTGTTGTAATTTGGCACCAATATAAATACCTTGACAATAGACCACAAGACAGCTTCTGACTTGGCGGAGGAGCTTCCAATATCAAAGGAAATTCTGGAGATCAAAGAGTGTCTTATTTGTACGGATGATGCGTCTTTTGTTTAAATGTTTGTGAGTAGTACAAACCAACCAGGTCAATTGTGAATGGAATTCACAAGAGAATGATATAAATATTCACTCAAAATAAGAAAAATATATTTTTGTTGTTATTAAATATTTATATTAGCCCTAAATATATTTCTAATATAATTTAGTGTTTTTTTTCTTTTTGTTGTTATAAAATAATTATTTTACTTGATATCATTTCTAAATAGTTTGAAGGAAGCATGCTCTTATTGTATCACCTTGGCCAAAGACTCAATTTCCAAGGAACACTAGCTCTGTTTAAAAGATTGAATATTTTCAGGCTTTGGTGTGTTCATATCTACATTTTGTTCTCTCATTCATCCTATTGAATACTTATGTGGAACATGATTCTTTTACAATTATATAGGGTGTAGATATAAACAATTATTTGAAACAAGCCTTTGTTTTTCGGTGCATTTGTGGTGATATTGTTGGTTCCTCTACTGGCAGTGACAGCAACAGTAGTACTCTCATATGAGTTGGATCTATCTTCCTTGCCAACTGATTTCCTCTTACCAAGTTCACCTTCTCTTCATTTTCATGCTTACTTAACACTTTTCTTTCTCACTTACTCTCACTTACATTAACAACACCCTATGAGATTATATATACTCTTTAAACATGACCTCTAAATTAATTACTATAAAATATCAATCATGCATGATTAATTAGAGATGCTCTGTTGTCTATCATGATTAATTTACAGTGTGAAGGAGCTTACAAGAGTGATGGCAAACGACTGACCAACTGGGATAACTACACTCATGGACCAGGTGTTAATATTATTAATTGAACTTAATTTGCTCACCTTTTCAATTTCGTATTTTATTTTTTCAACTCATCTTTTGTTCAATAAAATGGATTATTCCTTAATCAATTACTATTTGCAGGTAGAAGTATAATAATTGATTGAAGCAATGGGATATCGCCACTAATCAGGTGTCTAATTATTCATCCAAGTGTTGTTATTCAGTACAATTCATGCCCAATTTTTTTTCACTCTCTTTACTAGCTGTGTTCTAGAGTTGCACAGGTTTAGAGGTGCTGGCTATACAAAGCTTTGCCCAAATGGTATATTTTGGTTGTTATACTTTAAAATCGTAGCAGAATAGGACATAAGGTTAAGACAAGTGGTATATTTTGGCACTGCTTCTTCCTCTCATCAAATAGTAAGTTGGTCATTTATTTCATATTATATATTGCTCTACTATTTTCTTTATTCCTTTTTTTTTTCTCTTGATGGAGGTCGTATTGGAATAATTCTAAGTACATTGATGTCTTGCTTGGATCTTGCCTCTCAATGACTTTGTCTCTTAATTTGATTCCTAGGCTAAAAATGGGAAACTTAAAGAGGATGAAGCAAGAAGTTATTTCCATAAATTAATCAATGTCGTTGATTACTGTCATAGCAGAGGCGTGTACCACATAAATTTGAAGGTCTACTATACCATAATCTTATCCTGTAATTTAATTAACCGATTGATTGATTAGTCATTTGTTTGAGCAGGAATCAATTATTTTTTTAGTTAAATTAAGGATCAAACTCATATTCAATATTGAATGCACTTTGCAGCCAGAGAAGCTTCTTCTGGACTTAAATGCTATTCTGAAAGTTATATATTTTGTATTTAGTACATATGCACAATAGGTAAGATTATATATATACACACATATTTGCCATACAATTAGCTTATGCTCATTTTGTCTAATAGGCATCTTATTTGCATGTGTTGTGCTTCTCTTATCATCTATGACTTCACTTGCTGTTGTTTTGCTTAGGATTAGGAGGATGACATTTTATGT
Organism: Glycine latifolia; assembly: GCA_013407115.1. Taxonomy (NCBI): domain Eukaryota; kingdom Viridiplantae; phylum Streptophyta; class Magnoliopsida; order Fabales; family Fabaceae; genus Glycine; species Glycine latifolia. The sequence continues at coordinate 14,280,441 of CM023951.1, read as the reverse complement.
TGCTCTTGTTTCTTCATTTGTGATTTCAGGAGACATCTATTTTATTTTATGTTGCTCTTATTATAACATCAACTTTGTCATTTGAAGGGACCCTTAAAGAAGAACAATATTCTCTAAAAACTATCAGCAGAAGATACCAATGTTTTTTAATCTCATTCCTTTCCATCTTTCTGCTTTTTAAAGATTTACTTTTGGACATTTTATTATGTATCTTTGATGTGTGCAACAAATGTATTGACTAATGACAAAGTTGATGGCCTTCGAAACTACTTAGAGGTTTCACTACCCACCAGAACTGCTCAGGTTGATAATTTCGTTGTTGTTACATTATACTTTATTCCAAATTTATCATAGTTATACAATCAAATAACTGAAATATATCTAAGTCGAAGTTTATTTTTTCTAGGTTTTCATTGGCTCTTCTTTTATATCAATAACTATCACCAATAAGGAAAAAAGAAAAGTAAAACTAAACATATTTTATTGATTTGTGCACCCCATTTATTGCATTATGGGCAGTTCACAAATAAATGCAAAAAGGTTTAAAATACTAATTATCTGATTTTATTGAACTCTATTCTTTGGGTTGAAAATATTGTTCTCTTTTAATGTGTGGGCTCATACCATTCTAGCACCTTTTAAATACTCAGTTTGGTGTCATCTCGAAATTGTAAAACACAAATTATCTGAATTTTGGGAGCTCTATTCTTTGGGTTAAAAATATTGCATCAACTCAAACCATACCAGCACCATTTTGCTAATAAGAAAAGTCTCCACCACCCAAAGAGATGGGAAGAACATTCACTCCATCAACCACAACTTTATCAATAGTTGACACAAAAGGATAAGGTCAACAGAAGTCGCATTTATATCATGAGTAAAGAATAAAAAACTGAAATATTCATTTGAATGAGTGTACATCTATATTAAGAGCTTTAAAAAAGGATAAGGTGAATTTAAGAATTTATTTTCTAGTGATTGATTCAATAGTGAAAATAAACTTAGAAAATAACCAAAAATTATGTAAGATAATTTGTTACTCCTTTTCATTATACTATGATATAGATATGTATGTCTCTTTCTCCTTTTCATTATTTTCTAACTAGGCACAACAAGCTAATCATTAGTCTTGTGAAATTAAACTCTAGGTACACAATAGGAAGTAGCTGAAGCCTATGACATTAGCTGCTATATAATTAATTTATTCAATTTGAAGGCTATATATGAGTTGGTACTTGAGTCACCTAGCTTCCATTTTCTCTCCAAGAAAGCAATTGACTTGGGTATTATAGTTCCAAGAATTTTATGCTTTAGAGCATGATTTCCAATGTTTTTCTATTGTCTACTTTACAAAATTGAATTTGGTTTTTTCCTATAAATCTTTTGTGGATATCTAATTTCCTATAGCATATTATATTATTAACTTTGCAAATTTATAGACATGTTTATTGTCCTACAACTTAAAATTTCTAGATCAATTATATATAGAATATGAACAATTACTATTCTAATTAAATTAATAGGCACACCACATAGAGTGTCACTAGGTAGCAGTGCACACAATATTATATTCATACCTTTGATTATATTTTTTTCTTCAACAAAGAAAGAAATATTTGTAAATTAGCATTTTTCTATTATAAATCATAAAAAAATGACGTTCACTTAAATTGTTACATTTATGAATAGAGTGGAAGTTATGACTATGATTTAATTTTTTGTTTTTTCAAACCTGGTAAGTTTTTGGTGTGTGAAACATTTCGTTGTGATTAATGTTGACTTCATTATTGGTTAAAATCCTATTCATCAATTTATTTCTAATGCTTTTTCTCATTTTAATAGGATGCTACTGGACAAAGGGTATTGCATGCCTTTGAAGTTGATATGTCTATGAGCTCTAATACTTTTTCAAAATAATCAATATCCATCTCCCTTTTTTATTTCTAATATTTTTTCTATACCTTTTCTGCTCCTTAAAGATTGAATGACATTTCTTTAATTTCAGGTCAAGCAGAAATTTTGTAGCTTGAAACAAAAAGCTACAAGAAAGAATATGGTGATTTATTGTGTATGAACATGTAATAGTTAAAATGTTGTTGCTTGTAGGACAACTATTTTTCTACGGGGTGTTGGTGGCTTCTCGAAGTCATCTGATCCATTTTCTTATAAAAACTACCCCTGTTAACCATAATTCAACTGTGAAAATTCCTGAAAGTAAATTATTTTGGTTTTATTTCTCTAATTATTTGTTTAGAACATAGATTGGTTTTATTTCTCCTTATTATATGGTAACAATTTATTATTTCTCCCAATCTACAAATTATATTGGGACTGCTAAATAATAAGAATTCGGGGAGCTTTTCCTGCTTTCCATTTATGGCTTAACTTGCTGAGCAAATTGTATAGTATTAGCAATTGATGGTAATTCTTATAAATGTCTTGCAGCTTCCACAGTTGTACAATGTGTACAAAGAAATGGAATTAGTGACATCATTCCAAAACATGCTTGACAATATTTTCATTCCATTTTTTGAGGTCACTGTCAACCCAGATTTACATCCTTAGCTGCATGTATTCCCGAAACAGGTGTATTATTCATCTATGTTGACTTTTTACAATAAACAATTTATTTTAGTCCTCCAAAGATGAAGTATCTTTAGATTGGTCCTCATCATAATGCTTGGGTTAGCTTAATCCTAGATAAATAATTGCTTATTTTTCAAAAGCTCCCACACAAACCTCAAAGAATAAAGCAATTATTTTTCTAGGATTAAGCTTAACCAGACATTATCTTATTTTAGTACTATATGGTATTAATTCTGTAACACTTTGTTAAGTTGTTGGGTTGGATGTGGTGGATGATGAAAGTAAACCTAAAATAACTCTTCTTGTGATTTTTATGTTCTGAATGGTATGCTACTGGGTGGTTCTGTTCAGGTTGAGTTATATGAATGGTACATCATTCACAACTTAACATAAGGAAAAGGTTTAATTGGTTTGCAATTGGAGGTAATGAAGCTAACAAAGAATTATAATTCTTTCTAAACTATGTTATAGGGAGATATATTACTGGACCTATAGTTGAACAGTATATTAAATTTAATCAAACATATACTTCAATTTGGTAATAATATGTTGAAAGTACTGTATTTAAAACATGGTTGAGCTCAAATATATGTCTCAAAGTCATGTGCTTTACCTCATTTAAGGAAACTAATACTACGAAGTGGGGTGCTAAGTTGATCAAGGTAATTAATTGTTCACTCAGGTCAAACTTCTTTAGGTAGTTGGGTTATCCTTGAATAATGATTTGGGGTAAGAGGCATTTGGTGTCTATTTGGTGTAAAGCACATTAGCTTTCTAATGGGGTTGCACTAACAACTATGTTGAGGGATTTGAAGCTTTGTTCCTTTGATTATCTTTTTTTTTTTGTTCTTTTGTTTAGAAGGATTACTTGTCCTCCTTCTCTTTGTGATTTTTTCACTTCAACTTCTTATATTTCTTCATCATTTCTATTACTATTATTATTATTATTTAAATTGTGGTTACCTTAGTTTTTTTGCTTATTTTTCTTTTGACTTAATAGCAAGGCATTGTGCCTGCTAAACTTTTGACAGCTTGCCTCTTTGAATGTTGCCCTGACCTTATTGAAGGAAACTACTACTAGGAAGCAGAGTCCTAAGTCTGCCAATGTAATAGATTGTTCACTCAAGTCAAACTACTACTACTATATTGTTTGATTATATTTTCTATCTATTTGTCAATTGTTTTGAGGAGACTGATGCATCATATTCAATTTAGGCTGGTGATATTGACCACCTTGCAGCAACCTTTCTCACGGCTCACAACATTACACATGGAATCAATTTGAAAAAATATCATGTGCTTCGGTATTTATATTATTTAGCACAGGTATTACCCTTAATACTACTTTACAAACTCGTGGACTTACAAGAAGTTCTAGATCATTGAATGATCTAGGTTTGTAGATGAAGTGCTGAATTTCTTTTTATATAGAAAATAATAGTTTGATTCTTTCTATATTTATTAAGGCACTAGAAAAACTAGAATGTCTTCTTTCATTATTTCTCTTTTTTTCTCTTTTCCTCCTCTAAGAATCATTCTTTATTATTGTCTCATGTTTAACTATCCAAATGAAAAGTGACAGTTAATATTTTAACCTTGCTAGCTAACAACAACCTAGACCTAACAACAACCTAGACCTACTATCTTTGTTGTTTCTTTTTACCATCATCACAATTTTGGTATACTAATATTAGAGGAATAAAGAGCAGTGTTTTAATAGGGAATATTGGATTAAATTTTGGCCACTAACACTGTCAATTCACAAGTGGTGCAGGCTAATAAAGCACCCAACCAAATGTGCAGGGTTCATGCTGGCAAATACTGATATAGAAATCATGAATTTTGTTTGTTTTGTCTTAACAGGCTGGATAGATTACAAAGTATCAATTTTGTTTGTTTGTAACAAATCGTTCTCCCTCAAATCTTACAACACTTGACTATTATAAATTACACATTACAAAGTTTTATTCTATTTATGGATGCTTACATGAAATACTGCTTAGATTCTAAACATGTATATGAACGTCATGTTTACCCGTGCGTCCGCATAGGTACCATAACTAGTTATTTAATAAAAGAACAGTTAGGCACATAGTACCTATGTTTCTCTAATAATAATAATACTTGATAAACCAAAGCTGGAAAGTTAAAGTTCAACTACCTTCTACCTTGATTCCTTGTAAGCTATGATGAACGTTGTTTGCCAACCACGTCTGAACCAAATCTAGTCCAAAACATGTCATATCAAAAATAGAAAAAGGAAAAAAATATTAATCAAATACTAGCGTAATAATAATAGTAATAGTAATAAGAGATTACAATTATATGATGAATTGATAATCCTCCTAAATCTCAACCTTATGAGATGGTCCAGGTCAACTAGGATCACTCGAAAGATAATTTTTTGTTATATTTTGAGGGGAGTAGTGTACAGGGCATTATGTAAAGGGTTACAGGAATTCGGATGGGGCAGGAAACTCTTTAGTAAAACACTTTTTTGGTACTGTTGGTACCTAGTAATACATAGTTTTTTAGTTGAAAAAAATTGTCAAAGGAGTTTTGTATTCAATAAATATGTTTTTCTAAAATTGAGGGTTATATTTTAGATTAAAATGAAGTTCAAATTTTGTGAATGGAGAAACTATGAGCAAAAAGAAAAATTACATTAAAAAATATCTATCAAATCCTTTAATCAAGATTAATCATCAATCAAATACTCTGAGTAAAAGAAATATTTTAAGAGAGTAGTACTAAAATATTATTTTCAAACTTAAGAACCTGCATTAATAGCAAAGATTCAAAAATGAGAACAAAATTATAGTTTAGTAAAAAAATAAATGTAAAATATTTTAACCTTTCGAAAGTCATGATGGACAACTTAAATGGTTAACATAATAGTATATGTAGGTTTGTTGTATTTTACATGAATAAAAATAATCATTTAATGAGAAAATTTGTATTTAATTCTTATTATCTGCAAAAAAAAAAAATTCTTAGATGACAATTAGGTACAAATCCATAAATTCAATAAAGGGTGGACTAATTTTTTTCCTTTTTTTAATTTTACAATTATATTTTTAACAAAGACATAATATCTAAGAGACAATTCGAATATAATTATTTAACAGTTATTGACTTTTACAAAAATATTTAGAGTAAATTATACTCGCACCACATGTATTTTGCTCAAATTTCATCCAATATCCCTCATTTTTTGCACATTACTTTTATCCCCCTCTATTAATGCAGTTAACGACGTCAATTGAAATATGTGAGCAAACAAAATTGTCCTTCATTTTAATTGTAAAACTCAAATTATCCCCTTCCAATTAGTTTCAAAATTTAGAATTCACGTTTCATTCATCTTCACCATTCATGAGTACTGTTCATATTCCTCTTGTTGGCGAGTTCTTCTTCAGCATCCAGGGGGTGCGAGTTCCTCTTTCTATCATGATGTTCACATTCTATTCCTCTTCACTGTTTGCGAGTTTTTCACTGTTCCTCTTCTAGTTCATGAATTCTCCATTGTTCATCTTTCAATTCGTGATGTTCACGAGCGCCTCCGTTTATCTTCCTCTTTGACGTTCACGAGCGTTCTGTTTTTCTTCCTGTTCCACGATTTTTGTTCACGCTAGGTTTATGCTTGTAAGTGACCATTGGATCTTGTATATATGTTGCTTTTTAAGATTATTTATTTAATTTTGATTGTTTATTGTCGCATATTTTTGAATGGGGTTTCAATGGGGAACCAGTATGGGACCACTTATGATTTTTAAAAGCATTTGTTTATTATTGTTAATTAAAATGGTGTTGATGTATGGGATCACAGGAAACATAATGGATGGACTAGAAATCATTTGTTTATTAAAATAATGTTGATGTTTGGGACTACAGGAACACAATGGATGAACAGGAATACATGGATCCTGAACCAGGCAACGTGAATATTTTGATCCATTTTACGGCCAACACAGCGAACCAAGTGAGATATGCAATGTTGATTATGATAAGTTTGGAATGTTCAATCCACATGACTATATGAACAACGTTACTAATGATTTAGACTTGTCATCATGTCACCCTTTTATTTTGTGGTTTTGTTCTACTGCTAGTGGTAATTCTTCTCCTTAAGACTGATCATGATGTGCTGAAAAATGTTTGTTGAGAATCAAAATTTACTTTATGTGTATGTTAGTAGAACAAGGATGAGAGAAATTGTGTTAACACTGCGTACTAACAAAATGGGTTCACGTCCAACAAAAAGTTGGGTTTACGTCCAATTACAAAAAAACAAAAAAAAAAACAAGAGTCTTAAAATATTTTTAGGTTGAAAGGAAGAAGATGAGAGTAATTTAGACATAAAATTTCATTAAAAGTCATGTGATCAATATGTGTCTAATTTTTGTTAAATTATTAAATGTTATTTAGGACGGAAGGGTTTATGTGTAATGTGAACTAAATAATTAAAGGATTTTTTGTAAGATGTAAAGAGGGAGAAATATAAGCTAAAATTTGAGGAAAACATATAGGATGTGATTGTAATTTACTCAAATATTTATTAATTTTATACATAAAACTAAAATTGATTTTTATTTTGAACGATAAAGATAAGAATATAATTGAAAAAACCTATAAATGAGAGAATGACATTTTTTTTTAAAAAAAGGTAAAGAAATGTGATATTTACTTGTTATAAAATTTATTTAGTAGTTAAAATTACACCCATAAAATAAGGATAGCATAGTTGATAAGTCACTTTTTGAATATAAAAGTATAATAATATTAAAATTGAGGATTACTCTACGTCAGTTAAAAATAATTGGTATAAGAAACTAAACACAACGACATATGTGATTCTTAACTTGATTTGTTAATCCCGGTAAATGAAATAATTTCACGTGTTTTTTTTAACGGAAATTTCAAATATTTTACGTGTTTAAACTCTATACTCTTAACAGACAAGGTTAATTCAAATATTTTACTCTAATTATTGATTCACTTTGTTGGCATTTAAATTTTCGTCAAGTAAATATTCATCGATTCATCCTAGAGAATGTTTGATTCCACGCAAGTCATTGATCAGATTTATATGCAAGATGAAGAACCTGTTATACATTAAAAATAATAACGTACAATAGTAAATGTAATTCTATACACTGATGACTCATGAAGATGGCATCGGTACTGTGGGAGAAAAATGATTTTTTTTCTAAAATTCGTGGTCGACGACAATCATAATATCGTGTCTAACTTATTGGATTAAAAAAATCCGTAATATGTAATTCATAAAAAAAAATCATTTTGTGCATATAATAATAAATTAATAATGAAAGCAATATGATTTGATTAGAAGATAAAAATAGAAGGGTTGAGATTATGGTGGATACGAGGTGTGATTAGATTGGGGCATAATAGTAGAGGGACAGAGGAAGCAGCTGTTTTTTGCCCCAAGGCCACTGGCAGCACCTTCAATTTTCTCTTCACTCAATACTAGTTTGCCACGTGTCTCATGATATCGGAACAACGATGACACGTCGTCTCAGCCCCAATCACAGTCCTACAACCTTACTCAACCGCACAAACGGCATTCATTAGAACCCAACACAAATACATAAAATAATAAAATAAGTCGCAATTTCTTTTTTATTTCGCAGACTAATTCATAGTTTAATGTTTGATTCCCATAAAAAAAATATAGTGTACTTTGATCTGAACAAAAGGAAAACATCTGATATATTAAGGTACAGTGTCAAATATTTTATTTTATTTTCATTTTAATTTTAATTTTTTAAAATAGAATATTTTTTATTTATAATCCTAAAAAATATTGATTTTAAATGTTATTAACAAGTGTTTTAAAATTCTTAATCAATGAATGAATTAATAACAAGGTTTTAAGAAATTTTCATTTGCATTGATAATTAGTTAATTGTTATAAAAAAATATTTGAGATTTTTTTAAGACTTGGTGGGGTTCACTAAGAGGGAGTAACCTTGGGCAATACCAATCCATTTTTGGTTTCTATAAGCCCGGGGGATTTATTATAGGTTCAATTCTTTTTCTTATTTAAGAGCTGCCCTTTGTGTTGATTATATGTCTTTTCTTTGTTTGCCCTTTGGGAGAGGTAAGGTATAGAGCTTGAAAAAACTAATAAATATTCTTTAAACAATTATATGTATGTTTTCAATTTATTTTTTAAATATAGTATCAAGTTGTATCTTACATTTTTGTAGGGACCATGTATTATATGAGGAAAAAAAATGATACACTAACATTTTTAAGCGTTATTCAATCACATATTATTATATATGATAAAATTATAGTTGATTTTTATAATAATAAAAATTATATCAATGATAATCTATAATTTGATAACAGTGTAAAACTATTTTACACCCGTAAGCTCATAACTATTAAACTCTTTGTTATTAATCTTTGTATTTTGTCTTACATCTAATATATTATTTTACCATTTCATAGATGAAATAAGAAATAAAATGTATGGTAAAATTATTGTTGAATTTTATAATAATTACTTTAAAAATTATATCAATGATAATTTGTAATTCGATAATAGTGTAAAACTATTTTACACATGTGAAGGCATAATTATTAAACTTTTTGTTATTAATCTTTATATTTTGTCTTACATCTAATACATTATTTTACCATTTCATAGATGAAATAAGGAATAAAATATAAATTCATAGTAAAATTTAAATCTGATGTAGTACTAATAAATTTTAAAATCCCTTCAATGTTAATTAAAGTAAATTTTTTATTTTATTTCTCTTCTTTCCCCTAAATCTTTCTCTCTGCAACAAAAGATGGTAATTTTAATTAAAAAAATAAATAGTAAAAAATGTTTCTAAAATTATGAGGTGTTAATAATTTGATATTTAAATGATGAAAAATTTAATTTAACTTTTGTACAAAAATTAAAATAAATAACTAAAATTGTCTCTAAAATTATGCAGCATGGACAAATTGATATATGAAAGAATAAAATTTTAATTTTAATTTTTGTGTAAAACTTTGTATTAATCAGATCAAAATTTTAGCATCTCATACCTTTGAAAATAAATTTGATTACTTAAAAAAATATAATACTTGTGTTAGAGGATCTCTGATAGATGCTTACATGCTTTGATTAATTTTAAGCAATGTTGTTTAAGTTTTTATTAATAGAAACATATAATTTGAAGTTACTAACATCATTATTTATATAAGTAATTATTATTTAAAAACATTATATCATAAATAATATTTTTAAGTATTATAGGACTCATAAAATACTTAAATCTTAGAGTTCAAGTAAATTTTTATTTAAAATACTTAAATTTATATGGAGTTATAATACCCCAAAATTATGATAAACAGCTATAGCTTATAGATGCTCTAACTTGCCAGATTTTTTTTTCATTTATGAAGGCACAGTTTTCTTTTTGGGTTGCAAACACACACAAACCTTTGATCTCAGTCACCATCCTCACTAGTCACTAGTAAGCAGTAACGCAACTCATGCTCTGCGTCTATACCCGATCCATGCGTTAAGTTAACCCTTTCCGTTGAAAAAAGAAAACCTTTCTTTTTATTCGTTCAAACATCAATGGCTTCCTCATGCCGTGGCTATTCCAAGGCCCAAATGTGCTTCTTCAAGATTCTCCGCATAATTTCATCCACCCCACCCTCCAAACAACAAGAAGAAGAAGAACAATCCTTTCCTAGCAAAGGCGTTGGCATCGATTTGAATCTCAGATTCTGTTCCGTCACAGAGACCGCAGAATCCGAATCTTCAAGAAGCGACGAAAACAACAACGAAGAAGAAGGGTTTCCAGAGAAGAGCCTGGAAGTTTCGGAGAAACTTGACAACAACAACAACATTAATGAAGTTAACGATCACGAGGAAACGGCGTCGTTTAAGGGACGCGATAGTAATTGCTTTGATTTGCTTATTGAAGCGGCGGGGGTGGTGTCTGGGAAGGACGAGTCGGACTCGGGGAAAGAGAGTGGACTCGGCGGCGAGTTAAAGAATCGGAGGGCGAGTAAAGAGAAACAGAGGGAGAAGTGGGTGGTGGTGGATTTATACGGTGACGGTTTGGAGGAGAGAGAACCGGTGGTAAGGTCCAAAAGAGGGAGGAACCAGGCGTTGCCGTACCGGTTCAGAGACTCGGTTGTGGAACCGTTGAAACGCGCGACTCGTTCTCAGAGACCGTCGTCAACCGCACACCTCAGTAAACGACTTCTTAGGTCCTCGCCCACAACGTAAAACGGTAATGCCTATTCGTTTTTATTTTTAATTTCTTTTTTTTCTATTTTGTTTGGTGAATAATGGTAACTTTATTATTTAGTACTACTCTCTTACTTTTTATTTTTTTATCTCTAATATAAATAAATTTTAATTTCTTATATCATTTAATGAAACTCTCTTAATAAGATCAATATCAAGTTTTAATAAATCATAGTTTAAAAAAATATTTTTAATTAAAATAACACAATTAAATTCATTAATTTTCTTAATAAATATAAGATATGTCTTTTTTTTACTTATAATTAAGATATGAGGAAATAATATAATCCGTCAAATAGTAAAAGAAAAAAACAAAAGTCTGGATTGACGTAAGGAAAAAAATAAAAATAAAAAAATTGCTTCCATACTAAACGACATATCGTTTTGAGATGTGTTTATTTTATTTTAAATATTTCTTTTTTCGTTTTGTGCTGGAATTATTAATTACTCATTAATTTAAGTGATGGTGACCTCGACATCGATAATACAAATGGAATGTGCAGTAGCGTTGCTAAACTTGGAACAAGATAGGTATAGGTTTCGCATGTTGTCGTGATGTTTCGTAACACCAAATTATCGTACTATAAGAGTAAGAGATTAAAAAAATGATATATCATTAGATCGTCTAAAAGTAATAAACTAATAATAACTCCTCCTCCTGCTATTATTATTATTATTATTATTTCTCATGACATGACATTACATTGTAAAGGACAATGATAAAAAGGAAGAAAAGAAAAGAGATTTGAGAAAAAAAGATGAAAGAGAAAGTAAATGTAAATGTGTGTTTAGGTTTCATAATTTTTCGTTGCAAACATCATTGTATATAGAACTGAAGTAGTAAATAAGAAAAATGGCGAAGAAACAATTTTTTTCCCAGTCGCTATTTGGTTCTTTCTTTTGCATAATCTCACTCTTTCTTAGTGACTGTGTGTATTTTTCGTTTTGCTAGATTAGGCTTAAGAATGTAGCCAATATATGGTAGTGTCTTTGTTTTGAAGCATAAATGCATGATCAATGTGTTTCACTGACGCATCATCATCTACTTTCTCCTCCCAAAACTCGTTTGAAGGCATCATCAAATTAAAGTCAAATTGGAAATATCTTAGACGCGACATAGAGGAGCATAAGAGAGTGGGGGAGACAAACAAACACGGGGTGTGGCTGCGAAAATGCATATGTTTTTCAGTCTTCGAATATTTACTTGTAATTTATTTGATACGCCAAAACAATGTATGCTGTCGGCTTCAAACTTCACAGAGGGAAAGACACAAGGTAGAAAAGGATTTTTATTTTTTACTTCTTGGAACTTAGTTGGTTATTATGTTAGAACTTACAAACAAGGGTACGACCCCCCCTCCCCCAATATGCTATAACTTTTGGTTGTGAACAGTACGATTTTCAGTTTAGGGAATTGAATTGAATTCAATGGTCTGTACATGTGATGTGATGTGACGGAAATATGGGGGTATGATTTATTTCTTTCTTTGACACACTGGGTGTGCCCCGTGGGTCGAATTTAGATCTTTTTAGCATTTTTCTCCCTCTTTCCTTGATAAAAATCGTAAGCATATATTACATCTAATGATTTGTATACATTAGTCAAATTGATTTATAGTTAGTTAACTATTTGTAAGATTAGTTAGTGTATGTTTTATCTAGATTAACACAATGTTTAATGCACTCCAATGAAAAAGTATATCTGGTTGCTTTGAGTTGAAGAAAACTTTGAGTTGGTTCAACATCAAAATAAACATGCTATTAATATTAATGAAATTAAATTAATATTTATGGAGATTGATTTATGTTTTCTGAGATTAATCGGTTGATATAAATAAATAAAACTCATAAATAATTATTGTATTTAATCAATTGACCAAATTCTAAAACCTTGACTAATTTGCACAAACATTGACCAAACATAGTTGTTCACATTTATTAATCATGCACGTAAAACAAATCCCTAAAGCTCTATTAGAATGGAGTGTCTACCGATAAAATTGAATTGCTTGAAAATGGGGTAAACCTTTACCTTGATAAATTAGTTTTATACGTTATTATATTGTTTTCTTAAAAATGAAAAAAAAAACAATTTTATCCTTAAAATATTACTCTCTCTTTCCTATTAATAGTCTCTAAAATTACAAACTTATATAAACAATTTGCATGTATTTAAAATTGTAACAAGTAGTTTTTCAAGTATTGAAAATTTTATCAAATGATCTTGAACATTAATGAAATATATCAACTTGTAAAAAACACGGTAGATATATAATATTTGAGGGATTACTTATATAATTTTTATTATTATTTAAACTACTTAAAAAAAAGTAATACTTAATGGACGAAATTAAATGTTTATTCTAAATTATTTTCTAAATTGATAAAATTAAAAACACGTTTATATTTGTTTTTTAATTTATAATTAATGAATTCTTTAGAAGTTAATTTCATCATCAAAATATTTCCAAGTTCTTTATATCACTCATATAATCATTGTAAAGTCAAATACGGAGATTTTATTTTATTGAATGAGTGTGACATAATTGACAACACACACTCAATTTATATGAGAAAGTTTGAAAATGATTCTTTCATAAAACATCATTAGTGGTGGAACTTTAAGTGTGATTAAGGTTAAAGTTTAAACCGATAACTAGTTTTTATCATGGAAGTGGAATCTTGGCATAATACAGAGATCAAGTCACGTAAATCGATTGATTGTTTTGACATAACCATAGGCCAACAAACTCTAGAAAGAAGCCACCAACTTGGGGGACTACTTTCCAGGAAATGAAATCTTGATCTCATGTGAATCGGGATGTTAACACAACTTGGTCCATGTAACTAGAAGTTCACCCTCATCCTTACCAAATGCTCCCAAGGACTTCATAACTCGGTCGAAAGCGACAAGCTTCTCGACTACATTAAGAAAACAATCATGTTGAATGCGTGGTTAGGTAAGCATCCTGCATGATGACAACTGAATAACTGATTTTCCTGTCATAAACAGGGACAGGGTATAAAAACACAACACTGTTATGATAACAAACTCTATTCCATTTTCTTCACCTGAAACACTTAATGACTTAAGCGTCCTCGTCTATGCAGGCACCCCAATGTCGCTGTATGATCTCTTCATCTTCACTGTGTTTTGCCACCGAAATTGTCATCAGGATTCAACTCTAACTCAGAATCTCTCCCTAAATCGGATCTTCGTCACCTTAATTGAACAGTTTTATAATCACTTCAAATAATCAAAACTTACACAATACTTCAGAGTCAAAGTCCCTAATTATTAGGTGGTTAAAAAATTATATTAAGATTTTATATCTTTAAAAATCTAATTCAAGCATTTAAGTCTTTAAAGAATTGATTAAGTCAGAAGTTTTGGTCGAGTTGTTCTTACTCTGTTGACCAGTTTGACCTGTAATTTTGAGCCATAACACCCCATCTGTTCAGCAAATAAAATAGATATTGTACGAAATTTTGCTTGAAGACAATGATGCCCTTAATTCAAATTACAGTTGGTCACTCGTCTTTGATCCCAACCCGCAAGCAAAGACTCATAATATTCACTGGAAATTTGTACACCAAAACTACTTCAATTATTATTAGTTTAAAGTAGAAAGAAAAATGATTTTCCATTGTTTTTTGGTTGACAAAGAGGATAGGATATTTTGCTTCATTTAAGACGCCAAATAACTTGCTTATTTAAAGGTAAATCTATTACCCCATACAGCCATACTCAAAATTTTCCTACCTTTTTCTCAGACCCTTTCATGTCAATTTTCCCTCTTCAATCCTGACTTACACTATCAATTGAAGCACATTTTTTCCCTATCTCTGTCACGAGCCAGGTCTTCATGAGGTAGGTCGTTCTGACTTCTCCCTATTTCCAGTAAATTTTGTAATGCATTAACCATTATAGGAACCAAGTGAAGTGAGGAGACCCACCACGTTCCACTGAGTGCATTTACATATTTTACCCTACTTTTTCCTCTACTTCTGCTCTCTTTTATTTTGTTATGTTCAATATTGAACATGAAGTGTTTGTCTTAATTCTTTGAAATGTTATTTTTTTTTAACGTTGGCTAGATTTAAATGCGAACAAAGTTTAAGAGGAATAAGCTCTTAGTTTAATTACTATCTTACATTAATAAGGAAAAGTTTTATTGAGTTAAAATCAAATTTTCAAAAAATAATGGAGATTTTTTAGATGTAAAATAAAATATTTAGAGTTAGTAGCTTTGTCTAAAAAAAAGAGTCAGTAGCTTATCATAATTTCTCTTGACTTTTCATGTGTCTTTTATTATAGCAATTTTAGTGCAAGATCTTAAGTAAGGATCTTGAGTTCAAAATCTGGTCTTCATTAGATCTCCCACTAAAGGAGGTAGAGAGATCTCCAATATGGAGAATGAGTTCTTGTAGAAGAACCCTTACGATCTGCACATTGTTTAAAAAAGAATAAATTTTTTCTCTTTTTCTCTCTCCTTAAGATCTCAAAATGAGATCTACTACTAAAGAACAAAATAGAAGAGATCTTGAGAGATCTTAAATCCTACTTGACACTACGAGGTCTACTAAAAAATGATCTGAGATCCCAATTTAGTCTTCTCATATTAATGATGTTTTATTTTTTTACATCATGAATGTGTGCTGAGCGGCTGAGCCTATTTATTGGTTTTTCTGGTTCATACAAAAACTAAGCACACGGGCCCAACAAACCATACGAATCAAGTGTATTGTGCTCGCCGGCCCAATTAAACCTCGTTCACTTTGTGAATTTCATGAAAAAAAGATAGACAGGACTTTACACGTTCTGCAATTTGAAGTTTAAGTTTAAAAGTGAACTATCTGCATTGTTAGGTTGAACCTTGTTGACAAAAAAACAAAAAAGGTTGAACCTGGTAACTAGATGTCAAGGTGACAAGGCCTCAAGGGTAGAAAAATGCAAGGCATCACTATAAATCTATAATGGCATATAATTAACCTTATGCTTAAACATAAAAAGAACTTTTCGATCTTTTGCTTAGATTCATAAATTGTTTCTGTGCTCGCGGGGTAAATTCTTTTTTGGAGAATTGTTGGATGATTGAGGAGGGCTTAAAATTTCAGTGGTATTAAATTTTGTTTTCAAAATTATAATTTTCCATCTCAGCATTAAAAAAAAAAAAATGTACTAGCTGTTGCAATAATATGTCATTGATCTGTCACTTTTACCATTGTGCTTGTCTAGAAGAATGCATAAGTCACAAGTGGCTGCTGCACTCCAACGTTTGTTGTGCTTGTGCCCAAGCCCAATTTGAAGTTCCTTAGACTTATTTAAATTTTTATACTGAAAACCTTCAATTCAATTTGTATTTTGTCTTTCATTTAGACCATTTCTTTTATAACTAGATTCGTTGATAGGTAACATTATGGACTTAGGTATTTAGGTGCATGTGCTGTATATGTATCTTCTTCCTCGTAAAACTAGTTAAGAATGCTTATCACCCTTGTTCTTTCCCCTTTTGTGGCTTTGACTCAATATGTATGCCAGATAGCAATGTGGAAAATTGTAGATGGTACCAAACTATTGAGGAAAACTGCCACATAAAACTACATGGCTGGTTTTTTTTTTTTTATTGTTCAATTTTTCCCCCAAGTTATTTAATTTGTTAATAGACCAATGAAAAGTCCCTTCTTTGAATTTGTGTAAATTAGTGCATAATATTTTCATGCTGGTAAGAATTTTACACCACAAATGTGTACATGATTGAATTCCCCTCTGTGCCCTTTGACAATTAACTCAGCAAGAAATATCATTTTGCATCCTTGCATATTAGTAGAGTATTTCTCCATTTGTTTTGGCAGGATATAACTCTTTGACTAGACCCTTTTATCAGTTTTTTTATGTTATATATGAAGCAGGATAAAGGATCTAGAAAGTTAAGTGAGAAAATAACAAGGGAGATAAAAACACACGAAAGAATTAATGTGATAATGTGCCCCTGAATCCGTCATTGATCCTATTACATTAGCTTTTTTTTATTGGAGTTATAAAATTAATCTAATAGTAAAGGAATAAAGGAAAAGGAAAGGGTAAGAGGTCTCGAATTGAACGCTCTCATTAATAAATAATAAATAGTTAATAATTAATATTTATTAATAAAAGTAGCTTATTTTTATTAAAATATGCAAGGTAAGACATGAATGTGATTTGTGGCTGGTCCTTGATAACTGAAAAACGTGCGCCAAATATGTTTGGAAAGACAAATGTAAAACTGTAGAGTGCTCTTACTCTTTTTTTAATTCTAGAATTACTATGATAGCATCTCACAAACTTAGAAACTTATGTAGAAATTTACTTCTTTAATTTATATACATATCATGAGTCCTCAAATACTTTGAACACCGTCAAAATGTTATTGGTTTGACTAACCCTAATTCGGATTTCTTATATAAAATTTTGAATTTGAATTTTTTTAGATAAAATTTTTTATTGAGATATGATATTCTATTAAAAGTTGTCAATTTTTTCTCACGAATTAACGATAAAACTTGTAAATACTCGATACAAATGTGATTACGCCTAAAAAAATAAACTCTGGACACCAATTATTGGAGATATTACAAATTACGTGACCCATTTATTCAAGCAACCAGCTTTGAACAGGGGGGGGGGGGGGGAGGCGGATGTGGACCCAGAAAAGGCTTAATTAATACCTAACCCTTGGTTATCATCTCACCAACCTTCAAATACCAATAAACAAGTATTTAAAATCAAGTATACTACGGATCATAGTCTGGTTTGATTCTGTTCACAATAATTCATAACTTAATTTGATTTGTAATCATCTTGAATCCAAAATATGTACTAGTACTACAATTTAGCTTGAGACCAATCATAAGATTGAATCAGATTCTGACTCTAAAGTCTAAACGGCTTAACAAACAAAAAAAGATTGACTCCAAAGTCAAAAGTCGAAACACCGTCATGCACCTACTCAGAAAGAGAGCCACTTGCTTGTTGAATTGTTGTATGTAAGAAAAAACTAAAAATGATCTAGCCTATATACATAAGAAGTTATTAGATCAAATGTGGAAAAAAATAAGATCATAAATAACTTCCGTCATTGTTATTCTTGTTTGCTTCGAAGATAATTTAAAGTTATCTGTGAGGCAAGTAATCCGTGAGTGTTTTGCAAGTCTTCCAAGCTATAACTCGAATGCACTAATATTGTATTGCATATACTAAAGAGTGAGTTCAAGAACCCTAAACACTCACTATATTTATTAGTGGTGTGCAGAAAATATGGATTGTTGAGATTTTTATGTTGCTGAAACAATGTGGACCATATATTTACCAAAACAACTTAGTTACTAAAACAACAAAAACTAAAGGCACGTATAATAAAGGCATGTAGGCACGTTACACGTTACATTCTCTCACTTGGTCCACATATCCCACCATATACTATAGTGAGAAATAAAATACATAAATCATAGCTATAATTCCTCTAATATATATGAGTATTATATTCCATGTATTACATTTCATTATATTTCTCAAGCCCAAAATGAATAAATCTAATGTTTATTCTAGGTCCAATCTTAATTGATGTCTCTCAAAATAAATAATTGTAAATACACATAAACTGAATAAAAAATATCACAATAGAGTTTCTTAATATCATTCTTACAATGAAAATCATAAATGGGAACCAAGTCTCATCCTTTCTACATGATCCTTAAATTTAAATGGTGGCATGTCGTTAGTTAAAGGATCGACTATCATTAATTCAGTGTTAATATGCTCAATAACTACTATATTATCTTTAACACATTCTTTTATGGCTAGATACTTAATATCGATGTGCTTGCTTCGACTACAACTTTTGTTATTCTTAGCTAGGCATGGCAGTGGAACCCGAACCCGTGGGTACCCATCCGAATCCATCCCGATTTTAACGGGGAAAATCAAGTTTATCGGGTTCGAGTTTGAGTTTTCCCCAAAAGCCAAAAGCGGAGGCGGGGACGGGTACCCACCCGAATCCATCCTGATTTCCCCGAAATATTATTTTGTAATTTTTTTTAATTGAATTGATTAATTTTGTTTTGTAATTTTTAAATTATGATTTCATATTTTAAATGTGGGTTTATTATTTTTTTTTGTTACGTAATTAGCATTTTTGTTTGATTTTTTAATAAAAAAGTTATATTACTTTTTAATTTTTTTAAATTTTAACCAATAGCGAAAGCGAGGCAGGGATGGAGATGAATTTTAAAACCTAACAGGGATTAAGGGCGGGGGCGAGGACAGGGAATGCAATACTCGCCCCAGCCCAGCCCCGTTGCCATGCCTATTTTTAGCCACAAAAACAATAGCTAAATTATCACAATATATCTTCAATGGCCTAGAAATGGAATCCATTACTGTAAGCCCAGAGATGACACTCCTCATCCATACACCATATGAGGTAGCCTCAAAACAAGAAACGAACTCAACCTCCATAATGGAAGTAGCAGTCATGGTCTGCTTGACACTTCTCCAAGACATAACTCCACTTACTAGCATAAAAAATATATCCCAAAGTCAATTTTCTCAAGTCAACGTAGTCAATGTAGTCTGAATCTGAGTAGCCAATCACTTTCAAGTTGTCAGTCCATCTATACATAAACATGTAGTCCTTAGTTCCCTAAAGGTATTTCATCACTTTCTTTACAACTTTCCAGTGATCTAAACCTAGGTTACTTTGATATCTCCTTAACACTCCAACCACAAAAGCAATATCAGGTCTTATGCAGACCGGAGCATACATAAGGCTTCCAACAACTTGAAGCATAAGGAATGTTCTTCATTTGTTCTCGCTCAAGATCATTTTTCGGGCGTTGGCTTAAATCAAACATGTCACCCTTCACAATGGGAGCTACACTTGATGAACAATCACTTATTCTAAATCTTTTCAAAACTTTGTTAATATAGGTCTCTTGAGACAAACTAATAACACCTCTTACTCTATCTCTATGTATCTTGATACTAATAACGTAAGAGGCATCACCCATATCCTTCATATCAAATTTCTTAGAGAGAAATTGTTTCACCTCATATAACAAATCATTGTCATTGGTTGCAAGTCAAATATCATCTACATATAAAATAAGGAAACAAATTTTGCTTCCACTGACCTTCTAGTATATACAATGATTCATAACATTTCTATGAAACCAAATGAAGAAATAACGTTATGAAATTTTAAGTACCACTGACGAGAAGTGTGTTTCAATCCATATATAGATATCTTAAGCTTGTATACCAATTGTTCATCCTCAGTAGAGGAGAATCCTTCAGGAAATCATTTTCACATCCATTTGTTGCAACTCTAAGTCAAAATGTGCAACTAGTGCCAGAATGATGCGAAGGAAATATTTCTTATATATAGGAGAGAATGTCTCCTTGTAGTTGATTCCTTCCTTTTGATTAAATCCCTTGGCTACTAGTCTTGCTTTATATATCTCAATGTTGTCTAATGAGTCTTTCTTAGTTTTGAAGACCCATTTACATCCAATGGCTTTTGCACCATCAGGCAACTGAACAAGATCCCAGACTCCATTCGATGTCATGGAATTCATCTCATCTTTCACTGCATCATACCACAAGTTTGATTCCTTAGAACTCATGGCTTGTGAAAACGTTTCAGGATCATTTTCAACTCCAATAGTATAGTCAGATTCCTGTAGATACACAATAAAGTAACTCGGTATCGCTGATTTCTTTATTCTGGTAGATCTCCTTAATGTTGTTTCATTATCTTCTTGAGGAACTTGTTGTTCAATTAACCGATCAACAATTTATTCTTGCTCCTCATGAATAACTTGATCTACTAGATTATCAGCAGGTTATGGATTTTGAATGATAGGTTGCAAACACCCAATTGAGTTGGAAGGGTATTGTTAATAACAACCAATCTAAGATTTGAAGTTGATGGTTGAGTAACTGAATGATCTTTCCCATAAACAAAATCTTTGAATTGATCGCTCTGACTAATCAAGTTATTCTCAAGAAAATTAGTATCTTCTTGATTCCACAATCCTTGTACTGTGAAATGGATAGTAAAATTTGTATCCCTTAGACCTTTCAGCATATCCAATGAAGTATCCACTAGTGGTCATTGGGCCAAGCTTCTTTTCTTGTGGGTTATATATTCTTACTTTAAACGAGCATCCTTAAGCGAACACATGTTGCAAACTCGGTTTCCAACTCTTAAATAACTCAAATGGTGTCTTTGGGACAACCTTAGTTGGAACTCGATTCAATATGTACACTGTCGTCTTCAATGCTTCAGTCCACAATGACTTAGGAAGCTTGGAGCTACTAAGTATGCTTTGCACCATGTCCATTAAGGTTCGGTTTCTTCTTCTGCCACACCATTCTTATCCGGAGAACCATGCATAGTGTATTGGGCAACAATCCTATGTTCTTGAAGAAACTTTGCAAATAGATCAGGTGCTTGTCCATTCTCTGTGTATCTATCATAGTATTCATCACCTCTATCGGATCTTATGATCGTAATTTGCTTTACACATTGTTTCTCCACTTTGGCCTTAAAAATTTTAAAGGCATCTAAAGCTTCATCTTTAGAACAAAGTAAGTAGAGATACATATATCGTGAAAAATTGTCTATGAAGGTGATAAAATATTTCAGACTACTTGCATCCATGTCTGGACAATGAATATTTGTATGTATGATTTCTAATAGATTTTAGCTCCTCTTTGCACCCTTCTTAGACTTGCTAGTTTGCTTCCCCTTAATGCAATTTATACAAGTATCAAAATCTGCAAAATCCAAAGCACTAAGTACCCCTTCATTTACCAATCTCTTAAATCTCTCGATAGAGATGTGACCTAATCTTAGGTGCCACGACATAAAGGAATCCTCATTCATAACACATCATTTCGTGCCAACATTAACATGCATAGCATCATAAGTGATATCATTTTGCAAATTAATATAGAAAAGACCATATTGCAAATCAATCCACCATGTGTTATGATTAATATTAATCATATTAGATTCATAACAAACTAAAGAGGTAGACATACCTTTCTTTTCAAACCACAGCTTGAACTTAAGATAATCTTTCTTCATGTGCCTCTTCTTTTTATAGAAGAAACATCTGGATTCTTTCTTAATTCCAGCTTGAGGTGGTATTTTACCACTTCCCTTGTTCTTATGGCCTTTCTTATTATCCTTCCTTTCAGTCTTCATAAGAGAACTCTTTCCTTATTCCAACTACAACCTCTCATCTTCCTTAACACATATAGTCCTGAGTTCATTAATATATCATTTGTTTTTATGTGTGTTGTAGGATATTTTAAAGGGACCATATGGTGCTAGAAGAGTATTCAGAATAAAAATGCACCAGAAAAGAGTCAGACATGTTCACCTCCAGAGTTTAAAGTTGAGCTGCAATGTCCCTCATCTGCATTATGTACTCACGCACACCCCTCAGAGTATTGAGCTTCATGGAAGAAAATTTCATTATTAAGGTATTGGCTAATGTCTTCCCTAAAGTCTCAAAATTTTCATCAATGGACTTTAGAAGCACTCTCACATTGTAATATTGTTTAACTGAGTCCCTAATACCAGCCGATATCTTAGTCTTAATGAACATCACAGAGTCGGTTGAATCCTTCCCATTTCTCATATAGATCAATCTTATTTGGTTCACTCAATTTCCATATGATTATAGGTCTCCTTAATAATTAAAAGGTTCAAAATAAAATACCCATATTTCGATAAAATAATATTTTAAAAATATGAGTGTCAAACAAAAGCAAGATAGAGACAAAGATGGACTCTAATTCCAAATGTAAGAAAAAACTAAATGATTTAATCGCGCTTATATACATCAAAAGCTATTAGATTAAATGCGAAAAAAAATAAAATCATAAATACCTCCCGTGATTGCTATTTTTGTTTGCTTCGAAGATGAATTGCAGTTGTCTGTGAGTCAAGTAATATGTGAGTGCTTTGCAAGTCTTCCAAGCTCTAACTCTAATGCACAAATGGTGTATTGTATATATTTCAGAGTGAACTCAGAGACCCCAAACATACACTATATATAACATCTAACCATCAAGGCATATGTTATTAATGGTGTACAGAAAATATATGAGTTGTTGAAATTTTTTTATTACTAAAACAATGTGGACTATATAATTCACTTTATCCTTAGTCAATTAGTAAAACAATAAAAAATAAAGACACGTAGAATAAAAGCACGTAGGCACATTGACATTGCATTCATATCACATCTATTAGTTCTAGCATTATAGACGACCAATTTAAATTGGCATTATGTTAAAGTTTGCATTCGTCA
Organism: Glycine latifolia; assembly: GCA_013407115.1. Classification (NCBI taxonomy): domain Eukaryota; kingdom Viridiplantae; phylum Streptophyta; class Magnoliopsida; order Fabales; family Fabaceae; genus Glycine; species Glycine latifolia. The sequence goes on along the minus strand of CM023951.1, from coordinate 14,257,199 downwards.
AAATTTGGATAAGGAACTTAAATGGATACTGAAGTTTTGTCTAAATATATTTACATCAAATATCGCCATCTTCAAACTTTGGAGGGGATGCTGCAATGTAAACTGAATTTTTTTTCTCTCGAAAACTTTAAAGTTTAAAGTAATGAGTTTAATTTTAATACTATATTGTTAGCATACATTTTTTTATATCGTTAATCAATTAGAAATAATTTTTTGCACTATCCGTAAATGCTTTTTATTCCGTGTTTCAATAATATATTGTTATATTTAATAATTATTAAATTTTGTAATAACTAGTTAAAATATCTATTTTTTTATTTGGATTTGTGCGTTGCTTCTTATCTAAGAGCGTGAAAAAAATATGGGCTTTTAAAGTATTTTAAATTCACAAATCTTATTTTTCAACAATATATTCTTAGTTCCAATTAGCTTGGTCTTACTTTCATTTGTTTATCTGCGCTTGTATTCCTTTTGTTGATATTTTAAAGGTCTCTTTTATTGAGATTTCAAATATTTCAGGTCTAATTTTAGTGCCTTTTGTCCTTTTTATGGCTTGACCTTTATTTATTTATTTGGACTTTCGGTCTTTCCTTATACGTGTGTTCTAACTTCTAATACAATACTAAAATTTGTGAGTCCTTAGTTGAAGTGGTTGTTTATCTCTATCCATCATTAGTTTTTTTTTCCAACCAAACCATTCATACGTACTTTGACTCTCTAGACTCATGATTATTTTAGTTAGGATAAATATTTTTTTTATTCTGAAAATGTAAGGGGTGATAAATTAGTTCCTAAAATAAAATATAAAAAATAATTTTTATCTTTGAAAGTAAAAAAAAAATACGACAGATTAATTATGTTAAAATTGTGGATTATTTTATTATTAAATTATAATGTTTAAGAATCAATTTAATAAAAAAAATATTTTTGATAATCAATTTGACATTAAATTACAAAATATAACGATAAATTTGTCATTAAATTACATGTTAGACTAATTTATTACATTTTTTGTATAATGAGATACTAACTTTGAATTTTTAATCTTTTAAAAATGAATTTATCATTATGTCTCATTTTCAATTTTTTCACGAACGAAAATGAGTATTTTGCTTTTTATTTATATACTCTTTTAGGTTGTATATATTCTACCATTTGAAGACTTGGTTTTTCAATATTTAATTACCTTACCAAAGGGAAAATAATGAATGTGCGATAACAATTAACATTTCATATACGACCTACGTGCATTTAATTGTAATTATTAATTAGTAGACCATGTTTCCCTTTTCTTGTAGCTAGTGATGATTGTCACATAAAACTTTTTCTATGCCCTTTTACCCTCTCTCCATCAAACTACCTTTCAATGTATCCCCTCCATAGTGAAAAGTGCATAGCACAAAGCTTTTAAATAGAAATAGAAATATATATTTGGATGCAATCAATCACGCAATGAATCAACTGTTTGAAATGATCCATATCTGATGGTAGATGTTTGTTGAACTCGTTGCTATCGGTTTGAAAAGTAATTGTATTGCAAGTGTAGCATAACTGCTCCCCGTATAGCAAATTTGATTTCATTCCAAAAAGTGTCAAACTTACTTAGTATAACTTTTTCAATAGACCAAGAAACAAAAGAAGTGGGTTTCACAATCAACATCTCATTATTGTTTTGCAAGTGGCTATATCCATCTTCACTAGTAGTGGAGGACACCAAGGCATATATATAAACATGACATGAAGGTCCATTTGGTCACACATCAACGGCATTCCTCATGCTTGGGTCTAGAGGCACATATATAGCATAAGATTCATGCATATGTATATATGAAACAAAAACCCCAATAATGTAGGAGGGAGGAGGATTCAATAATGTTGATCACATGCAGGACGAATGAGTGACCTAACAGTATATACTACCAAGGGCAGTGTTTATAGTCATGAGATGGGGTCACGGGTCACCCATGTCTTTGTAAGTTAACAAATTTTAATGATTATATATACTTTAACAAATTTACATTCATAAATATTAAATTTAAATTAGTTGTCATAAATATTAAGCATTGCAATTACAACCACTTTTTAAATAAAATTATATATACTTAAATATCTTTACAGTCCTGTACTTTTTGAAATATGTTTTTTAGAAAGTAATCCACATTTATTTTTTTTAACCCTTATAGAGTTATAGTTGACAAAAGTAATGTACTTTTTTTTATTTTACCAACTAAATATGAACAAATTTAATTTAATTAAATATTAAAACAAAAATGACACAAAATTTTAGTAATAGGAAGTTTATCTAATAAAATAAATAATTTCAATTTCTAATTGATTAGCCTGAAAGGGGAAAAAGTTTTTAGACGTAGAAACATAGAGACAATAAAACAACAGAAGTTTGTGCTCTACATCATAGTTCGGATCTAATAGCCATGTTTTTCATATGTTTATCAAAAAGATTAAATCATTTTTAAGTGACCCAACATCCCCTGTTAGGATGTTACCATGAAAATCTGCCTTACCAACTAGCAACTAAATAATATTCGTAAAATTATTATTTGCGAACACGATCCCTTTTCAATTATAATTAAGTAAACAAATATTTTTTTTTTGAAAGGAACAAAGTTATGGTATTTCATTCCAACAAATATATATTTTTTATGGATATTATAATTAGAATTTTTATAATAAATAATTTGCATAATTATGTATTGATAAATGCTTTTAGAAACTGATTCGCATTGACCTCAACTATAAATTAGTTGCTTTGTTTGTTAATCATTTTAATTAGAATTTTTTTTTCAATGCAATCTAAGGTATTCTTATAAGTGCAAGAATCGAACTCAATTCATTTCCTACAAATTAGTATGTGTTATCAACTAAGTTACACCTAATAAGTATACATTAACTGATTTGATATTACTCAAAAACTTAATTGTATAATTAAAAATTGGTCATAGTTAATATTAACACTACCAAAAATAATACTTTTAATATCGCTACTTTAACATCGATTTTTTTATAAAATCGATGTTAACAAAAGAGCGGTGATATTTTTGTAAATAAATTGATTTTATTAACATCAATTTTTAGAAAAACTGATGTTAACATAGGATTTTCAAAAACAAATGTTGTGTTGATGTTAAAATTGGTTTTTTAAAAATTGTTGTTGTTCTATGAATGTTAATATCAGTTTTTTAACCGTACTAAAAAACTGATGTTGTCAATGTGATTCTAATATAAGATGCATTCTATCTCTCCCTCGTTACGAACAAAAAGGTGGGGTTGCTTTTTCTCTCTACTCAAACCCTTTTCTTTCTCTCCATGTTCTAATGGCTCTTTGAGACTCTTCTTCCCATCGCAACTCCTTAATCCCTGACTTTTTCTATTCTAAATTTCGCATTGGACATGACATTCACACAACTTATCCCTTCACCTTCTTCCATCTTAAACCCCATCACACTTTTCCTAACCCTAAATCCCCAACCTCTCTGCTGCAATAGCATTTCAATCTCCACATTCTCTGACACCGACGTCAGAGGCCTAATTCCACTTTACGATGCTCCGCCTCCTCAATCTCAGAGAAGCACCACACGAACTCCTCTGATGGATTTGGAGCACAAGAGATTGGGGTTTGGATTCCGAGTTTGGTGGGGGAGGCCATGATGTAGGTGGCACCACTACTGAGCTTGATGCTATTAAGTGAATGTCAAGCAGATGCTATTAAGTGGCTTTCTCCTCCTCCTCTTCCAAAGGCAAAGGGATGGACAATTACAAGCAGGGACAATTTTCCAATGCTATTGAGTGGCTTTCATGGGACTCTCACAGATACCATGGTTGAAGTGTCTGTGTCACAAAATTACCAAATCAAAAGGCGTCCAATCTCACCTAAGACAAAGGCATCCATAGTCGCATACTAAACCTAGTCATGAGTGAGGAAGCGATTGTCCCAGCGGCTCATGGTGATGTAGTGGGGCTTGTCAACCTCCACGCTAGGAAGAAGTGGCCCAATGTGGCGAACCCGACCCAGTACAGATGAAACACCTTGAGCTCCTACGCGACGAGGGAGCGAAGGTCGACGACATTGGCCATGCAGAGATTATAGTCTCTCAAAAGCTTGTTGGCATCATCTTGAACACCAACCCCGATGAAGTTGACATTGGGGTTGGAGAGGAAGGAGGTGAGGGCGCGTGAAGGATTTGGAAAATGAGGCAATTGTGGCCGATGCAGAGATAGAGGGTGGCGATAGGGTTGGGCTACTGCAACCAGGTGTTGGTTTGGAGGAAGTAACCAACACGTCCCTCCCTAGTTTGCTCTTACTAGTGGTACTTCCTTTTTTCTTTTCTTATTTTTTCATTATTAATTTCTAAGTAATTAGTAGTAATTACTAGTGCTTGTGTCTTTACATGGGAGAACGATTTTGTGTTCCTTTTTTGAGGTTGTCCCCTTTTGTCTTGTTTGTTTGAGATTATGCCTTTGCCGTATTTATTTGTATGTTCTCTGAATGGGAAATGATTGGTCAAGGTCGTGCAATCTAATCATATCAAAAGGCCATTTAACTAGAAAAGAATTTCCATTAAATTTGAACTTGAACTTGTAATTTAAGCTCCACAAGATCCTTTTCTTTCCCTCAAGAGTCAATAGCATCAAATTTTTTGGCTAGCTAGAACTAGCCTTTCAAATAATTGGCTTTTCACTCCAGTTGAAATTGAAATTTGCTTTTGAGCTTGTTTTGGGTTTTTTGGTATTTCATTTGTGCCTTTATGTTTGTAGAATGTTTCACTTTTTGTATCTTTTTTGTTCATTATAAAAACCTCAATAATAATAAGGTTTTGTCTTGGTGTAGGTTCTTGCACCGATGGACGGGTTTTCCTGATATTGTTTCCTGGTGGTCTTATACTAGTAGACTGTCATTTTCTTTTTAGTTTTTACTATCACACAATAATAATAAAAATGTACATTGTGTTTGAGAAAGAAAGAGATAGAAAATTTTATAAGGATGATTTATTGTTCTCAAATTAAGTAAAGATACACAAATATTATATTTTTTCAAATATTTCGTTAGCATTTCTTATTTTAATTTTTTATCACATTATAAATCCAATTATATATGTTTAGCCATTAAGATGAATTTGCTATATGTGATAAACTAAATTGTGATTATTCCCAAGATTTAGAAATAAGAAAAAAGAAAATATTTATGAGGAGGAGATTCAGAGATGTAATACTTGTGTAGATAGTAGTTACATAAATAAGGGAAACATAAGTTTTTGCAGGTCACAACAATGTGTCTTTTAATGATCTTTTATGCCTCGAGTTGATACCTTTGTATTTCAGACATGGTATTCATCATCCCTTTGGTGGAAGACAACCTCCGCTATTCTTTCACCACTTATGTGCGTGTAAGGAGTTCTCCACCATAGTCCCTGGATCAAAATGTTGGTCCATTTTTTTTATAATAATTCAGACTCTTTCAAATTTGAGGTCAAGAAAATTTCTTTTCTTCCAAAAATGGTTTATGAGAGACATGAGGAGTTTAAGTATCTTAAGTTGGTTCAAGAAATCATTTATGAATGTACTACTAAGGATGATAGGACAGAAACTGGTACCTTGTCGAAATTTGGCTGCTAGGTAACATTTTGATTGGTTTGTTGATGAGTTGTTGTGATTTATATGCTTATTCAGTCCTATATAATTCCACAGATGAGGTTTAATCTACGCAGAAATTTTCCTCTTCTAACAACAAAGGTGTGTATGAATTTTGGTTTTGGATTCACCTGCATAGCAATTTCTTATTTGTGTGCTACTTATCTGATGTAATTGTTATTTGTGTTTATTACTTAAAAGTTTATTGGAGAAGATTGAAAATATCTATTGTACATCTTGATATAAAAGTTGACATGATTTATTCATTTGGTTCCTAGAAAGTATTTTGGTGAGGAGTAGTTGAAGAGCTTCTTTGGTTTATTTGTGGCTCAACAAGGCCAAGGTAATATATCTATTACCAATCTTTTCCACACACAGACATGCACACATGACTTTTTCTAGTTAGGTTACAATTCACAAACTAGCTAGCATGAGCTAAATATAGGTGAACTTGATATTTTTTTAGCTTGGGGTAGAATATGGGTAGTAGACATATGGAAAGCTTTGGATTCTCCAATTGAAGTCGATATTCCCAATATTATTTGTTTTCAAATTTTTAACCAACTTATAAATTGTTGATCAAAACTATATAATATGATTGGATTCTTATTAATCTATGCACAAGTGAATAAAATATTAGTACCTTGTATGCTCAATGTTTTCTTAGTTAAGAACGTAAAGATAGAATATTGTGTCATATGCTTCACAAGATCAAAAAGAGTTTGTTGAAGTTTTTCTAAGTTTTTTAGTGAAATAGTAAAAGATTAGGCTTAAGAAGCTCTGAACTCATATCTGTTATTGGATTCAATAATTTATAGGCTAGGCTGATTACATAAGTTGACTCTTTTGCATGTTTATATAATTGATTTTATCATATATACTATTTTTTTAAAAATTTATTTGCAATTGGTATAAAATATCAATATAAAACGGTTTCATGATGACATGGTTAGCACTTGTTGCATTATTTATACTCTAAAAAATGCCTTTGGACCAAAATTCAATTCAATTATTGCATTACATGAAGTGGTTGTTATTGATTCACAAGAATGTCTCTTATTGGTTCATTAGATATGACTACAATGATTTTTAATCTGGAAGCATGTTATATTGACAGGCGTTGCAAGAAAAGGGACTTCATATATATGGATGGAAATGCCTCGAGTTGTCTCTATAATGGTCAATGTCTAGGTTAGTGTTAATTTGGAATGAAAGATCATTAATAGAATAAAATTTATTTTTATCAAGAGTTGGTATATAAATTGTTAATATAAGAAAATACCAAATATTGTTAATTGAAGTGCATTAAATTTTTATGTTTAATCTTTTAATATGTCTTTTAAAATTACATTCTACATTGATTATGTAATAAATGATGTAGAAAGTGACTATACAATATCAGTTATAGGAAAAATTGATGATGATTTTTGCATATTTTATATATTTTTGGTTTATTTTTTATTACGATGTCTATTTACTTAAAAACTGGTGTTGTACAGTGTATGTTAACATCGGTTTTCAACATTGATACTTTTAACGTTGGTGGTTTCAACATCGGTTAAAAATCGATGTTGAAAATCGAAAACAATCAATATTAAAAGCCTATTTTCTAGTAGTGTAATGATGTATATAATATATGAATTTTGGCTAAAAGAACGTAAGTATTTTTACGAGACATAATAATTACTTAAGATGAATAACATTATTGTAAATAACAAAATTCTCATCACGAATATTTAATGCAACGACATACTTTAAACTCAAGTCAGATAGATTTTCTATATATTTCATGCTAATTATCATGTAGGTAACTAGGTTGCCCTCAAAGTCATGGTTGTTTTAGAGTGTGTTTAGTTGGAATGATGGAAATAGAGAACATGAAAATACAAGAGAGAGATATTTGAATTCAAATAGATTGTAAATGGTATATATGGGACCCATCCTTTTTTTTATCACTACTAGAAAAATAAGTTTTAACATCGTTAAGTTAATATCGGTTTTATCAAAAACCGATGTTAAAGAAAACACGATGGCAAATTCGTAATTAACAAGACATAGTTAAATCGATTTTCTTAAAAACTGATGTTAATGTGCTCTGTTAACATCGGTTTTTCTAAAAACCTTAAAAACCGATGTTAACAGATACACGTTAACATCGGTTTTGAAGGTTATTTTGGAAAACCAATGTTAACAGATGCACGTTAACATCGATTTTTAAGGTTAGTTTGAAAAATCGATGTTAACATATACACGTTAACATCAATTTTCTTAAAAACCTTGGAAAACTGATGTTAACAGAGCATGTTAACATCAGTTTTTAAGAAAATTGATGTTGTTCAGGAGATAATCAACATCGATTTTTCGTTGAAAACCGATGTAGTTATTGTTATTATAAAAGTGCTAGCCCTAGCCCCCAAATTAAAAACCCTTCACTCTTGCCCCTATCTCTGCCTCTCACTCTCAGCCATCACTGCTCGCCTTCACTCTCACAACGGACTTGGTGCTTCCACTCTCATTCTCAGTCTGCTCGCAACTAACATTTCACTTTCACTCGCACTCAGGTACTCGCTCTCGGTCTTGGTTTTGTTGTTCCTTCATTTTTCTTTTGCTCTGGTCTCTCTCAGGTACTCTCGCTCGTGCTCGCGCCTTTGAATCTCTCGCCTGTGCTCACGCCTCACAATGAAACCCTAAATCATGTTTGCAGGCTTACATTCTTACATTAATATGTTATTGAGGTCAATTTCTTGTTTTTCGGTTTTGTGTGTATCTGATATTTTGTAGTTTCTATCATGATTTCAATTTATTGGGAGGTTAATTAATTGTTGCCATGTGTTTCAGACAGGAAGCCACCCAAAGCTCACCACAATGAGGTTGACTGTTGATACAAGTTATTTCAATTTCCGTTGTTCTATTATATTGCCATGTGTTTCTGTCATGATTTCCGTTTTTTAAATAACCGATGTAGAAAGTATCTTTTCTACATCGATTCTTCAAAAAATCGATGTTGATTTTACATATTTTATGTTTTTTTAAAATTTCTTATTTGACGACATCAGTTTTCTTAAGAAAATTGATGTTGTTTAGGTATGTTAACATCGGTTTTCAAAAACCGATGTTAACGTTGATACTTTTAACGTCGGTGGATTCAACATCGGTTAAAAATCGATGTTGAAAGTCTAAAATAATCGATTTAGAAAGCGATTTTTCTAGTAGTGTATTTTTCTCATTTTCCTCTTTACCAAACACACCCTTAAGGTTAATATGACAATGATAGAAGGTTTTTAGTCATTTTATATTTGTATGACAAATGTTGAAGGTATAAATAAACTGCATTTCATATTAAATTTACTTGATTATAAACTTTAAATTAATAATTTTGCAATTTAAATAGTGTTTCGGCATCAAGTCCAAACTGACATCATTAGAATCCTTATAATCAAAGTATTGTTTGTTTAGATGTTTGATAAATGTCATAATTTTGTTATTAGTAAAATATGTCTTCATGGATTGAAAAAAAAAATATTTATAAATGACTATTGACTTCCACTCCTAGAGTAAAGAGATTGTAATTATTGAAACAAATAGTTAAAGAATAAATTAAAATTAAATTTATTGTATAAAATTAAGAATCAATCGAAAAATTTATATAAGTCATTAAAATTTCTTGGACCTAATTGTATTGTTAATGGACAAAATTATCACAACTTGAAAACACACACTTCCTTTCATCGGACAATAACTCGTTGATTTGATCATTCAATAGACATTATTGGTCTAATGGTAGCCCACCGTCATTTCTCACAAATAACCATCACCACAAGTTCACAACCACTTTTGAAATCATTATTCACCCTTGTTTATTTGAAGCTTGTCGATCCATAATATAGGCGTGCAATTAAACAGGCAAACAGCAATTTTTAGAAGAAAAAAAAAGATTATAGTGTATAAAATAAATAAAATACATATTTCGATTTCGAATGGTTGTCTGAATAGAAATCTTTAGAGAATCCTGTTAAAAGAAAAGAATTTTCAGAGAAACAAAGTTGATTCGATGTCACTAAAGATAAGGGAAACACTAAAAGTCATAACCATTAATTAAAAATAGTTAATTCACTCTTTTTTTTTAAACCACAGATGTCAGATATTCATCACTTGAAACAAATTTGTTCGATAATTCACATTTCTTTTATGATTTAATTCACATTTTTATGGTACATAGTTAATTCACATGATTGTATATTTGTTGCAATTATAGTTATTGATTTTTACTGCATTTTTACTTAGTGATCATGACTTTATATTTTTATTTACTTTAAATGCACAGATAAAAATACTAAAATTTTTGAGTTTCACCAAAAAGATGAAACCCATAAATAAACAAGACTCTACTTTTTTCTTAATTAATTATAACTTTGTCCCCTAATACTTTAGTCTATTTATGATTTTCATTTATAGTTTTAATTACTTATTTAATCCTTATAATTTTTCAATTGTTATAATTAAGTTCTTCATTCCAAGTTTTGTACAATTAATATTTAATAAAAAGAAAACGGAAATATGACATAACATTGATTTATAAATTCACAAATTAAGAAAAGAAAAGAAAAGTCTAGAATCAACACTTCAAAGCCATTTTTTTTTTATTTTTCAAACTCTCTCCACACAAATCAATACTACATCCTTTCAAAATAATATTAATAATAACGTGTGCACTTGATTTTATTTATTTGTCTTTTCTTTAATCTGATTACATTCTATGAGATACACGGTAATTCAGACTATATATGTACTATCTTTTAGTGTATACATATGAACATGTTTAGGAAAGAGTATACTCAACATCCTAAAAAAAATTAATACAAATATGGTAGGTTTTGTCTCATATTCAAGAATTAATATAATCCAAAGTTTCAAACCCTGCCAAACCTTGAATAAAAAAAAACCTGCCAAACCTTATCATCAATAAAAATTGTGGCACATATGCGATCGAGTTGCAGACGTTTATCTGTGCACAACAAACACAATTGCCATAACCATTTTGCATAAGAAATCTTGGCAGCTGGCTAAGGAGGCTATGACTATGTGAACAAATGTTGAGTATTGAATATTCCGAGCCTAAGCATACGTACAACACACGAAGCTGTTTTCTAATTAAAGCGCCTGAAGATAACATAGTTCAGAATTTGGAAAGAAATTCTAGTAGGTTCGTGGAGGCGTGGTTGTTTGAAAAATTGATAAATTATTGTTTTAATTAATTAAATTAATTTATTTCTAGAGATGATATTTTAAATTTAGTTTTAAAGAATTTGTTTTAGGATAAATTAGTTTTTTTCTCTAATTTATTATTTAGGTTCAATTTAGTCCTCTAATTTTTTTAGGTTCAATTTAGTCATCTAATTTATAAAATTAATCCAGTTTTTTGTCAATTTTATCACCTAATTTTTAAAATTGATTCATTTTTTGGAAAAATATGTATATTGTGGTGGTTTAAAATCACTAATGATTTTCAACTATCACAAAGTATAATTTCTTAGCATTTAAACTAAAGGGCTAAATTGAATCGATTTAAAAAATTAAAAATCAAATTAAATCTGAAAAAATTAGAGGAAGAAATTAAATATCAAAAATAAATAAAGGACTAGAAAATTAATTTAACATTTATTTATTTGAATGATAGATAAAATCACATTCAAAGTATAAATAAAACACGTATTCAATTAATTTTAATTGTTTCAAAATAAATTTTACTTACTGTATAGCAGTCACACTATCATATACTTCCTTTCCTGTGGTTTCAAACAAAGAAGAAGAAATATGATATCCTAATTAAAAAAATTAGTTAAACACATTTAATCAGTGTTATGAAAATCAACTTAATTATTGACTTGATCGAAATATTTAGTTAATAGGTAAGAGATCCATCCAACCAGTTGCTCATTTATTCATCCGATTGATTCAATATATATTAAAAAATTTAAATATAATATATATATATATATATATAATATCTATCATAATAATTTTTTATATTTTTATATTTCAAACTCAAATATATTACCATGATCAAACTATAAAATATTATATAGTTGTTTATTACTATAAATTACTACTATTTTATTGGATATTATCGTTAAATTATTAAGAAAACTCTTCTTTTTCAAGACTAAATATAAAAGTTATCGAATAATCATAAATAAGTATATTGAAGATGTATAAAATATATAAATATTGAATCATATCATGATCAATACAATGATAATTAGTTATTATATATTGTTATCAAGATAAAAAATATTATAGGAACATATTATATGTTATTTAATAATTAATTATTAATAATTTAACACAGTATAAGAACTAGAAAAATAAAAAATAAAAACTCAATCGGGTCAACTTGGTCTCAGTCACCAGGTTTGACCAAACCTAACCAAGTTAATCCGAGGCAAACTAGATCGTATGCATTTCCGATTTTTGCCTTAATCGGACTACCTAGTACATCGGGTCCTGTCCGAACCGGTTGACCAACCGATCCGATTTGTATAACTATGCATTTAATTATATCAATTTCAATTAACAAGTAATTTTTTTCCAACTTTTTTTTTAAAAAGCTTGATATCAAGTATAAGAAATAGTCATTGAACTAGAACCTCAATTAAATGAAATATATTTTAAAGATAATAACATTAAATAAAATAAAATTAATTAAAAAAAACATATATTTTTTCTTATATTTAAGATTAGAGGTAAAAGGGGAGTACTACAATACTAGTTTAGCATGCTGCAATAATACAGATTGTGAAGTGGGGTTAATAAATTAGCTGAGAAGAATGCAGCACTGCGCAATTTTGGACTGTTATTTTGGTGTAGATAGACATAGACAATGTAGTTGGACGAGTTGTCTCCTTCTCCTTCATATCCTTGCTTTGCTCATCAAGAGTTGAGTCTCACCCTCTACCACTAGCATGCATGTCCAATATTATCAGAGCAATCGATGGCTTCATGTCCATTCTGGGCCAGTTCACAAGTTTAGTTGTCGCCTACAGTAGAAGATACCAATACGGATTTTATATATATATATATATTGATTTCTATTGATGACATCGTGCTGCTATTAAAACAAGAGTAAATTAACATTATTACTTTGTTTGAATTATGAAATAAACTAAAATGAAAGAAAGAAAAAGAAAACAGTTAGTAGTATAAGTTTTTAGTTATTTGATAGAAGAAACAAAATTTGGATGTATTAAAAATAAAATAAAAACTGTACTAAAATTTATCTTGAAAAATAAAAGAAATATGATAAAAATAAAATATGTTAATTTAGTTTTTTTACATTTATAAGCTTCTAATTAATTTCCACCTTTCACTTCAGGACAAAAACAAAACTGATGTAAGTCCCAACAAAAGTTTTCTATTTTCCTCAAAAAAGAAAACTATTTTTTTTGTCATTGTAAGAAGAACCAAAAGGGTGCAGTGAAAAAAAAATGAGAAGTTTTTCATTGATTTCATTTTTCGTCACTTCATTTTTAGCTTAACCAAACAAATCATAAATATTGGTAGACATTTCAAAGCTAGCTATTACTGATACCAGGAAAGCAAAAAAAATAAGAGAGATGAATATAAATATAATATATTACATGACATAACAAGCTTAATAGTAGAAAAATAAAATGTGTCAAATATAAAAGTGTCTTTTTTAAGTATATATATATATATATATGATAGTTCTGAACTTATTTCAGCAAACTCAGAAAAAAAAAACTCATTTAAACTTTTCAAATATAAACGTCATATAATTACAATTATTTCATCAAGGAGTTAAGTTAGTAAAAGAACTAACAGTTAATAATTTACTTTGCAAATAATACTCCCTAATATATAACGGTTAAAGATTTATATATATATATATATATATATATATATATATATATATATATTTAAAATAATCCCTAAATCTAACAGTTAAGACTCCTTTCTTACTAAGCGTTTCTTGTTTGATGAGGACCAAGAATTGCGAGGTCCCATGACAAGGGTAAAATCAAAGGAAGCACAAGAAGCATTGGATCATAAAGTGAATTATTTCCTTTCTTAAGCATTGGGTCAACATATTAACCTTACTTTGAGTCCAAAGACCAACTCGGAAGAAGAGTTTAGATTGCTCCAATTGATTCAAATGAGTGAAGAGTCCAAAGACTAATGAGTGAAGAGCCTAGATACCTCCAATGTTTTGAACATAACTTGAGTTCTAGATGTTCGTCTTAGGTGTTCTTTAATGCGTTTGAAAGCTCTAAAGATTTCCTACAAGTTTATTTTTAGTCTCAAGTCCTAATTCTGCATCTATGATGATCAAAATGGGACATGAAGTTTAGCATGAATTACATTTTTTTAGTATAAGGAATATGTAACTGAAGTTTCACATTGGAGAGAAAAAGGAGAGAGACACCACTTGTTAGCTATAAATAGTCAGTCATTTGTCTTATGTAGACACCTTTGAATTGAATAAAAACTTTACACTTTTAAAAGTGTGTGAGAGGAAGTTCCTCTTGGGTTCTTAATTGAACCAAACATTGGTTCTTATCAAAGGTTTCTATAATCTTTGTGGCGAATCCCCACGAGACTTATCACTTTTCATAAGGTGTGGCGTCTTCTTCCATTTCTTATCTTTCCCGCCTTTTTACTTTATTCTATTTTCTTTAACATTTTGTTCATGTTAAATTCGTTATTTTTGTTCTGCACTTTTCTTCATATTGTCTTTATTTCTCTTTGTCAAACACTTGACGTGCACCTTTTTCTTTTGTTATAACAAGAAGTCTTTTCAAGGACGATCCGTAAAAACAATGAACCTCGTATTGGTTCATATCATGTGGTATCAGCGTAAATGTTGTTGAAGAACCGGAAGCCGCCATAGCGCAATTCTTACATGGGTTCAATAGAGAGATACAAGATGTTGTGGAGCTACAACATTATGTCGAGCTTGGGGACTTAGTTCATCAATCTATCAAAGTTGAGCAACAACTCAAAAGGAGGTATTCTAACCGAAAACCTTCTTCAAGCTTCAAGCATTCCTCTTGGAAAGATAGATAACCCAAACAAGATCCACCCGCATAGGCCAAGGAAGGTAAAATCTCTAAAAACTCTAGTCCTTTGGTTTCTACTAATAATGCTTCTTCTTTTGTCACTCAAAAAGCTAGGAACATCAAGTGCTTTAAGTGCTTGGGCAATGGGCACATCACCTCACAATGCCCCAATAAGCGTGTAATGGTGTTAAGGGACAATGGACACATTTCTAGTGACTCATGCCCCGAAAAAGCAATTACAAGTGACGAGGAAGATGATTGTGAAGCTTATGCTCTTGAAGGTGACTTGTTAATGGTAAGGAGGCTCTTGGGAAACCAAATTGTGGTTGATGACCAAAGCCAAAAAGAAAACATCTTCCACACAAGATGTATCTGAAAACAATAGGAATACCCACAATTAACAAAGAGGGGGGGTGAATTGGTTAAACCTTAGTATGTTAAAAATTTCTTTATTCAAAATCAGAGTTCCTAGGATCTTTATCACTTTTTAAAACCAAGAAACCTTATTCAATCAAGTAGCTCAGCCCCAAGGAATTCAATGGATCAAAATTGACTTTGTTGGTCAAACAAATGAATCAAGAAACAATTAAAATGAAGAGGATAGAGATAGAGAATCAATACACAAACAATTTATATTGGTTCACTTCAAAACCATGAAGCTACATCCAGTTTCTTCCAACCAACACTAGGTTAGAGTTTCACTATTATAATTTTCAGTTCTTACAATTAATTACAATGTCTCCCTTTATCAACCCTAGATAAAGTACAGAAATCTAAAACCCTATTAGATTCTAAGAGACAAGAACCTGAGAACACTACTCAGTTCTTCCACCTAGAGAACCCCTTTCTCTAGTTACAAGCAAGAACTCAATTACAATAGCCAAGTTACAAAGAAAATTCAAAACGAAAATTACAATCAGATTAAGGAGAGAAACAACCTGATGATCCAAAGTATGCAATGCAAAATGAAGTTACCAGATCAGGTTGAATGATTAAAAGACAATAAACACAGCTTTCCTTAATCTTGAAATGGTTTCAAGCTCCAAGAGTGACTTAAACACACATGATCAATGCACAATGTAGCAAGACACAATTAAACCCTTAGAAAACACTTTAGAATGCTCACAAGACTGTTTAAGCTCAGAAAATATTTATGGGTAATGTTCCACAAAGTTATCAAAGCAGCTGAGCATCAATCCTATTTATAACAACTTTTTCGTAATTGCCTGTAATCGATTAAACGCGTCATATAATCGATTAAAATACTTATGTAATCGATTAAATCACCATTTTAATCAATTAAAATGTTCATGAGTTTTCTGGGTTTGAATAACGAACAAAATAATCGATTGTTTCGAGCTATTATCGATTATTCCAGTAGCACTGTATTTTATAAAAAGCTTGTCTAATCGATTACGAAACATGGTAATCGATATTCCAGTGCAACATGTTTTTCTTAAAGCGTTATGTAATCGATTACAGCAGGAGTCTTCAAAAGCTAAATGAACTATGTAATCGATTACGATATGTGGTAATCGATTAAACCAGGAAAAACTTGTAAGCATAAACATATAATGTAATCGATTACTAGAAATGGTAATCGATTAAGGCAGGGAAACTTATATACTTAAACATACTATGTAATCGATTACTAGGAATGGTAATCGATTAAAGCAGGGACATGGCTTTTCCAAATAAGCCTGTGTAATCGATTACAACACTTTGGTAATCGATTATCCCAACACAATCTTAAAATCATATATAGCCATGTAATCGATTACTACCTATTAATAATCGATTAAAATATTCAACAAGGCAGTTTACATTAAAACAAAGGTCAAATAATCGATTATTCCGATAGGTAATCGATTACATTGTTCTTGTAAGCTTTTCCAAAATAGACTAAGAACAAAATAATCGATTAAGAACTTAAGGTAATCGATTACATTAGTGTAAAATATATTTTTTCCAAAAATCTTTGAATCAGTTTAAAAACTTAGTCAAATTATCAAAGCCTTGTGATTTTTATGAAACCAATTAAGTTAATTATGGATTAAATAAATGCAATGCACTTGGATCACCATAATTGCTTTTCTTTTACACATTTCACACTCAATTATCTTCAAGGCATCCATTGCATGTTGAAAGCTCAAAACCAATGCTTGAATTAAAGATCCTTTGCATTCTTTAAGTAGCTCCCCCTGAATCCAACAGTATCATTCAAGGGAAAGTGTGTTCCTTGATCATAGATGAGGGAAGTTGCACCAACGTGGCAAGCACTCACTTGGTGAACAAACTCAATCTTAGTACCAAACCTCATCTGCGTCCATACAAGCCCAAATGGCTAAGTGAGAATGGTGAGTTGGTTGTTAATCAACAAGTGATGGTGAGTTTTTGCATTGGTAAGTACAAGGATGATGTTTTGTGTGATGGTGTGCCTATGGAGGCCGGCCATATTTTGCTTGGAAGGCCTTGGCAATTTGATAAGCATGCTATTCATGATGGTTTTACTAACAAGTTTTCTTTTTCTCATGATTCTCGAAAAATAACACTTGTACCACTTTAGGAGAAAGTGGTACAAGTGTTATTTTTCGAGAATCATGAGAA
>CM023951.1:14227402-14239769 GCA_013407115.1 Glycine latifolia | reverse complement strand
GGTGAGTTTTTGCATTGGTAAGTACAAGGATGATGTTTTGTGTGATGGTGTGCCTATGGAGGCCGGCCATATTTTGCTTGGAAGGCCTTGGCAATTTGATAAGCATGCTATTCATGATGGTTTTACTAACAAGTTTTCTTTTTCTCATGATTCTCGAAAAATAACACTTGTACCACTTTCTCCTAAAGAGGTGTGCCAAGATCAAGTTGCTTTGAAAATAAAAAGAGAACAAGAAAAAAAGATTTGTAAAGCTAAACATGAAGAGCATGATAAAAACCAAACTCTTGTGCTTGAGAGAAGGATAGAAAACTTATTTGCTAGGGAGAGTGACATCAAGAGGGCATGTTTGACAAAACAAGAAATGTACATTTGCATGTATAAGGACTTGTATTTGAATTCTAACTCTAACCCTTTTCCTAGTGTTGTTGATTCTCTCTTGCAGGAATTTGGAGATATATTTCCAAAGAGTGTTCCACCCAGTTTACCTCCCTTAAGGGGGATTGAACACCAAATGGATTTTGTGTTGGGGGCCTCTTTGCCCAATAGACCCGCTTATCAGTCTAACCCTCAAGAGACACAAGAGACAAAAACAAGTTGAGGAGGTGTTGCCAAAAGGTTGGGTAAGAGAAAATTTGAGTCCTTGTGCTATCCCAATAATCCTTGTTCCTAAAAAGGATGGCACTTGGCGAATGTGTACTGATTGTAGATCTATTAATAATATAACTGTTAAATATAGACACCCCATTCCCCGTTTGGATGATTTTCTTGATGAATTGTATGGTGCATGCTATTTTTCTAAAATTGATTTAAAAAGTGGGTACCATCAAATTCGCATAAGGGAAGGGGATGAGTGGAAAACAGCTTTCAAAACAAAGTACGGTTTGTATGAATGGTTGGTGATGCCTTTTGGACTTACAAATGCTCCTAATACTTTTATGAGACTCATGAGTCATGTTTTAAGGGAGTTTTTGGGAAAGTTTGTGGTTGTGTACTTTGATGACATATTGATCTATAGCATGACATTAGAAGACCATATTGAACACCTTAAGGCTGTTATGCATGTACTTAGAAATGAAAAGTTGTATGCTAATCTAGAAAATGTGTCTTTTGTACTGATCATGTAGTTTTCCTAGGCTTTGTGGTAAGTTCCAAAGGAGTCTAATTGGATGAAGAAAAGATAAAAGCTATTAGAGAGTGGCCCACCCCAAAGGATGCTATGTGTTGTTGTGAGGGCCAGGAGGCCTGGGTTGTAATGCCTTTGATGATATGTTATCATGGAAGTGAGCCAGGGAGGAGGAGAAGCCTCCAAGAACCCTTAGCTTACTGAGATTGTTTCTCACCCCGTGTGTGGGGGTTTATTTTGCAGGTGATGCATTTGGCAGAGATGATGGGTCCCAGGACGGAAGGCCCCAGTAGGGACAGACTCTATGTAGCTGTTTGGCAGTGTTTTGAGAGCATGGTGGCTCACTACGTTATGTTTATGATGTATTTTTTATCCCTGCGAGGGAAGATGTGTGTGTACACATATTTTGGATCCTGTATGGATGTGATGTACAGACGCTATACGTATTGTACCCTCTTGTGAGGATGTGATCTGTGAGACCATGGCACTGGGAACCTATCATTTTGTATAGCCACAGTGGTGGTTTTGATGATGTACATATGTTTATACCCATAATGATATATGTGGTTTATGTTTCTCCTGATATATATGCTGGATATTATTGTTTATCTGCCTTTCTTTATGTTATCTGGATCGAAAAGGCTTGCTGTGGTGCCTTGGCATTCGTAATAGGTAGTTGGTGGTTGGATACTTTTCATACATAATGAATCAGGAAATATGGTTTTGAAAGGAAATGACGATGACATCATGTTTTTATTGAAAATGCTTCCTTTGTTTTTACTTAATTGGTTTAAATTAATTACTGCGTTAATCTGATTAAGTAAACTGTTAATACACCGGATGCATACGGGGTGTTACACCTTTGAATGAAGTGGTTAAAAAAATGTGACTTTTAAGTGGGGGGAGGCCCAAGAAAAGAGTTTTAATGCCCTAAAAGAAAAATTAACTCATGCTCCCATACTTGCATTACCCGAGTTTTCCAAATCTTTTGAGCTTGAATGTGATGCATCAAATGTGGATATTGGGGCTGTTTTGTTACAAGGGGGTCATCCTATTGCGTATTTTAGTGAAAAGTTGCATGATGTTGTTTTGAATTACTCCACTTATGATAAGGAATTGTATGCGCTCATAAGAGCTCTTCATACTTGGCAACATTACCTTTTGCCTAAACAGTTTGTTATCCATAGTGATCATGAATCACTCAAATATTTGAAGGGGCAAGGTAAGCTCAATAAAAGGCATGCTAAATGGATTGAATTTCTTGAACAATTTCCTTATGTCATTAAACACAAGCAAGGAAAAGTGAATGTTGTGGCCGATGCTCTTTCTAGGAGATATACTTTGCTTGCCATGCTTGAAACAAAGTTGCTTGGTTTTGAACACATTAAGGAGTTGTATGTGCATGATGATGATTTTGCCAAGATATATGTTGCATGTGAAAAGGGGGCGCATGATGGGTATTTTAGGCATGATGAGTTTCTTTTCAAAGAAAAATATTTGTGTGTGCCTAAATGTTCTTTACGTGAACTCCTTTTGAGAGAAGCACATGAGGGGGGACTAATGGGTCATTTTGGGATACAAAAGACTTGGGATATGTTGCATGAGCATTTCTATTGGCTTGGCATGCGCCGCGATGTTCATAAGTTGTGTGTTAGATGCATAATTTGTAAAAGGGCTAAATCAAAAGTTTTGCCACATGGTCTATACACTCCTCTTCCTATTCCCAATTCCCCTTGGACTGATTTGTCTATGGACTTTGTGCTTGGTTTGCCTTGAACTAAAAGAGGAAAAGATTCCATTTTTGTGGTTGTTGATAGGTTTTCAAAGATGGCTTACTTCATACCTTGCCATAAGGTAGATGACGCCACCCATGTGGCAGATTTGTTCTTCAAAGACATAGTGAGGCTTCATGAGATGCCCCAAAGTATTGTTTCCGATAGGGACTCTAAGTTTCTTAGCCATTTTTGGAGGACCCTTTGGAATAAATTGAGTACTAAGCTCCTTTTCTCTACCACTTGCCACCCACAAACAGATGGAGAAATCGAAGTTGTGAATCAGACCTTTTCAGCCTTGTTGAGGTCAATCATCAAGAAAAATATTAAGACATGGGAGGAATGTTTGTCTCTTGTTGAATTTGCTTATAATAGGGCTGTCCATTCTACAACTAGGTGTTCTCCCTTTGAGATTGTGCATGGATTCAATCCCCTCACCCCTCTTGATTTGTTGCCCTTACCTAACATTTCTTCTTTGAATCATAGGGATGGTAAGGCTAAAGCTGAGTATGTAAAGAAGCTCCATGAAAAAGTTAAAGCACAAATTGAGAAAAAAATGGAGCAATATGCTAAACAAGCAAACAAAGGGAGAAGAAGAGTTGTTTATGAACCTGGAGATTAGGTTTGGCTCCATATGAGAAAAGAAAGGTTTCCTACCCAAAGGAAATCAAAACTTTTGCCTAGAGGAGATAGACCCTTCCAAATCTTGGAGAGAATCAATGACAATGCATACAAAGTTGACCTCCCCGGTGAGTATGGGGTAAGCACCACATTTAATGTTGCTGACCTAAGTCCTTTTGATGTAGGTGATGAAGAGCCAAATTCGAGGACGAATTCTATTAAAGGAGGGGAGCATGATGATGACCAAGAATTGCGAGGCCCCATGACAAGGGCAAAATCAAAGGAAGCACAAGAAGCATTAGATCATGAAGTGAACTACTTCCTTTCTCAAGCATTGGGTCAACATATCAACTTTGCTTTGAGTCCAAAGACCAACTCGGAAGAAGAGTTTAGATTGCTCCAATTGATTCAAATGAGTGAAGAGCCCAAAGACTAATGAGTGAAGAGCCTAGATACCTCCAATGTTTTGAACATAACTTGAGTTATAGATGTCCGTTTTAGGTGTTCTTTAATGCGTTTGAAAGCTCTAAAGGTTTCCTACAAGTCTATTTCTAGTCTCAAGTCCTAATTCTGCATCTATGATGATCAAAATGGGACATGAAGTTCAGTACAAATTACATTTTTTTAGTATAAGGAATATGTAACTGAAATCCCACATTGGAAAGAAAAAGGAGAGAGACACCACTTGTTAGCTATAAATAGCCAGTCATTTGTCTTATGTAGATACCTTTGAATTGAATAAAAACTTTACACTTTTAAAAGTGTGTGAGAGGAAGTTCTTCTTGGGTTCTTAATTGGACCAAACATTGGTTCTTATCAAATGTTTCTATAATATTATCTTTATTTTTATTTCTCTTCGTCAAACACTTGACGTGTACCTTTTTCTTTTGTTATAACAAGAAGCCTTTTCAAAGACGATCCGTAAAAACAATAAATCTCGTATTGGTTCATATCATTGTTCCATCACTACTGGCAGTAATCCTACAAGCTATGCACAATGACGAACAATGTCTACCCTTGAACCAAGCCCACAAACAATTGCAACGGTGGTGTTGCCGCCAGAGCTGAAATTCCTCCAAAAAGATAGTCTTTAATTTGTTCCAACAAACCCTAACAAGAGTAGTCAATTTTTTTTTATTCGCATACATTAATTGTTAATTTATTAATTTTTTATTAACATGAGAGATCAAACATTTTTTTTCTCTCTTTAAACACCCAACCAAAACATTAAATCGACCGTCAACGCCTATGATCCTACTTGCTTGGATTTGACCTCAATACATCCATTATTCCCTTAAACTGAAGATTCAACCTCAGCATATCACTGTTGCAAACCCCAACAAGATCATCTTCATCCCACACCCCCACCAACATTTCCATTCTGTCTTAAAATGTACACATCGAGCGTAGATCATAATTAATAATATTTAATTGGAGTCTTGATCTATTCAGTCACTTTAAATATCGAAATATATTATTTTATAAGATCGATTTGTTTAAATATCCAAAAACACACACTTGTTGTACGAGGAAGAAGGCATTTCATTGATTTTAAAAGTATTTAATTCATTTATGACTGAATTGCAAAACATATTAAACAAAGACATGCAGAATAAAAATAAGAATTTAATTAAAGCGCGTTAACAATGTAAATGTTTTTAACAATCTCATCGAATTATAAATTGGTATATATGTAAGGTTAAATTATTGATTTTATCAATGATAATTATTAAGAGCTTCATTGTCATACAGAAGTGTAAAAATTTCGCATTGATAATTAATAAATCATGATTGAGATGATTTTTAAATTACTTGCTATAAAAGAAAAAAAAATGTATATGATGCTATTGAATGATGAGCGTGTAAAAGTTTGTTTACACTTGGTGCTTTTTAATTAATTTAAGTCATATTAAAATGAATTCTAATAAATTGATAGTACCAACAATTAATGGTTAGTATAAGTGATTGAGGTTTTGATTCCTTAAGTATGCGATTAAGTGTTCGAATTTTGACTAATGTATAAGGAAAAATTATTAAAAGGAGACACTGGCCACCTATGAGTGTTAATATATTTTCTGAAGGAAATTAAAATTCCGATAACCAATTAAAATATTCTTTTGCAATCATACAGCAAAAAAAAATATAATATAAAATAGTTTTATATTATCATTTAATCACAAATTATTATATATAACAAATTTATTATTTTTTACAATAAACACATATATTAAAATTCATATTAAATGTAATTTATGATTGAATAATAATATGAAAAAAATCCATAAAAAATAATATAAAATTTTACATTATGTATAATCATTCAACTAAAAAATTATTTTTTTTATTTTAAATTTTTTTTATCCGTAAAAATTATTTACATTATCATCATGTACTGTTTGTAATACGTATAATCTACATTTTGTAAACAAATGTTTTGTGCTAGAATTCTCATCCGAAATGTAAGTATTTTTTTATTATAGAAAATTATGTTCAAGTTTCCACATATACAACGTAACGTTTGTGTAGTTGTAAGGATTTTTATTAAATGGGAGGAGTATCATGTTTAAGTTTGTGGACGAGACTTATGCAAATTGTTTGTCTGTTTATTATTGGACAAAATTTAAAGAAACAATCATTCAGAGTTTCTCTAACAAAAAATCATTTACAGTTGCCACTTCAATTGCTAAGAGAGGATCCCACGTTAATGAGTTTTGCGTGTTTGTGTTCATTATGTTTGCCGTCTAACTTTTATCCAACGGGCTAATGACTAATTAGAGAAGTAATCTTTTGGGTTCAAATATAAGTAAAAGAGTTTATTGTCTATAGATTAATACAGTAAAATAATTTTACATTATTATTTAATCATAAATTATTATTTATATTATTTTAAAATTATTATTTTAAAAATTAATAAATTTATCATATATGGTAAATAGTGATAAGGAACAAATCCAATTTTAGATAATTAGAATAATATTTATACATAAATTTATAACATAATATTTTTAAAATATAAATATACAACATAATTGATTTTGATTTGTAATATTATATTTTATTTAATAACAATTGACATTAATAGAAGTTGAAAAAATTAACCTATTAAATTATAAGTTTCTATTAAATTAGTTGTTAAAGTAGTTGAAAAATATAAAATGATAAAAAGAAATCATAATTTATTTAAAAAATAAAAATTAGAAAATTGTATAAATATATTAAGGATAAATAATGGAAGGAAATATTAAAAAAATTACTTCAGGTAATGTTTTAAAAAAACGCTATAAATGATTAAAAAATGTATTTAGCAAATAGTCAAATAAGTTTTTCAATTAATAAAAGAAGTCAAAAGTTAACTGAAAAGTTAAATAGAAAAAAAATAAAGGTAGAGTAGAAATATTATGATTATGATCGATAAAACTAACTAAAAAGCTAGCTACAAATTAAAAAAAAAATAGCTTAAATTTAGAAAGATAGCTTGTAGGTGAAATCTAAAACTTGAAAAAATACCATCAAAATATAAGTATTTAAAAAAGTAGTCATTGGAGTAACTAAAAATGTAAAATGACATAAAATTATAAAATTATGATTTATTTAAAAAGTCTTGTAAGAAAATAAAATAAATATATTGAGAATAAAAATAGAAGAAAATATTAAAAAAATAGAAGCTAATGTTTTTTTTTAAATGTTACTTTAAAAACTATTAAGAAAATTATTTACTGAACAATTAAACAAAATATTTAACTAATAAAAAGTTAAAAATTATCTAAAGTATCTTGTCAAATATAGTTAATATAAAAAAATGCTAATAAGAAACTTTTTAAATGCATTCTCTTAAATTTTTTTAAAAAATCAAAGTTTTATAGGTCTCGCGTTATATTTAATTAACATCAATCCTAATTTGTAATTTTCTGTAAGTTTAGATCAACAAGAGTCTTAAAAAAAAGCGAAATTAAGAGTAGAGAGATAAAAAGGTGTGAGTCTGTTACCTTTTTTATTTCTCCGCAAAAAGAAGCAAAAATTGTACTACTTTCATATAGAAAATAATCGATATCGTGCCCAATTTATAATCGACTGTCACAATGAATATAATGTAAAAATAATCTATTCTTATTTTGTCGGGTACAAAAATAACATATTCTTATAAATTAAGGATGATCAATAATTATCTGATAGATTTTCAAACATGCATAGATAATTTGTTATCGTGTTATGATAGTCGATTATCATAGATTTCAAAAAAAATAAATCGATATCAGTGTTACATAATTAATTATTATTAAATGTATATAAATATTTTTTTCTTTTTAATTTTTTCTCTTAAACTAAATTAACACCTCTAAATTAACTCTATTTCTGGCCTATTTTTAATCATTATATTTCTCTTTTTTTCTTATTTTCATCCACCCAATTTTCTTTCTACTATCATTGTTAAATTATTAATAAAAATAAAATATAATTGATTGACAGTATAAAAGTATAAGTTAAATGAACATACATTGAATATATAAAATAATTTTATATTATTATTGAATCACAATGTATCCATAAATTTATTAATTTCAATAATAAATACATATATTAAAATTCATATTAATTGTAATTTATGATTAAATAATAATATGTAAAAATAATAATAAAAAATAATATAAAATTTTACATTATGCATGACCATTTAACTCAAAAATTATTTACATTTTTTTATCTCGTAAAAATTATTTGCATTATCACCAGTACATGTACTGTTTTTAATACATATAATGTACATTTTGTAAACAAAAGTTGTATCGTGTTAGAATTCTCATCCGAAATATAAGCATTTTTTTATGATGATTACATGGCATTGAAAATTATGTTCAAGTTTACACGTATACAACGTTTGTGTAGTTGTAAGGACTTTTATTAATGGGAGGAGTATCGTGTTTAAGTTTGTGGACGAGATTTATGCAAATTGTTTGTACTGTTTATTATTGGACAAAATATAAAGAAACAATCATTCAGAGTATCTTAAAAACAATTCATTTGCCACTTCAATTGCTAAGAGAGGATCAGTCGTTAATGAGTTTTGCGTGTTTGTGTTCATTATGTGTGCCGTCTAACTTTTATCCAACGGCCTAGTGACAAATTAGAGAAGTAATCTTTTGGGTTCAAATATAAGTAAAAGAGTTTATTTTTTATAGATTAATAGTATTAAATAGTTTTCTATTATTATTTAATTACAAATTATTATTTATATTATTTTAAAATAATTATTTAAAAAATTAACAAATATATTATATATGATGTGTTGTGACCATGGATGAATCCAATTTTAAGTAATAGAAGTAATATTTATACATAAATTTACAGCATTAAAAATATAATATAATATTTTTAAAGTATAAATATACATCATAATTGATTTTGATTTGGAATGTTATATTTTATTTAATAACAATTGGCATTAATATAATATGAGTAGTCGAGTACATATATGATTAATTAATTGACTTTTTTTATAATAATTATATTGTAGGGGGCTGGGGGCACCTTGAATTTTGAAATATTGTAGATTTATATTATATGTGTGCGATATAAGGGAACTTGGAAAGTTAGTGGGGCCATCTGCCCGAGCCTTTTCTTCATTCATTTGTTTAGTTTTTTTTTTTTTTTTTCTTTTCACTGAGTGCTAGTATTTTAGCTTGTACTAAAATACAAACTAGTATTATAGCCTCTACTTTTAAAAATATATATTTTATATAACTAAAATTTATAATAAATAAATACTTATAAATTATATTAAAATTTTGTAACACAAATAAATATTTTAAACATATAAATTATACTTTAGATTTATAATACATTTTAATTCCACATTTTTGTAATTATACCTTTTAACTGGTTAGTAAAAATTTACTGATAAAAAATATAAACATAATTATACTATTGTAATTATAACCTATAATTGAATATATTTTTATGGTACATTTTTTTAGGGAAGGTACATTTTTTATTTGATTTTAGGAGTAATATTGTCAAAGTCAAATTTAAAGTTGTATGAAAATTAATTACATTTAATTATATCTATTATTTTCATTAATAAATATTTTTATATTTTAAGTCATTTGAATTTATTATATGTTATTGTTTCAACAATATAAGAAATTAATAAAATTGTCAATATAATTTAATCCTTTAAAATAATTATATATCATTATAAAATAAAGTTTTATTTTATGGAATGATGTCATATGACAGTCACATATTTATTTACTTCAAATAATTCAATTAATTAATATAGATTTTATATTTATTTTATTTTCAATAGAATCTTAAATCAATTATAATACACATTAAATATATTTCTGGCATATTCATATATATTTATTAAAATTTAAATTGAATAATTAACAACATGTTAAAAATTAAAAATAATATAAAAATTACTCGTATGAATTATAAATGCAAATATTAATAAGTGTCTTTAGGACATTGATTAATGAACTAAAGACACTGGTTAGCAATATCTATTCATTGGAGACACAATAAACTAAAATAGATATTTTAATTTATAGAAATGTTAAGAACACACACTCTCTTTCATTGGCTATATTTTTTAGACTAAATTATAGTTTTGGTCTTTTTAGTTTTTTAAATCTATGAATTTGGTTTCTTTGATTTTTAATTGTAATATTTGATCTCCCTAATTTATAAATTTTCAATTTTGGTCCCCTAATAGATTATTAATTAATAATTGTGATTATTAGAGATATTAAATTAAATAAAATTTTAAATCATTAAAAAAACTTTAATAAAAGACTATTAGCCCTAATGTGACTTTAATGTCAAGTGGAGGTAAAAGAGATGTTTGTGGAGAAGAAAAATAGCACAATGTTATACAAAAATATGATTAATAATTTTTTATTTAATTTTTAAATAATTAATAGTTTTTATTAACTTATAATTAACTTAATAATTCAATTATTTAGAATTATTTTGTTAATAATCTATTAGGAGGACCAAAATCATCTGTTTGTATGATTAGGAAGACTAAATATTACAATTAAAATTCAAACAAACTAAAATCATGAATTTAAAAAATTAAGAAAACTAAAATTACAATTTAACTTTTTTTAACATGACAAAATTTAATGAGTCTTATATCATATTTAATAAATCTCTAGTTTTCAATAAAAACTAACCAATTAGAAACAATATGTTTAAAGCATTTCATTTTGATTTACATGTAGAGAGAGGGATTTCACTAACTAAACTACCATATACACCAATTGATAAAAAAAAATTTATTTTATAATTTTTTTTCATTTTAAAAACAATATGGTTACTATCATTAAAAAATAAAAGATAAAAAAATCTAAATTAGTATATGAAATTTTAGATCCACATATTTTTTCTTATATTCGAATTTCAAAAGAGTAATTTGTAATGTCAGTTTCAGCCAAAAAACTGTTTGAATCTATTTAGCACTTTAGGCAGTTATTTTTTATTTTTTAAAAAAATAATATTATCTTCCTTAATTATTGGTCTTTTAATTAATATTAATTTAATTAAAAACATCCAAGAAGAAAGAAAAACACGGCTAGCTAATAGTATTGTTTGAAGATGATGGATTGGATTTTGATTCTGTTTGATTCCTCAACAATGAGTGACTGAGTGAGCTCTTTTCTTAGCGAGTGGACCCCATTACGAATCTTCTACAAAACTCTCCACGTGTTATTGTGAACTTCACCTCACTCATCGCCTTTGTTCCTTTCCTCTTCTCCCAAATCAAAAGCCAACCGCGTTTGGCCCCAGTCAATCACACCCACCCACGTGTCCACTCCCACTCTATAAAATCTAACCCAACTTCTGCTACTTCCTCAACCAAGTCTCACACCGAAAATAACAGAAACTCTCTTTTTAAAAAACCCCAAACGCATAGAAAAACATCGACAGTGTTATTAGCGCCGCCGTTGCCCTACCATCTTCATATTATTCTATTGCCTTTCTTTCACTCACGTTTTTCTGGTTTTTAACCCCTTCCAGTCACGTATTTACGCTTATACCCTTCTGGTTATGATAGCTTCCATTCGGCGTCAGCCAGAGAGCCGAAGCTCTTGGCTTCCACACGTACTTTCGGTGCCATCGATTGAGATACAAAGCCACCAAGCCAGCCGAGCCAATCCTCAAATTCCAACTTTACCCCTCCCTGCAAATATTATTTTCTTTTAACGGTTACTTCCACCATGCCTAATTCGAAGAACAACCGTAACGAACAGGGCGAGCCTCACCGCCGGGAGAAATTAACAAAGAAATCGTCGTCCTTTTACGGTAACTCATCGTCGGCTTCAATGTCCGGCGAACCGATCCGACGGCCGAAGACGGTGCCGGATCTTTTGTCGGCGACGGATGTTGTGCCAAAACAGCCGCCGAAGTTGTTGTTGAAGGTTACTCCCATGGGAAGCTTGGGACCGGTGCAGGTTGTGATGACGCCGGAATCGACGGTCGGAGATTTAGTGGCGGTGACGGTGAGGCAATACGTGAAGGAAGGTCGCCGGCCAATTTTACCGTCGAACGACCCTTCGCACTTCGACCTCCATTATTCTCAGTTCAGCCTAGAATGTAAGCAAGCTTCTGTTGATAATTTTAAAAAAAGAATAAAATCAAATCAAATCAGAATTTATCTTTTCGATAAAATTTAGATAGAGATTTTTTTTTTAAATCGGCAAAAAAAAATATATTAGGAAGAGGTACTAGAAGTACCACAGTACACATGATAAGTACATCAAGTGGACTGATTATAAAAGAGGTTATGAAATATATATATATATATATATATATATATATATATATATATATATATATATATATATAT
>CM023951.1:14197665-14227392 GCA_013407115.1 Glycine latifolia | reverse complement strand
TTAGATAGAGTTTCTGTTGCGTTGTTTTCTTATTATAATTGGAATTTGAGTTTAATTCTTTGATGCAAACTCTCATTATGCAAATTATAACCCTCTAATATTCGTCCGCGACTTTAAATTTTTTTATCTAAATTTTATTTTATTTTATATATTTTTGTTGGAGGGAAAATTGAGATGTTATTGTTGTGTGGGCAGGTTTGGATAGGGAGGAGAAGCTGATGGATATTGGATCGAGAAACTTCTTTCTGTGTCCGAGGAAGTGTGGTGGTGACGGGGACGACGGTAGTGGAACGACGCCGTTTGGTTCGTGTTCAAGAGAGGCTGACAAAACGAACAAGGGTGGCGCGTTTGGTTGGTTAAGGTTCATGGATTTCTCACGGTAAAAATTATTATTATTTATTATTGGAGGCTAGTGTTTGCCGATGCCAGCCACAGTTATTTGGAGATATTTTTAATTTTAATTTTAGAATGCATCAGTGAATGGCCTGCTGTTGCTTGTAAAAATATATGTCGGCCATTGGCTGCAGGAATTTGTGGGCACGGCATGCTGAGCAACGCTTGGTTCAGTATTTTTTGCTTTTTTTTTGGGGGGGGGTTTTTCTTTACCTGCATGTGAAGCAATTCCATTTTGCAAGTTGAAACGGGTATACTGTCTTGACTCTTGCGTAATAGAAGTCAGTCATGTTGACTTTAGATGTGGGGGAATATCATTTATCACTTCTTTTTATAGTTAATGTATTTTTTAGGCATAATTAAGGTATGATTGATTTATATACTATATTTTATAAAAATATATAATAGCTTTAGTCTCTTCTGTAAAAAAAAAATAGCTTTAATCTCTATTGTTTTTAGACATTTTACTTTAATTGCACATGATAAATCCCAAAAATGAATTTTGAGTTGTCTAATTTTATTTTAATTATCTTACAAAAATAGTAGAATAGGAGGGCATCCTAATATTAACGAACCACATTCAGTTTTCCCAAGTTACAATTACTCGACTAGTATACTAAAAAACCTAGTTTACTCAACTAATTCTTAGATATTAGGAAATTTTCCGCAAGAGGATTGTCTATCTAGTAAAAAAATAGTGTTAAGAGAATTTTAATTCACGCCTTGGAGGGAAGGTGAAATCGTGTGAGAGTTCATTTCATATTCTTAACCGCTTATGTTAATCTGCGTTAACAAATTGTATAAAATATATAAGATTAAGGCTGTTTAAAATTTTTCTGATAGTTGTGATTTTTTAAACAAGATATAATCTTGAAATTTTTATTTAATAATTAATATTTATGTAGTGTTTTTTATTGAGTTCTCCAACATGTTAAAAACTATTTTATCTTTATTTTGATTTTTTTTCCTGATGTGGGGTGAGATATATAAAAAGAGACACCAATCATAAAGTCACTATTTGTTTGAGAGACATATATTGTGAGATGAATGTAGCGTAACTTACCTTTTCTTCCATTGTTATCTATCTTACAATGGTGACGTAGAGTGCATGAATAATTGAATATATTACTTTTGATTTATTCTTATAACTTTTCCAAAACAAAACTATTTCACAACTGGCAAAATGATTCTTCAGCTAAAAACAATATTTACAAAAAATGCCCTTTCCGTGATAATGCCAATAATGCTATTTTTCCTGTTATTTTTTAAATTGACTATACAAAATTGTTAATAAAAGTAAAGTTGAAGTGCAAATAAGATATAGTTGTTAAGAAAAAAACTTAATTTTGAAGTTCCCGTGATTCAACATTAACATCTTGACTCTTTTCCTCTAAACAAAATATCTTGACCCTTTTAATAAAAAGTGACAGTAAAAATTAGTCTAAAATAAACATAACCCACTTCCACGTTAATACTATAAACTCACGTTATTGAACAATTGGCAGCTCTTTACAACAGTTCCAGGCCTGAGTCTTATAAAAAAACTATAAATGGATTTTTTTTTCATATAAGTAAGTTTAGGAACTCGGATTAATTAAGAATGACTTTTAAATACTAAATGTCTAAAAAAAACATAAACTTACAAATTTATGCATAATAGTGAAAAATTAACCCATCACGTGATCAAATATTGTCAAGAATTAATATACGCGATTTAGAATTTAAAGGGTTGATGCAATGATGTAAGGATCTGTTAAACATCAATTGAGATATATGAACAAACAAAATTGCTCTCACATTTTAATTGTAAAACACAAATTATCTCCTCCTATTAGTTTTATAATTTATGGTTCACGTCTCTCTTCATCATTAACTTCCTCTTGTTAGCAACTTATTTTTTACCGTACAGGGGGTGCGGGTTTATCTTTCTCTCACGATGTTCACGTTCTTTTCCTCTTCACCATTTGCAAGTTCTTCATTGTTCCTCCTCGAGTTTGCAAGTTTTCCACTGTTCCTTTTCCAATTCGTTCACAAGCGTCTCCATTTTTCTTCCTCTTCAACGTTCACGAGAGCTCCGTTTCTTTTCTTGTTCCACTATTTCTATTAATGCTAATATTCTGTCTGTAAGTGACCATTAAACCTTGTATATATGTTACTTGTAAGATTATTTATTTAATTTTAATTGTTTAGTATTGCCTATTTCTGAATGAGGTTTCAATGGGGGAACATTTTGGGATCACTTATGATTTTTAAAATCATTTGTTTATTGTTGTTTATTAAAATGGTGTTGATTTTTGAAATCATAAGAAACACAATGGATAAACTGGTTGTTTATTATTGTTGATTAAAATAGTGTTGATGTTTGGAACCACAAGAACACAATGAATGAACTGGAATACATGGGTCCTAAATCCGACAACGTGAATATTTTGGTCCACTTTACGAACCAACCAGGTGAACCAAGTGAGATATGTAATATTGATATTGATAAGTTTGGAATATTCGATGCACATGACTATGTGAACAACATTGCTAATGACTAATACTTGCCATCATGTCACCCTTAAGACTGATCATGATGTACTGAAAATGTTTGCTGAGAATCAAAATTCAATTTATATTCATTTGTATGTTAGTAGAACAAATGATGAGTTTTGGAAACTACATGTGATAAAAAATGTGAATGAACCTGTGAGTGAGAATGTGAATGAACCTATGAGTGAAAATGTGAATGAATGTATAAATAAAAAATTGAAGAAGAAGAATAAGGAATGATGTTAACACCGCATACCAACAAGGTAGGTTCACATCCAACAAAAAGCTGGATTCACATCTAATTACAAAAATATGGGTTAAAGTTGAGAGGAAGAAGATGATGATATTTTACATATAAAATTTCATTAAAAGTCATATGATCATCATGTTCCTATTAAATTATTAAACATGTTTAGGATAGAGGGGATCTGAGTGTAATGTGAGCTATACAATTAATGAATTTTTTGTAGGGTACAAAAATGAAGGAATATTGGATGAAATTTGAGCAAAACAAAAGATATATGAGTGTATTTTACTATAAAAATAATTTATTTAATGAGATAATTTGTATTTTATTAATAAATAAAGAAAAAATTAAAAAAATAAAAAGAAAGGAAAGAAGAAGCGGGGACAGGAGAACTCAAAAAAACCCTAATGAGGTGCAGCGAGCAATATATAGACATTTCTTAAACCCTTAAACCCTAATTTTTTTTTTCATCGCATTCTACCTTTCTCTTCCTCTCCTCACTCAAACTTTCCCTCTCTGCGCCGTTCCTCCCAAATGGATGCACCAATGGAGTTTTGGGGTAACTTCTTCTTTTCTCTTTTCTTTTCGCTTCGTGTTCATCTTTTCCTTTCAATTTGCTTAATATTTGATCGATTTCTCTTCATTTCGCGATATTTTACGTTATAGTCTTACTCCTCTATAACACTCGTTATTCTATTATTTCAATTTAGCAAAATTATTATGCAAACAAAGGTTGTTAATCCGTGACCATGTGTCCGTGTGTTTCAATTATGTACCGTTCTTTTAATATGTCTGATTGAAATTTTCGTTTACGGTCCGGTAAATTGGTTTTTGATGTGGTGATATGTTGTGTTGGTTTGAAATTTAGGTGTTGAGGTTAAGGTTGGGCAGACTGTGACAGTTGACCCAATGGATCCTGTGGATTCATACATACACATATCTCAGGTTGCGCTCGGAGAGGCGAAAAAGGAGAAACCTAATGAGTCTGTGGTTTTGTATTTGAAAGTTGGTGAACAGAAGATTGTCTTGGGGACCCTTTCTAGGGATGGCATTCCTCATCTGTCGTTGGATTTGGTTCTGGACTCCGATTCCGAGCTTTCCCACACTTCAAAAAGTGCTAGTGTCTTTTTCTGTGGATACAGAGTTCTAACGTATCCTTCATATCACGTTCTTGATTTGTTAGTATATACTGGTTTACTTTAACCCAAATTGTTGGCGTAGAGGTGCAAGGTCCTGCTGCGTTCATCTGAGTGGGTACCATATATTTAGTGGAAGAAACTGTGCTCGATTCCAAATTTCTATGGGCCAGCTGCAGCCATAAACAATGGGCTAGATTAGTCTCTGACCCAGTGGATTGGGTCTGTGACCTAGGACCCAAAAAAATATTGTTTTACTTTTTTTAGAAATGTTATGTTATGTGTTTGGCCGTAAAGTCATGTTTTTTTAACACTGGTTGTGGTTGCATTTGTGGTTACACAGACCATATTGTGATGAAACTACAATTTTTTGTTTATAGGTTGATTGAATTTCATTTAGTGATGGTTGTATCTGAGTCACAACATTGACATAAGGATTTTTACTAAACCTCGTTCAAATATCTTCTTGATCGTTAACTTTTTTCCCTTAACCTGATGTGTTCTCGTGGCACTAGTGGCGGTGACAATGCTTCTGATTTTTCTGGTGAGGATCAACTGTCTCTCTTGAACTTCTTGTTATTATTATTTTTATTCAGTTATGCAAATGTTGTGTATGATTTTGATAGATAGTGAAGAGGATGAGGAACTTGCATTGGAGGGTCAATATAATGGTAGATACTTCCTCTTGATGTGAAATACATTGTTAGATGTGCATGTTACATGCAGATAACTAATAGTTATATTTTTTCTATTAAAACCTGAAATAAAAGCTGAAGGTGCAAAGCTTACCAAACCTTCTAAACCTGTTCCAAAGATTGGTGCACCAGCAAAGACTGCTGATCCTAAGAAAGACGAGGATGATGATTCTGATGATGAATCGGATGATGATCTTGCTGGTGAAGATGAATTTGGAAGTTCCGATGAGGTATTTTAGTAACTCATGGTTTGAATTTCAGTTTTATATAAAATGTTCTACATGTGAGATGTCAAGATGCATTTTCTGTAATCTAATGTGCCCAATATAAAAAAATAAGATACTTCAAAAGATTTCTTTGTAGCACTTTAATGTTTATGCAAGAGTGTTCTTGGTTTTAAGTAAAACATTGCTTTTGTATTTTATGCAAACAATCTCTTGATTTTCCTTGCCGGTGTGAGGTTTCTTTTGAGGTAATATTTTCCATCATTGATCATTGTAGATGGATGATGATAGCGATAGTGATGAGGAGAGTGATGAAGAGACCCCTGCTAAGAAGGTAATGATATTGCTGTGGTATTATGTATTATTTTGTTTGGTCACATATGTTAATGTCTTCTATTATGATTGATGAGCAGTGAGCAAACTTCACTAGCTCTTATATGTGACTTTATTTTGTGAAGGTGGACCAGGCCAAGAAGAGACCAAATGATTCTGCAGCAAAAACTCCTGTTTCTGCCAAGAAAGCTAAAACTGCTACTCCTGAAAAGACTGGTGAGTGTATCTTCCATATATATTCCTTTTATTCATGTCAGTCTTCCCAAGTTCTTCCTTGTTCATAGACTAGTGTGTCTTTGATGAATGTATTCGAATTGAGTTTGTATTATGCATACAAAATTATACATTTTACCCTTTACCTGTCATTCTGTTTTTGAGTGACACTTGTAAATAAATGGCTATATAATTGTTGTTTTTGTTTAATGCATTTTTCATGTTTATCTTTCCATTATGCAGCGGTAATATTTTGATCAAAATTTGTTTGTAGATGGTAAGAAAAGTGTACATGTAGCAACTCCCCATCCTTCGAAGAAAGGTGGAAAGACTCCGAACAGTGCAAAAGGCCAGTCTCCCAGTTCTGCTGGACAACTATCATGTGCAAGTTGTAAAAAGTATGACTCTATTTTTGCAAATAGTAGCAAAAGTGATTTAAGCAAACCTTAAAGAATAGTTTTATTAAGTTACATTATGACTTATGACCGACTATTTTATTGTTTTGTCTAGGTCTTTCACCAACGAAGTTGGTCTGCAGCAACATAAGAAGGCTAAGCATGGTGGTCAGTGAATATTGATCCTGCATTTTATCGTACTCAGGTAGTAATTTTCCCCTGTATTACAGTGAGTAAGTTCGGAAGGTTGGTAATTTCCCCCTGTATTGGAACTGCTGCATTTAAATCTTCTTGCTAATCATTCAATGCTTAGAATATTGTGTTGATGTTTGGTGCTTTGTTTTTTCTATTGCGGCATTAAAATTCTCTTTCAAATATGGCCGATGAATGTTGTCTATTACTATGAGCAAATGTATGGTATGACACTCTAACAGGAAAAAGCATAATGAGAATGGGGGTATTCTTTAACATTCCCTCTTGAATGTCAATGTGTAAAGCTACTGAAAATTTGAAGAACCTTTCTGGATATTAAGTCCTTATCTTTTTCATAACTTACTCGCTTTCTCCAGAGGTTTAGAGCTATTTTCTCCGCGATGCTATTTTTAATGGCTGATTTTTTAAAGAACTGAAACAAACCAGTGTCTTGTTTACATCTATCTTCCAAATTTTCAGAGTATAAATAACGTTAGTTTGTATGTATTGTGTTTTTTAACTGAAAAGTTATGTTTTATGTCAAGATAAAAAAACTGAAATCATCATGTTAAAAACGTTTGTATAGTTTTTCATTTGAGTAAAACAAAAGTATTAACGTTGTCTACAACGTGGATATTTTCAGCAAAAAAAAAAGAAATTAATGATTAATAATTTTTTAAATTGGAACTAGTGACTTCACAGTGCAAATCAGCCCCATTTGTTATTAACATAATCAAAGAGTGCACTCTTTCTTGATAGGACCCATAAGGAAAGTGCCAGGCCCGCTGTTTTACCTTCTAAAGACATAGCTGAGGAATTCCATAGGATTATAGGATCCTTTGAAGGTGTAGTAGACAAACGAAATATGTGCTTCATAAGTAAAATACTCTCGATATGCAAGATTTAACAGCTCACATATAATCAATTTTCAGATGATTAAAAAAGTTACACTTCAAGATTGAAATTAGGTTAATTTTTGTAACACGTTTTCTTTGTCCAACATAGATACCTCCTAACGTTGCATTTCCTACAACGGTATCAACACAAACCTGTACCAAAATCTGCAAATGCAAGCAACAAAGAAACAAGAGACTTTTAAACAAATCAAACAAAATATTTTGTTGAATTTACAATATCAGAGATATATGGCTTTTGAAGTAGGAAAATGTTTATGATGTGATAAGAAGAAAGACATTGAGAGATGTTTGGTGGTGTGTTTAAAATGAAAAGTAATTTATGCATTATTCCTCTTTGAAGAATAATTTTACCCATCAGATGGTACAGCCTTGAGCATTATGACTAAAAAACAACCACTTAATTATCAGTCATTTCTATTTTGTATGGAGAGTAGATGATGCACTAAATTTCAAGATAACTATCTGCCAATGCACGTAATTGAGAATATTAGAAGTAGCTGCTTTGTTTGTTGTTGCAACTAATTTATCACATTTTCTTCATTACAAGTTCCTTAAACTGGGGAGAGATTTTGAAATAAATACCTAGAAGTAGAAGAATGAAATTTTTAAAATCAACAAAATTTGATATTAAAATTGTTAATTAAGTTGACATATTTTCTCCCTTAGGTTTGAAAGTTGAAATGCTACTTGTTACAACAATATAAAAGTAAGGCCGAGGGATGCATGCCAACAAAAAGAGATGGCCTCTTCTTTTCCTTCACGTTGGCATCAGCAACTGTAATCACGTGTGAACAAATCGATAGGAATACCATAGGCAAAAATAAGTGTGCAACGAAGGAATGGTTGGAACTCTGCACAGTCATAGTTAGCGGAATAAAAAAAGGGAAAAAAATGTGCATGGAAGGAATGGTTAGTACTTAGGAGTTAGGACTGAAATGGATGAATTAAAAATAGTCTATTAATCTATTTAGATGTTGCTAATCAGTGCTTTTATGACATTCGTTAAGAAACTATTAGAAGAAAATATTTATTGTGAAAATTAAAAGAGAATGTAAAAAAAATTATGAACAATATATTCTAATAAAAATCTTTGTTTTTTAGTTCCTTAACTAAATGTTCTAATTGCATTGGTTATCCTTTGTCATTTATTTATCATCTATTAATAATTTATAAAAACCACTCAATCAGAGTGAAAGATGAGAAAAAGAGAGTGAAAGATATATACCGTCATTAATGTTAAAAAAAAAACGAAAATAAATATAAAAAATAGATGTAAGAAACATGTAAGAAAAAGAAGTTACGAGAAAATGATCACATTCTAATAAATGACTGATTAAATATTTAAAGTTGTGCTAATATTTTTTCTTTTTTTGACAAAAGCAAACTCAAGAAGGAATTTCATTAATAATCACTAATCAGTTAAACAATACAATGTGGAACATGATAGAAAACTTGGAGACTTGGTGGTGTGAAGTTAAATATATATATATATATTTTTTATGCAGAAGGTTTAAAACGTTGTAAATTGTGTGTATAACAAATGTCCAAATAACTCTCGTCCTGATAGAAAATAGGAAATCTCCGTTGAAAATTAGCTCTCTATAATTTAAAATATTTAAAACGCTTCCTATAATTTAACCGGCTGGTTTGCCCGAGTGGTTAAGGGGGAAGACTTAAGATCTTCTGCACATAAGTGCGCGTGGGTTCGAACCCCACAGCCAGCAAGTTTCTTTCTTATTTTCATTTTTGTTTTGGTCAACTGGGCAGGAAAATTTTTAGAACGAGGAAGCTTATGATAGCCCAAATTTAACTAGTTTCATTTGGGCCCCAAAGCTCGTCGTCCATGCTCTTGCAAAGTGGCAATGCAATGTGTTCTATGCTGCAACACTCGAGATTTTTGCACATTTCAAAAGTATTGCACCACTCTTTTAAAATCGTAAAAACATTACATAATAGGTAATACAATTTTTTAGTGTGTAATAATAGATAAGTAAATAGCCTAAAAGGTCCGACAATGTTTATAGATTGTTAGTTTCTTTAACCATGATGTTAGGTATTTGATTTTCTAATTGTGTGTATGATAATTTTTTTATTAAGAGTCGTAACTTATTTCAGAGTCATAACTTTGAATTATGAATATCTTGCTTCTAGAGAAAAATAACTACAAAGCATTAGTATGCTCTTAGAAAGTAAATAAATGACATGTTTGTTATATAATAATAGTTTTAGAGATTTAGTTTTAAAACAGAATGCATATTTGAGGATAAAGTAAACGCTAAACGTATTATGATATAGGACGATCTTGACTAAATTAGTGATTTGGAGTAATATAACTGCCTTCAAAGTTAGTAGAAAAAACTGTCATCCTTAATGATTTTGTCTGGTTTGAATCTAATCTGGTAGATTAAACAAAAAATAAAATAAAATGTAGTTGTAACCATAGATTTCAAAATTCTTTGTTGGTATTTTAATAACTTCATAATTTATTATATATTCACATAATTTTTTTACAACAAGTTGAGTGTTTACTCATTTTTAATCAATAATTAAAATTATACTTGATTTTTTTTAAAGTATACACTCATTTTAGGAGAATCCAGTATAAAATACCTAACAAAAAATAATACCCATCCATCTCATTTTTTTTACCCCTCACTCTCACTTTCATTCCATTTTTTCTTCCTATCACTCTATCTACTTTGACATCACATGTCATATCTGCCTCTCTCTTTCATCCACCCCAAAATGGGGTTGTGAGTATCATTACTCTGATCAAAGCCATTTGAGACAAAAATTGCCATTTCTTGACATTCTTCGTCTTCTACCAACTTGGCAGACAAGGCAAATTTTGGATCATGACATTCTGTGGGTTTGGTAAAATGATCCCTTGGTGGGGTCGTTGCTAGGGAAGAGGATAAGAGATAGTCGTTGTTCCGCCTTCTTATATATGTTAAATTTGCATTTACTAATTTCTTTTGATTCTACGATTAGCTTGAACAATGTACTAAAGCAAATTATTATTACTTTAAAGAACGAGTGGGATGCTCAACCTTCAACATATAATTATTGGTAAAAAAAAAAATCAAGTTTGAAAGAAAAGTTTACAGTAAAAATGGAAATAAAAACATTCATTTATCATTGGTTTGTCTGAGCTTTTGCATCTCGAGTATCAAAGTTACATTTTTTTTAGTTGCATTAGGTTCTAATATAGTAATATCATGTTGAAATTTTCATACGGTCAAAACGATCACAATGCGGTGCTTAATTAGCAATTGGACAACAACATTGTGGGAGATTGAAAGTGTAAGATCTTATTCAGTGTTGAAATTGAAAAATAATACAATGGAGCTGATGGAATTGGTGACATATCTAACAAGAGTTGAAAGCCAGCTTGGGAAGAAATTCAGCATGAATATTGTGCAAGAACAAAATGTAGCTGTTACTTTAACCTTTGTTTTATATCACCAGCATACGCTTTTGAAAAAAATCTTACCCTGAAAGTTTCTACTTTCTATCAAATAAAGAGGACAATCATTGTGACACAGTACCTTTTAAACTAAATGGTAAAAATTATGTTGGCGCTTTCCATTGATCTTAAGAAACTTAATTTTATTGATAGCACCCATCTTATTATATTAGCCTCAATATACCTACCCATATGATTATGAAGACTAAGATTGCTTGTCTTAATAACTTTCGCTCTGCCAACAAAATTAGACAGTAATTTAAAGGGATATTATAAAATATGTTAAATGTTACATTGGATAATGACACTTTTGCTTGAAGTAACCAAAATGACAATTCATGATTCTTGCCATCACAGGTTACTATGATTGAGCATCAGGCATGAAAAGTATTCCCAAAAAAGTTACTTTGCACATTTT
Source organism: Glycine latifolia (assembly GCA_013407115.1). Classification (NCBI taxonomy): domain Eukaryota; kingdom Viridiplantae; phylum Streptophyta; class Magnoliopsida; order Fabales; family Fabaceae; genus Glycine; species Glycine latifolia. Next base: position 14,216,228 of record CM023951.1, on the reverse strand, counting down.
TAATCCCTTGGTGAAACCCAAAAGGATACTTTCTGTGAAAAGAACATACATATCATTGCCTTAGAAACATGACGAAGCAATATTGTGATAAGGTTATAATTGAACCATTTGCACTAAGACAACTGGCTTAAGAATATTAGTCAGTTGAAGAACAAGTTTATTAATGGGAAAAAAATAATTATGGTTGATAGTGTGGCTTAGAGAACACAACAAACGGCACATGCGCTACTGCATGTGATCTCTTATCCCTGGTGTTTTATTTTTATAAAGCGTGAAAGATATGAACAAAAACTGCAATATGGGATCCCATGCTTTTCCCTCGTAGCATGACATGCATTAAATAAGGGGAAAAGAAGGAGTGGAAAAAACACAATGGATCTCCTCTTTTTGAACCAATCAAAATGACTGGATGTAAGGACTATCTGAAGTTTTTCAATTATTTGTTTTCTTGTCGGAAGGTTAAGAAATCAAATTTATTAGTTGTAGCTTTTAATTTTTTTTATAAAAATAAATCAAGCATTAAGGTGTGCGTGTGAATAAATTATTCATTGGAGCTTAGGCGTAGAGCATAGCTAGAAGTGTCGGTAGGAGAAAGCTAGGGAGTAGGGAATATTCGCATTCTTAGTAGCCAAATGACTTGTTTTTAACAGTTTCTTAGAAGAGATTTTAAAAATAAATGTTTATTTTTCTAAGAGAATTATTAACCACACATTCCCTCACACTCTTTTTATCACACTTTATGATTAAAATTTATTAAAAATCACATTTTTTTTTCAATTCTTATTTAATAAGTTATTTTCCTGATTTTCTAATTTTTAATAAACTTTTAACCAATAATAAAATGTGTCAGAGTGGATTATAAAGTATGTTCCATTCACTTCTTTTTTCCTAAAACAAACTGTTTCTAGCAATAAAAAGGTGAGGGAGAAGAATCATTAATAAAATATTGAAGATGACTTTATTTTACTCTTTAGTGTGGCACACCGAAATATGCCAAAGAAAGCAGCAAATGATTGGATGTATGGTGAATAAAATTCATTCCTTGGTGAAAAAATGACAAATAACATGAATTAGAAGCGCATTTTTATCCACCACATTATTTTGGCTCAGACTAAGCATACCTAAACAAATAAAGGACTCACGAAATATATAACTATAAAATCTCACAAAACAATCTATGCAAACAAAATCACACTGTCTCTACTTCATGTCTAAGGCTCTAATTTAACCACTTTTTTTTTTGGTACATCTTCATAGCTGCCCTTAAGCCTGTATAATGCAATTCTAGTAATAACAGCACTTTGCCTGTGATGATTTGTATCTTCTTGATGATGAATGACAATGAAATTTTAGAAAGGACTTTTTTTTTCTTTACGAATTGAAAATGATTTGAGCTAAACTAGCTGTAAATGATTTTGGTACAGAGTTTGTTGCTTGAAGAAAATCAGCCTCTTTTGATGTAACTTTTTAGGAGAAACTAGAAAAATATGGACACAACATTGATGAAACTTAAGTAACTTGAGAAATTTGGCTCAACGAGGTTTACACGATGGTGCCAACGTAGCCAAATCCTACAATTGAGAATGTTAAGGTCTGAAGGAAGAGGTAGATGAAGTAGTTGTGTTTCCCATGAACATAATCATAGCATCCACATACGAAGAGGAAGGCAGCAAATCCCAACTCCAGTAAATTAAGTCTGTAATCATGTTCAAACAAGAAAAAGAAATCATAATTAGACAAAAGAAAGAAAAAAAAGATGATGAAAAATGAATATTTGTTGAATTAGAGGCCTAATATGAGAAAATTTAAGACCCCTTAAAGTGCATATGGTACTTCTCAATAATGTAAAGTGTGATTTGGCTAAGACAGTAAGTACATTTGACTTCTCTTTTAACGTGGCCTATGTTTGATAAAGTGAGAGTTAATAATGGAGTAGAAAAGTGGGATATAACTCCTCTTTGATTTCATGTTTTGAGTTCATATTAAAATTATTGTGATGTGGGTTTTCTAAAATCTTGACAAGGGCATGTGTTTTTCTAAAATCTTATGCCATATTCATGTGCATGTGACAGAAACGTTTTGATTAGGGTGGCATGCTGTTGATTTGGAAATGGAATTAAAAAAAATTCAAAGAAATGCTCACCTACTCATAGAGAATCTTAACTGTTTACAACGAAGAATAACTAAAATTTACTCACTAATAAGTAGGAACCTATCAAAATTATTTCCTTGTTGCAATCATTAAATTATTGACCACACAGTCTAGAACTCATCTCCATATGCCAGTTTGTGCATGATTGACAATCACAAATTCACAATCGAGATGTAGACAAGAAACTATAATTAATGCCAAATGCAAACACAATTATTTGCTTTCGAAAAATAAAAATAAAATAAATTAAGAAACTGACCTTTCAACAAATTTGGATCGAGTCTTTTTAGGGGTGGCCTTGATGGCATTATTCTTCTTGGCAGCATCTCCTGATTTATTCTTATTATTGTTAACAGAGTCACCAAGTTTTTCAGTCACAACCCATTCATTCGCCCTCCCATACTCTAAGAGACCTATAAATGTTGCCTTGGTACGGTGCAAAGACATCACATTCTCAAAGAGGATCCAATAGAACAGAAGGTGAATGGACCTGCCAAAGTTCCACACATCTTTTAGAAACAAATTAATGGACTAACTATGGCAAGTTGAAAGTGTAAAACAATAGAAAATTAATCATACCTTGGTGTTCCAACTGAATTGAGAATGGTGATAACAGAAGGAATATAAACAGCTCCCCAGATAGGAACATGAACCTCAGGGACCAAGATTGTAAGGGGAATCACAACACAGTAGAAGAAGAAGGTGACCATGTGGGCGATGATTTTGCGAACAAAGAAAAAGCTGTATATAACATACACTTTCTTCCAAAACCTAACTTTCTGCAGAAAATAAATGTAAACAAAAGAAAACATCAGAACAGACATGGAATTACTTAAGCAACATTGTCCCTTTACACCTCAGTATATATTACTTAACTGCAATGAGTACTTACCTTGTTCCTCACAATCTCCATCACCATTTTGCGGAACAAATTAGCAGGACCACATGACCATCTGTGCTGCTGGAATCTGAAGGCTCTCAAAGTACTAGGAAGCTCACTTTTGGCCTATATAAAGTTACCATTTAAAAAAAAAAAAAAGGCACCATTCCTTAGTATAAGAAAATTGAAATGATAATTTATAATCATATGTCTTTCATATTCTCCATTAATTGTTAACTTTGGAAGTACTAATAAGTAAGTAGATGGAACATTGATTCACCTGGAGGTCTCCAAGGTACAAAAATTTCCATCCCCTAAGACTAGCACGAACAGCAAGGTCCATATCTTCCACTGTTGTTCTGTCTTTCCACCCACCAGCTTCATTGATAGCAGCTATTCTCCAAATACCAGCAGTTCCTGCATTAAGGTCCCAAAACAGCAACTTTTCTTAGTAAATAAATTATCATTATGAAACTAACCTATGCTATGACTATGTAGTACCATGTAGCATATGTGTCACATTATATGTTGTGGTAGGTAAGGTCAACATGTTTTTGGAAGAGTTGAAAGTAATTAATTGAACATAATTACCGTTGAAACCGAAGAAAGCATGAGTGGCTGATCCAACTTCTTGCTCTACTGTGAAATGGTAATCCAGGGACATCTCTTGCATTCTTGTCAATAAACACTCGTCAGAATTCACTGTCAAAAAAAAAAAGAGATAAGTTATTAGCAATGTATATATATCATGATTAGCTTATAATTAAAAGGTGAAAATGATTAAAAGAGTATTAAAATCTGTATGAACTGAAAAAAGAGTTGAGAAAAAAAAGTTTTTGACTTGTGATCATATGATTTTATTTTTTTACTGAATTAACATTTTCATAAGCTACGTGTACTAGTAGAGAATCAAAGGACAAATGGCACAACGCCATCTTGCCGTTAATACGTGGCGGACCACAGAGACAATAAAGCAAAAGTCAGCTATGGCCCCACACATGCACATGATACAACATTAATTTGCAATGAAAATTAATGTTACTAAAATTAATTTAATTTGAGAATGTGAGTGGAATTAAAGACAAAAATAAACTAACACTAGTTCTTGTTGAGAATACAATATGATCAATGTTATAACTCAACTAATGAATAAATACAAAAATCCTACCTAACTAAGTTTATTCTTTATTTGATCACTGTTTTCAGCTCAAGAGAATGGGGGATTGGAGAAGTGTCGGCAAGGAAGAGTAAAGTCCACCTTTAGGCACATGGTACTCCCCTCACTGTTATTAGTTTTTTTTTTTTTTTCTCATCTAACCCCCCAAAAACAATACTGCAAAGGCACGTGGGAAGTGGGTTTGCTGGATTGTGAACTTTGAAGTTTGGATGGATTCTTAAATGACAATTTTGCCCCTCTCACCATGTTCTATTGTTCTTTCCCAAATAATTCTTCTGCCCCTCCCCTAGAGTGATAAATTGTGTCAGACAATGCGGGTTGCTCTATAAACCCCACAAAAAATAAAATAAAAAAGTTAGATTTAATAGTGTTTTTGTTTTGTAACCTATTTTGAGTGAGTTAACTTAACCCATCTTGCTTTTGTTTAATTCGTAAGTTGTGGCAAGATACCACGACTTGATCCACTTCACTTAAATTGACAAAATTGGCCCCTTTCCACTTAATCACTTTCTTATTAAAATACTAAGTAAAAAACAATTGGTTCTGACAAAATTTTAGAAGCACAAATCAATAGTTATCTCACACACCACACTTACAATAGTTATATTTGGTTGTGTGCATTAACCATGGATGGCTAGATTTTTCTGAGCTGGCAACTAAGAGTAGAACTTAGAAGAGTGACGCTTTTTATTTGTTTTGTTTCTTCTTTATACTCTTCACTTTTTTAAAATTTTATTTTACTAATCTAAATAGGGACATGATCGTGAAGGAGACAACCTTCACAGGGAGGGTGACTGGCTCATTGGTGGTCCCCATCCGTGATTGAAGGGTTTGTTTCAGTGGGCTAGCCAGGTCAAACCACGACAAGGTGGAAAGTGAAAGTCCACACTACAAATAATTTTTCTCCAATTAAACAAAAAAAATGAAATGAAATGCCACCGACACTTAGGACTTGAGTGAAAAAAAACAAAGTTGGAGTATTGTATTAAGTGAAAGTAAAAAAACCAAGAAGTGAAGTTAGTAGTACTAGTACTTACTACGTATGCATTAATTAATAAAATTTTATTTTGCTATGGGTTAATTTTAATTATTTACCAAATCTCCAACGAGCTTGAACAAGAGCAATGTCGGGGTTGCCCACCAAGAAAGGAATGGAACGTCTGAGAAAATCTGGCTCTGGCCTGAAATCTGCATCGAAAATTGCCACGTACTCACAGTGTTTCACATAGTTACGTTTTAGGCCTTCTTTTAGAGCACCCGCTTTGTACCCTCCTCTTGTTTCTCTGATTTGGTAAACTATGTTTATGCCCTTACTTGCCCATCTCTGGCATTCCATCTCCACCATTTGCTGCAATCAATCACAAATTCAATTTCACATAATTCATTATTAGAGTACATAAATTTAAGATGCCCTTGATCATTTCCTCCACCAAACCCCTCAAATCATAAATGCACCCACACCACATATATTAACATCATGATTATACACCTAAGGCTAAGATAAGGCTACTACTACATTCCAATCTCTAACATTGACACATTAAAAACTCACATTGAATATAGCTCAAAATTAAACTGAAAAAAAAAAGTGAAAAACCTCTTATGAGTGTGTGTATATACCTTGACGGTAGGGTCAGTAGAATCATCAAGCACTTGGATCACGAGACGATCCGCAGGCCATGAAAGATTACAAGCTGCTCCAATCGACACCTTGTACACCTGAATCCAAAAAAATAAACAAACCCAAATGAATACATTATAACATAAGCACCAATTTTAAAACGCAAATAAATCCAGAAAGGCACAAAACATTTTAAAAATTTAAACTTAACTCAAATTCATGAATTTTCCTCTACTTATATACATTATTTTGTTTATATTACTAATCAATATTGGATCTTCAACATAAGTTAAGCACCAGACATCTGGAGCCAGACATTTAAACAGTAATGACTGAATTCTAATATCGTTTTGGAATTTGAGTTTGAGTTAAAAATCAGTTGAAAAAAAGAAAGAAAAACAAAAGACAAGAGCAGAGAATCTTCATTCTGATTTCTGACCTCTTTTTCATTGAACATTGGAATCTGGATAAGCACGACGGGGTAATTAGAGTTGCCGAGTTCCTCGTCGTCTTGGAGTGGCTCGAACTTGTAGCGCTGGACCGGTTTCTTCCAGAAGAGCTTGACGAGGATGATGACAATGCCCATGTAGACCCTCTCCATGAACAGCATGAGCGCCATGGCGAGGCAAATGTACACTGCGAGGTTCAGCAGAGGCACGATCAGTGGCGCCTTGATCACTTCCCACACCATCTTAATCTGCGCCGCTACGTCGAAATTCACGCCGTTGATTGAGTCCGGGATGAAGAACTTGGGCTGAGATTCAACCATTTTGGTTTGTTTTTTTTCCTTTCTTCTCTTAGCAGAGAAAAGAGTGAAGTTTTAGGAAAATGGTGGTGAATTGGGGTGTGTGCTTTTTGTATGGGATTGAAATGGCAATAAAAAATGCAATGCCCTTCTTGTCAACTTGTGCGGAGTGAGAGAAGCAAAGCAATGACAGTTATGGTGAAGAATCAGATCTCTCTCTCTCCCAAAAAAATGGAAAAGTAGAAAAAACGGAAACTTCTCTCTCACTCACTATTGGCGTCTATGAATGCTTCTCTTCTCTATTATCTTTCTATCGCTGTGTGTGACCGACAGAGGAGAATAGAGGCATTCTAGACAGAGAGAAAGAGAGTGAGGGAGAGAGAGAGAGAGGGGCAATAGATGCAGAGATAAAGGGGTCCCTTTATAGTCATGTTTTGGTGATAGATTTTCCTGCTATCACGTTTTTGTTATATTATAATTATAATTATTATTTTAGTTCTCATCTCTCACCATATTCACAGTTACTACTCAACAGTGTCATTTGTTTACTTGGAAATGTTGTTTACCTTACCCAAAGTAATCTGAAACTAAAGGTAGGTTTGGCGTTTAACTAGTATTTTCTCGGTCTTTAATTACTTCGGTTTCCAAAGGCAGCAGTTATTTTTTTTTCTTTCTAAACAGATCAAATAGGTAAAATTGGATATGTGCCACAAAGTTTTTAATAGTTAAAAAATTCATTTAACTATTTAGTGAATAATTTTTATTAGTAGTTTTTTTTTAGTAATTTTTAACATTTGTTGAAACATTATCTGAAGTAATATTTTTTAAAATACTAATTTCTAATTTTTTTTAATATTTTCTTTCATTTTTATTCTTAATATATTTTTTTGTTATATTTTTTAAATAAATCATAATTTTATTATTTTTTATCATTTGACATTTTTAGTTACTTTAATAATTAATTTTACTAAATACTTCTAATTTAATAAATTAATTTTAAATTTTTAACTACCAATTAACTTTTTAATTTCCAGCTAATTTTGCCAAGATATCATAAGCATTTTTTGGATTTGTAGGAGAAAGAGATCTGATGAATCAAACCATTTAAGAGAATATTGAAATTTAGTAATTGCCTCTTGATTTGCTTTGATCTATGGAAAGCACCAAAAGAAAAGAAGTTTCTCTTTGAATAAATAACAATTATTTTAGCTGTTTAAGCCTGCTTTATTAAATATAAGATCAAATATATTTCATAAACTTAATATACTTTTTAAAGGAAAAAATAATCTATTTAATTATTGTATTTTGGGAAACAAATAATAATTAAGATTAAATATATTTTGGTCCATGTAAAATGAGTAAATGTTGATTTTGGTATTTGTAAAAAAATATTCTAATTCTTTATCATTAAAAAATATGGAATTGCTGGTTTTGGGGCATTTTTGTCATATAACACTTGTTAATTGCTTATGTATATAATGAAATATCAAATAATCAAGAGGGATGAAAATACTACTTTATCAACAACTTATTGGTCTGATTGTAGAAATAATAGCATTTAAGTGTTATCTCATTTTTATTTTATTTTTGATAAAATATTTTCTTTTCTTTTTATAGTGTTTATTGTGGAGATAAAGTGATTTTTTTCTCATTTTAGAAAAATATATCATTTTCTTTTTTTATAGTATTAGATGTGAAAATAATTACATATTTTCTATAAAAAATGTTTGAGTTTGCTAATTTTTCGTTTAATAGTGAAAGATACAACAATGCCTATTATCATGATACAATTGTTTTTTCTTTTTTTACTGTAATATGATACAAGATTCTTCCCTTACTTTCTAACAATTTGAAAATAATTTATTTTCTGATACTAATTTATAATTAATAGAGTTTTTCTTTTGTAAAAAACAAAGGTTATTTGTAATTCTTGTGGTTCTTCTATAATTTCAATCCCTTTATAATAAAATAAAATAATTCATATAAATAATTTACATATTAATTTATGCAATTATCTTGATTTATATAATTGGTATAAAAATAAATTTATTTTCTAAATAAATTTATACATTGAAATCGAAAATATTAACATGTAAGTTTCCTAAAAAAATGTATTGATGTAGAAATAGGAATAATAAAGTGTGAATTTAAAATTATAAGAGATTAAAATTATAATTTTTGCCTAAAAATATTATAGTTAATGCACATAATAATTTTTGTTATAAAATTATGGACATTTTTTTGTAGTATATAAAACTGATTATTAATATTTTTATTTTAAAAATGATATTTATTTTTCTTATATATAAATATATTTTCTATTTAGCCCTTCCTAGAATGTAACTCTACCTCATCACAAGTAACATTCACTTCTGTATGTAGTAATTAGTATCAGTATCATCTTTTAATAATATTTTTAGTATGTCTTGATTTGATTTACGGACTGTACGATAAGAAAAATTATTTTTCTATAAATAGAAATTAATCATGTTAAACCTCTTTATTACATTTAAGATAAAATATATTTCATAAAATTAATATATTTCATTATTGTATTTCTGGATGCAAGTATAAATTAGGATTAAATAGATTTTTATTTTTTCTAAATGAGTAAATTTTAATTATAGTTTTGTAAAAAAAATTCTTTAACTTTTACCTGAAAATCTTAAACGCCATATAACCTGGAACGAAGGCAGTATTTCATAATAGCAATTTATTTCATTATTGTATTTTTGGATACAAATAAAATTATTATTAAATATAATTTTTATTTTCGTACAATGAGTAAATTTTTATTTTGTTCTTTTGTAAAAAAAATGTATTTAGTTTTCATTTCTTAAAAAATATGAAATCAACGATGGAGGTAAATGTATCATTGGGGGCCTTGCCCCCCGAACTTTTTATTTAACAATATAAATGTAATTTTATTTAAATGTTATTTAATTTTTATGTATTCAATTATCTGTTTATGATACTATTGTGACAACAATGACATTATTTTTTCTAGGCAAATATTCTTTTCCTTTTTTATAGTATTTATTGCAAAGATATTATATTTTTTCCTTCTTTTTAAACATTATATCTGAGCATTATATATTTCCCTTTTTAATCATTATATAAATAATTGACAACTTGAATTTTGAGACACTAATAAGTATTCTCTTTGGCTATCCTAAGTGTGTTTGGACTGGCAAACAATGAATGTTTTTTCATTTTCCATGATTAATTGAAGGGTTAAGATAAAAAAAAAAGTAATGAATGTTAGGTACTAAAAATAATGATTTCAGATTTAAGAGAGATGAAAATCAAAGTTCTTTATTTTAAAAGTGGCTAAAACAAACATTTATTCATTTTATATAAAAATATCAAATTTTGATAAGAAGAAAAGTAAAACAAATTCACAAATACTAAAATCAAAACTCCCATAAGACCACATGTGGTTGCAAAAGACCTCACATATAAGATCTCTCATTTAAAGTACAAAATTTCTCTTAAAATTTGTTTGAAGTATCACTTACTGTTATTGTTAGCTCAACTCTAATTTGTTTAGCATTTTACCTTTAATTTTTTTTCATTTTTGTCTTTCATATTCTTGTATTTAAATTCACTTGGCATTTACTTTTCCTGTCATCTATTCTTTTTCCTCATTTAAGTTCAAGTGTGATTCTTTATGTTTCATTTGTTTGCTTCATTTAAATTTATGCATTTACTTTCTGATCATTTATTTGCTTTCATTTATTCTCTTTATCTCTAATTATAATATTTAAAAAAAATTGTTTGTCCCTTTTTATAAGACTATTTTCTAATTTATAGATGCGTTAATTTTTTTCCTTATATATCTTTACTTAATTATTCTCTTTCAAACATTAATGAGAAACAAGTGAATAAAGAGAATAAAAAGATACTTTTATAATGATAGTACAAAACAAATTTAATGCAATAATTATTTTTATTAAGGAACGTAAATTAGTTGAAATGATCCTATAATTAGGGACGAAAGTAGTAAATTCATGCATTTACTTTCCAACCATTTATTCACTCTCATTTAATATCACACATTTACTTTTTAGCTATTTGTTTGCTTTCATTTAAATTCTAGCATTTATTTTCATTAAATACATACATTTACTTCTTTTGATCCTTATTATAAGGCACCTTCTATAAGATATGGGTGGTCCTTTGTATAAGGTATTTTACACTTTCTATGGAACATTTATTTATTTTAATATCTGCCCTTGTTAAAGACATTTAGCACTTGGGCTTTGAAATTCTTATAAACTAAAAAAGACCACATTTGCTAGCAAAAAATCTCACACAAGCTCTCTCATTTAACCTAAAAAAGTTTCTCTTAAAATTTGTTTGAATGATCACTGGTTGTTAAATTAACCGCTAATTTGTTTAGCATTTTATCTTTAAACATTTTTTTTTTACTTTTTTACACTTTTAAGTCCTTTTTTTGTCTTATATTGTTGCATTTAAATTCACTTGTCATTTACATTTCCCACCATCTATTCTCTTTGCCCATTTAAGTTCATGTTTCATTTGCTTGCTTCATTTAAATTCATGCATTTACTTTCCATCCATGTATTCAATCTCATTTAATATCACACATTTACTTTTTAACCATTTGTTTGCTTTCATTTAAATTCTTGCATTTACTTTCCAACCATTTATTTACTTTCATTAAATACATACATTTATTCTTTCTCGTCTTTATTATAAGACACATTCTAAAAGATATGAGTGTCATTTTTTAAAATATTTGACACATTCTACGAAATATTTATTTATTTTACTTATTTGCCCTTGTTAAAGAAACTGAGCACCTATATTTTGAAATACTTATAGACTGAAAAAAATCATTGTTAGCAAAAGATCTCACATAAATTGTCTCATTTAAAGTAAAAATGTTTCTCTTAAAACTTATTTGAATTATCACTCATTTTTAAATCAACCCTAATTTGTTTAGTATTTTACCTTTAAACATTTTTTTTTACTTTTTTGCACATTAAGTCTTTTTTTTTTGTCTTTTCATATTGTTAGCATTTAAATTCCCTTGTTATTTACATTTTCCACCATCTATTCTCAATCCAATTTAAGTTCAAGTGTGTTTCTTTATGCTTCATTTTTTTTGCTTCATTTAAATTCATGCATTTACTTTTCAATTATTTATTTACTTTCATTTAAATTTATGTATTTACTTTCCAATATTTATTCACTCTTATTTAATATCACACGTTTACTTTTTATCCATTTGTTTGGTTTTATTTAAATTTTTGTATTTACTTTTCAGCCATTTATTATTTACTTTCATTTAATAGATACATTTACTCCATTTTATTCTTATTACAAGACACCTTGTAGAAAATATGATGGGTCCCTTGTATAAGACATTTAACAGTTTTTATAAAACATTTATTTATTTTACTTATTTGCCCTTAATAAAGACATTCAACATCTGTGCTTTAAAATTGTTCTTTAATGAGGAGAAATAAAACCTTTTATTTTTCTGAGAAGTCATCTACCGTCTTCTCTATGAAATTAATGTTCTTTCTTACACCTTGTTAAATCTCAAATATTATGCATTTATATTCAACACAATGGCAAAACTCTATTCTACTCTTACTTTGCAATACTATCATTATTTAAAACTCATTTTAGTTTTAGTTTTATGAACGCCATTGGTCAAAATCTCAATTAAAATATGACACAACTTTTAAACATGTTAAACACTTCAAGGAGCAATATTTTTCTTAAAAAAACAATAATGTTTGTTGATGGTGGTTTGCTCCAATAACAATGATGCTTCATAGTTGTAATTAAATGATGTTTTAATAAGGGTAAAGTTAGTAATACTTTTTAAAAAACCAATATAACTAACTAATTTAACTATCTTTATTGGTTTTTGTAATTATGTTAGAAGTGTCTTATAATAAGAATTAGAGGGACTATTTTTTTTTAATTTCAATGAAATTTAATTGTTTTTGTTTATGTTTTCAATCACTTCAATTCTAGCCCTTTTCAATTTACTATATTCTTCCCTTTAATTAATTTTATGTATGATTCTTTATATTAACTCTATCAGGCCCGGCCCTGGGCCAGGGCAAACGGGGCACCTGCCCAGGGCCCAATTTTTTTCTCTTATGCAGTGAGGTACATAGCAGCTGTTGGTCTGTACGTGATTAGCAAAATCTTAGCAAATCTTGAGTAACAATTTTTTCCAGTAATATGTAATGAGGTATAATTAAGGTTCCTGCCAATAATCTGCCAATAAATAATTTTTTTATCCAATAAATGAAATTGATGGCATATATAAAGTAAGTTATGATTCATCAAATTATAATTTAATGTAATTACAAGGTAGCTTTAATGAATGAAATTGATGCCATATATAAAGTGCTGTTACTGTTGGCATATATAAAGTGCTATTATAATTTTTTTTTATCCAATAAATGAAATTGATGGCATATATAAAGTGCTATTAAAATGAAATTGATGGCATATATAAAGTGCTATTACCGTTGATGAACTTCCAGCCATTGTAATCAAATACATTTCCTGCTTTTGCACCTCTTAGTCTCAGTCTCTCAAGTCTTCGACTATAACATGAATAAAAAGCAAATTACAGGAATAAAGATGTTGCAAAACTGAAGCATTGATTTCTAAAAATTGGGAGCAGTGGTATCTTTCGATTTTTCCTTTGTTATCGACATTGAATCAAATTTAAGGTAATAATTTAATTTTTTTTTCATTACTTTCTATTTGTTACTATTAAGTTTTACTGTTTTAGTTTGTGATTTTGATTTTTGAATTGGACTCGTGAGTACTAAGTAGATTATTATTGGCAGGAACCTTGGCTGATCATTGCAAATTCAGAACGCAAAGGATTAAGCTGATTATCTTTGTTCAATTCTCCAGGTGCTATTGTTCCTATAATCCTATCTATATTAGTTATATTAGCTATTAGTTATATTGCCTAATAATGTTGCCTAAATATTTGTCTGGAAGTGAGAAAAGAAAGAAAAGAAAAGAAAGAGAGGAGTTAGTAGAATCACAAAGGGGATCTCTTGATAGATTTTTTAAGAAAAGAATAGGAGAGACTTCTAAAGGAGTGGAAGTAGACAATGTGGGCCAATCTAATGAAAATTTGAATGATAATACTATTAATTTGGATGATTCCAATTATGATTATAATCGTGTGAATGTGGTTGCTTCTGATACAAATGACCATGATAATTCCCCAAATCATATCAATGAGGAATTTGCTACTGTGAATGATCCTAATGATGTACAAAATGAGTCAAATGTTGGGGATGATCCGCATTTTGTTCCTCCTTTAGACATTTACGATCCTAGAAATTGGGGTATCCTTGATAACAAGTCTAGAGACATCTTAGTTGAAAAGGGGCCTTTAAGGGAATTGAATCTTAAATTTCCCTTAGATGGTAATTCTAGGCATTTCTCGTATGCTTATTTTTCTAGAAAGTTGATCAATGGAGAGAGTAGCGATAGAAAATGGTTAATTTACTCTAAACATGTAGATAAAGTTTTTTGTTTTTGTTGTAAGTTGTTCACAAAGCTAAATAGAAAGTGCTCTTTAGCCACTGATGGAGTGAATGATTGGAAACACTTGAGTGAAAAACTCAAAGAACATGAGAATAGTTTCGACCATATGACTAACATGAATGTTTGGACTGAATTAAGAGTGAGATTAAAGACTAATCAAACTCTTGATAAAGACTTGCAGCAAGGAATCTCAAAAGAGAAAGAACGATTGAGACATGTTTTCTTGAGAATAATTGCTGCAATTAAATGTCTTGGTAAGAATAATTTAGCTTTTCGAGGATCAAATGAGAAACTTTATGAGGAGAATAATGGTAATTTTTTGAGCTTAATTGAAATGATTGCTGAATTTGATTTGCCAATACAAGACCATATTAGACGTATTCAAAATGAAGAAATGCATTATCATTATCTTGGTCATAAAATTCAAAATGAACTAATTTCTATATTGGCCCATAGTGTTAGAAGTTCTATTTTGAGAATCATTCAAGAGGCAAAATATTTCTCTGTTATTCTTGATTGTACCCCTGATGTGAGCCATCAAGAACAAATGACTTTAATAGTACGTTGTGTTAATATGTCAAGTGACAAAATAAAAGTAGAAGAGTACTTTTTAGAATTCTTGAAAGTGGATGATACATCTGGAATGGGGCTTTATAATGAATTATTAAATGCATTAAAATCTCTTGAGCTTAATGTTGATGATGTGAGAGGCCAAGGATATGATAATGGTTCCAATATGAAAGGAAAACACCAAGGTGTTCAAAGGAGATTACTTGAATTAAATCCCAGAGCTTTGTATATGCCATGTGCTTGTCATAGTCTTAATCTCACTCTTTCTGATATGGCACATTCTTGTACAAAAGCTATTTCATTTTTTGGGATTGTGCAACGTATATATACATTGTTTGCAAGTTCTACCAAAAGGTGGAAAATTTTGCGTGAAAATGTTTCCGAAACTGTGAAATCTCTATCGGATACTCGATGGGAAAGTCGAATTAAAAGTGTCAAAGCTATTAGATTTCATGCTTCTAAAATAAGATTAGCTTTGTCAAAATTATATGAATCTTCAGGTAATGATGCTAAAGCAAAAAGTGAAGCAGAAAGTTTGGCTAATGCACTTCAAAATTTTGAATTCTTACTTGGAATGGTTATTTGGTATGATATCTTGTTTTCAATTAACATGGTGAGTAAAAAACTGCAATCCAAGACAATGTGCATTGATACTACTATGAAAGAAGTGGAAGGTATCATATTATATTTCGAAAATTATAGAAATGAAGGGTTTGAAGATAGTATGAGTATTGCCAAAGATCTCGCGTTAAGTATGGATATAGAGCCAAATTTTCCAACTAAACGTCCTATTTTTAGAAAAAAACAATTTGGTGAGGATTGTCATGATGAAGATTTGCAATCACCTAAGGAATCTTTTAGAGTTAACTACTTTTTGGTGATTGTGGATATGGCGATTGCTTCTTTGAAAGACAGATTTGATCAACTAAAGATTTTTGAAAATGTTTTTGGATTTTTAATTGACTCTACAAGGTTGAAGTCCTTGGAAAATAATAGATTAAGGGATTGTTGCAATAATTTTAAGGATACATTTTCTCATAATACTTTGTCAGATGTTGATGCAGATGACTTTTATTCTGAAATGAAGGTGTTGCAAATGACTTTACCAAATGAGTCAATGACAGCAATTGATATTCTTGAATTTGTCAAAAATGCAGATTGTTATCCCAACGTTTCTATTGCATATCGAATCCTATTAACGATGCCTGTGACAGTAGCTTCCGCGGAAAGAAGTTTTTCAAAGTTGAAATTATTGAAAAATTACTTGAGATCGACAATGTCGCAGGAGAGATTGAATGGTCTAGCAATGTTATCTATTGAGAGAAATATGTTGGATAAAATCGATGTAGATATGATTATAAATGATTTTGCGTCAAGAAATGTCAGAAGGAAATGCTTTTTATAAAGCATTATATGTATCTTTAATATACAGTTTTGAAAATTATTTGGGATGTACTGAATTTTTATATCTTTTAATATTATTTGTATTTAAAAAAAATTTGTGTTAGGGGCCCATTTTTTCCATTTCGCCCTGGGCCAAAGAATTTTCAGGAACGGCCCTGAACTCTATAAAAGTAGCCTTTCTATAAAGTATAAAAAATAATAAAAATATGACATTGAAATAAGGAAACAACATTTAAGTAAAAAATCTCGTAAAAATGAAAATTGTTTGGTTGGGGTTAATGGAGGGGAGGGGAGGAGAGGGAAATGGTGAGAGCAAAATCCCTCCTCATTCAGGTTTTGTTCTCCTCTAATATTGAGGAATTTGGAAAGGGAAGGCAGAGAATTTAAAATATTTTAAGTGTTTTTACTATAATATCTAATTAATTTTTAAAATCTCTCCTCTCTCCTTCTAATCGAACAAAATATTTAATCAAAATCTCCCAACTTTTGAATCAAACAAAGTCTTAGATAGTCTCTTGCGATGGATTCGAGTTTCCATCAATAGATTCGAGTTCCTCCAGTATTTTTCTTGTAAAGAATTTACTCTCCTATAAGAGAATCAAATCTCCCATGAAGGAATCAAATCACCACGAGATTTGAGAAATTTAAAAGAATTTGGCCTAAAATCTTATTGTGTTTTACAAATTAAACTAATAAATAAATTTTGCAAATAATTGGATTTTTCTTTTAATCCATCGTGGAAGTCGAACTTTTCTAAAAACCTATATTAAGCAAAAGAGAGAAATTACTTCGCATCATACTATTTTCTCTGGACTCTCCTTTGTTAAGGTGATGAGTTTTTTTATATACAGTAAGGTTATTTGTTCTTAGTGCTTTTATTTGTGATTATCTCATTATCATTGAGTGATTCATTGCTTTTTGATTTGTTTCTTTATGAGCAAAGGTATTTTTTTTCCCTTGGTTTATACAAGAAGTGAGATGTCACAGCATTTGGGGATTAGTGGTCTCTCTTATTTTCTAGGACGTGTGATCCATTAGGCATAACTGGACTGATTTAGTGTGAAGTTGTCAAGAAGGACTTCCTTGAATGTAAAAGATTTGTTGTTGTATACTATGCTTGATAGTGGAAAAATGTTAAATGTAACTTAAAAAAAAATCTTAAATATTACAGAATAATTAAATCTCCGCAAACACAATTTCTCTGTCCCTACTCCCTTTCATTGACTAGTTACGATTGTTTGATTTTTTAATTCTCTCGAATTATTTTCAATTGAATCAATTGGAATTTCTCTTCTTCTTTAAAGATTTTATCCTTCACAATTAATTCATTTCCTTGAATTTAATTGGTTAATTGGGTAACCTAATTTTAATTAGATGTTGTTACTTTGCCTGCAACTCCGTAGGAAAAGAGGCAATGTTGATATTTACATAGGAAGTAATTAATGTTAGGACATCGAGCAACTGAAAGTAAATTTGGTAAATTAAAAATCTTTAAAAAATATTTTTTAATAATGTTAAGTTAAATGAACTAAATTCCGTATTTCAATATAAGAGGAAACGACCGTGTAATACTTTCATCTCTCAAAAGAGGGGTGTATTATTTACTTTAACAGAGATAAGTTTTTATTTTTTATAGGAGAAACAGTGATAAGTTAAATGAACTAACTTGAACATTTTAACATAAGGAGAACAATGTAATACTTGCATCTATCAAAAGAAAGGAGTGTAATTTTAAAAATCAAGATAAAAAATGCTACCTTCTTAAAAAAAATACATATTTATTTACCAAAAGAATAAAATTTAATGTACTTATTTTAATTTTTTTAATTAAATTTAGAATCTATATTTTATTAAGAGTAATATAATATTTTCTAATAATATTTTAATGCATTGTAAAAAACATTGTATGAAGAAATAAATACATTTAATTTTAAAAATATGAAGATATTTAATTTTTTATTTAATAAAAGAGTATATTATATTGCATTTTTTAAGACTTTATATACTTGATTGGCTGTCGATGTGCTATTTCATCCTACAAATGGCAGCAGCTAGACAAAGAATAAAAAACTGGATCTAATACAATTTCATTGTCTGTACCCTAGTTTTCGTTGTCTTATATTTTTCTTCTTCTTATTTATAGGATGAATCACTGTATGAAATTGAAATCCACAACTTTGTTTTTAGTAGTTTAAGTTTTCAGTTATGTGCAGTCTAATAATTTTTTATTTTACCAAAAAATATCATCTGCTTAAATAATATTTATAAAATACACAAAAAATATTTATATAAAACATTAACTAAATACACATACAATTATTCCGTAAAACAAATACACATACAATTCTAATTTAACAACCTACGTTTCACGTGTTTACAAAATTATTTTTGAAACAAAATTTTCATGTAATTGATCACACACGTAGGATGAGTTAGAAAAATATCATA
>CM023951.1:14126969-14192665 GCA_013407115.1 Glycine latifolia | reverse complement strand
GGGGATCATATAAATGAGAGAGACAAAAATAAGCGGAAAACAATATTAAAATGTGTTAAAAGTGTATAAAAAAAGAAACAAAAATAGGAGAAAATAATCGAAACGAGTAAAAACATTCCGCAAATGGATAACAAAATTTGTTGAAAATTATGTAAATAGACAAAAAAACATTCAATTAGTGAAAACTATGAAAATAAACAAAAAATAGTAAAATGGGTAAAAGAAATATAACCTAATTTGATAGAAAAATAGGTAGAAACAAACACGCCAATAATTTTTGTTATTACTTTAAAAAAATATATTTCATAGACTATTAATAATGTAACTGTTTATTTTTCATAATATATATAAATAATTCTAAAAATACATATAAAGAATATATAAATATTATTAAACGGATAAGCATAAGTTATAATATACTTCCTATGTTCCTAATTCTTATATTCCTAAGTATAAGACTGTTTTCCGAAAATAAAATTATAAGAGGATTTTTTAATTTTTAGATGTATTACTTTTTTTAAAATATTTTTCCTTAAATATTCTTTCCAAACATTATTAAAAATAACTAAATAGATAAAAAATAAAAAATATTTTTAAAATAATTGTAAAAATAAATGATAAATTTAATAATTTAATGTGATTAATTAAATAAATTATTTTTTTTAAAGACTGTAAATTAATTAAAAAATATTATATTAATTAAAGAAGAAGAATTACTACTAAAAAAGAATTATAGTTTGATACTGACCTCAAAAGCCTCCATTATTGTTGTTAAATATTTTGGATGATGCGGAATCAATTATGACTTCAATGAGGATCTTCTCTTACTTAAATAACTTACTTAACTTCACTTACGTACACTGACGAGGGCTGCCTATCTGTCATTACAGTTAATAATTCTGACAGAATATGCGACTTTATTAACATTTTCGTTTTTTTTTTACTCTGCGACCACAATAAATTCATTGTTTAAAGATTACAAAAATAAAGTTTTATTTTTTATTCAGTACATTTATTTATTCTTGTTGTTATATGGTTGTTGGTTGGGATACCTCTCCGCTACTTAGGTTGGAAAAAGGGAAATTGTAATAGTGCCAAGATATCATAGTTCACAGGTTCAGTAGTTATATAGGGAAAATATCTTATATCAAAAAAGGGGCTCAGTTTTAGCCACAGAGAGAGATAGAGCTACGTTCTATTAGTGTCAATGAAGTGAGAAAAAATGAATGTACAAAATAAATTGTTGTTAAAAATTAGAAATGTGGATGTGGATGCAATCACTCCGCATGTAATGGCACTCCACGAGGCATTTTTCAGGTTATGTGAGTATGTTATAATTAGTCAAAAGTAAAGCTTGAAATATATGATAATGATATACGAAATATCAGGGATGAATTTAGGAGGTACTTTATTTGATTTTGTATAATCTTTTGGGGTTTAAGAAATAAGACTGTCCAATCGTACGTGTTCCATAATCGAAGGTCCTGTGCTGAAAAATAAAGTGGAAGAGGATATTTGCCGCAACGGACTCCGTGCTTGAGAATTGAGATTGTTCACTGAGCTAGGCGCAAAATAGGAGAGGAAATAGAAAAGACCTCTAAAATTCTGAAGTCAGCTTATTTGGTTCGCTATTATAATTTGACTGATTTCAGAATAAATAAGGAATTAAATATATTTTTTCTTTTAAAAATGATATTTTTTATATAAAAAAATCATTTTTTTTCAACTTAAGGTTTTATTAAATATTTTTGTTAGTAATTAAGATGATTAATTTGTGTGTCATGTTCACATGTTTGAAAGAGATTTTCAATTTTTCAAATATCACACTTTTGAATTTCTCCATCTCTAGTTTATCTAAGTGGATGTTTGACACTGGAATTATTTTAAATTTTTCGAAAATCTTGGATTGAAAATGTTAAATTCTTATGTTTGATATGACATTTATTCCCAAGGAACTAACATGCCTAGAAATCATTTTTTTTATGTTTATCATTAAAACTCTATGAAATAGTGATATTATACTTCAATATAACATCTTAAGATATAAAATTTGTAGATCTTTCTCACTTCAACTTATCCATTTCTTTCAAATATAAGACTACTTCACATTCACATTTAAACTCAAACAAGACCATAAGTCCCCCCCCCCCCCCCCCCCTCTAAAAATACCCAAACTCGTCCTTCTAGAGAAGCCCATGCTGTAAAGCAATTTGAAGCAACATCAGGACTAGGCGATTAGCTACTAATTAAAGAAACAGCTAAGACGAGAAACCAATTTGAAATTCATTGACAATCAAACTATTCATCGGCTTGAAATCTATAATCAAACATGGATGGAGTTAGAGTTTAAATTCCATGAAGTCATGGACATTCATTTAAAAGATGAAGATAATAGATCATAACAAGGACCAGTTCAACGATAAAGTTGTTTATGAAAGGCTTAATGAGACAAAGGAGACGTGCACGCACCCCTTACTACAAATATGAAAAGCTGAAAATAAAGCATTAAGCTATTTTACCAATGCACAAGTACTCAATATAATTGGATCCAATGGACGAAATCTTCCTCAACTAACTAATTAGGGATACAAGACCCTCATTAGTTAACGTTGCCTGTCCATGGACCAAGTCGTGGCCAAACACAAATAGCTGCTATGATTTAGAAGATATTCAAGACCTGTCTCACCGAAGGGACGCCTCCAGGCAAAAGAAGCATTTCCTTTTATATGGTTTTATGAATAAACTCGAGAAGCAATGGACAAGTGTTAATTACCGACTTAAAAAACCATTCAATTTAGAAAGCTACCAAATTATGAATTGAGAACAATTATTTCTTTTGTCATTATTACTCCATTCCAAACCTAATATTATTTAGAATTTCGTGAATCAAATTAAACGTGGCGTATTTGGGCATTAATTTGTTAACTCACCAATTGATTTACAGATGAGTATGAGTGTATGACTGCGATTCCGACAATGAATGCGACACAAGCATGTCAACTAAACAATTAGTTAACCAATCTTTGCAATCAATTTGCCCTTAGCACCCATGTCGTAGAAAACTACAAATACAAGCTAGGTAGTAGTATTTGGCTATTTGCTGACACAATTCAAGTAAATGTTCGATTTGCAGTGGTTGGTGTGGATTAGACAAATTCAATTTACGCACCATAACGTGTCGTATCCAAAACTCGATATTTATTGTTGGGATGAATTTGATATATTTGTTCTAATTGAACCAGAATGATTTATGTCTATAATTTTAATAGTAATATTTCGTGCTAATTTTGGGATTGTTTTGTGTCTTAATTTGATGTATTTTTTAGAGTTTAATTTTAATATACTATTAGTGTAAAGATTTTTATACATTTAACTAATTAGAAACCATTTTAAATATGATTTAAAAATAAATAATTAGTTAAATTAATCTGCATGTCCCAGTTGAAAAATAAATACAAGTTCAAGAACTCAATTGAAAAAAAAAATTTAATTAAAAATTATCAAAGAACTGCAAATAAATTTATTTAACCTTATAAATTCAATTATTTTCAATTATATGATAATTTAGGCTTGAATGACGAGATAAAAAAAATATTTATAATGTTGGTGTATTTCAATTAAATTATTGCTTTTTTTTAACCTTATATCATTAAGTAGAACCAAAATGGTTTTCACATCAAGGATTTAAGTTTTATTTTTCATCTATAAACGGCTGTGGGATTGGTTAGGGGGAGGGTGCCTACTTGGTTGGATGCTCCCCTTTTCCTTGATGTCTCTTCTTTCCCTTTTTTATTTAAAAAAAAAAAAAGTCTACAACACCTACATTTTTTTTACAGAGTCTCCAACACATGCATGGTTCTTCCGCGCGTGTGTAAATGGTATAAGACTACACTAATAAAATAATATATTATATTAGTGTGTGTCAACGTTACAATACTCTAGATGTATGTAAGCGTTATAAGAATACACTGATGAAATAATACACTATATTACAGATAATTTATTAGTATACAAAATGTGTGTGTAATATACTATTAAAATAGTAGTAGTACATTATGTTACATATAATTTTATTAGCATAAATGTGTGTCGGTGTGTAAACGTTTTAAGACTATACTAATAAAATAATATATTATATTGCAGACAATTTATTTAGCATACAAAATGTGTGTGTAAAGGTTATAAGACTATACCAATAAAATAGTACAGTATATTGCAGATGTACAAAACTTATTTTAAATAAAATATTTATTGATTAAGCAGTCATGTAAACGAGAAATGTATCTTTGAAGTTTAAACTACAGAGCTTATACTAGTCCAGCTTGGAATTGGTTATTTGGAACAGAAAGCGTGAATAAGGCCATTGAGCCACGACAAAGCGCTGCTCACAAAGAAGGCACAAAGTAGGGTGGGAGTATAGATTTAGGGTTTAGGGTTCTGAATTTCTAAATTTCAAGACATCCCATACTGTTGTATTGCTAGAATTGAGTGAAAATGATATCCAATTGTTGTAATTGATAGAAAAAAGCTTCATTTCCAATTAGGAAAAAAAATACCCTTTATTACTATACTGTTGTTTTAGGATACTAGATTGTGTGAAGTTGGGGACCAAACTCCATATATTGATATGCATTGATATTTTGTGAAAAAACTTCTCCTTACCATGTGATCCAACGTGATACTGATACTCTGGAAAACAACTGTAAATTTGGTGCATTTGTCTAAAGTCTAAACTATTCCATCCTCATGGGAATAAATCTACAATTTTTTTAATGTTCAGTATGTTAATTAAAGTTTCTTTTATTAAGGTCAATTAAAGTTTTTAATCCGTGCATGTGTGATGGTTGGTTTTTTATTCTGGGTATTAATGTAGATGTAAAATGTGTCTGGTTGGTGAAAACTGAGATACAGACAAATTTGGATATAGATGTAGATTTTTAAATTGAAGAAAACTCTGTATTTACATTTTCGGGTGTGGGTGTTTTGAGGGAGGGGTAATACTTTATTTACGACTTTTTAATCTGAGTTGATACTTCTTGCATTAAATGTTTTTCTCAAGTTGGATTAAATTAGTGTTACATGGCTTGTGGTCAACACTGTATTAGAGTAAAAATAACGTAATAATAGTAGTATAAAGTAAGAGTAGCATTATATTTAAATCTATATATGAACCTTGGCTATGGAGACGTGTTTTAAGCCTAGAGCCTTGTGCATGGCCACTACCGAAACACATACTTAGATAATTATTTTTTTTTCTGGAAAAATAAAAGAATTCGTTATTTTCTTTCAGTTGATCTCCTTTTTCCTTTTTATACTTGTGTGAGGCTGATTTTCGTTTGAAGTACCGAAGTTTCCTCTTCTACAAATATTTTTTTCTATGCTTGAACCCCTGTATTGTATGATGAACTTATACTAGTCCAGCTTGGAATTCCTTTCCTTTTTCCCACTAAGGTTTATTCATATAGGCAATGTCAATAATATTACATAACAGGGTCATATTTAAACTTTTTCTTTGAAAAAATTGTGTGGAAAATTACTTATACCTAATTTAGACCCATTTACGGAGTAAAATATTGTCCATTAATAATAAGTTTTATGAATACCTATATGATCTAAGTTGAATTACCATTTCTAACTAAAAATTTAATTGGATAAACAACGACCCCTGGACAAAAGACTGTTTCAACGCTTGTTCACATTTTATTTCTTGACTTGTGGAAGTACTTGTACTATTTTTAAATGCGAAGGGATGAGGAAACAATGGTAGTTGACATCAGTACCATTTTAGATTTAAATGATTAAACAATTTAAGTTTTAAGATTTTTTTTTTGCTCTGCCAAAGAATACAAGCATGCAAGTTCTAGCAACATTACAATTATTAGGGAATAAGAGCCATGAGTACCATACATAAAACTTTATTGGTAAGTAAGCATCTCGCATTAGATTACTATTTGGGTGTAATTGAGTTGATTATCTTGGATTAAAGAAAACGTTCAAATTGACTTTTAATTATGCATGACTTATATGTAACTACAAATTGTAACAAGATATTATACATATGGACAAAAAAACGGATTCTGAATAGTCCAAATTGTGCCCCTATACAGGATGGCATATACATTTGTTCAATTAGATATTAAACGCAACTGTTCAAGAGACGTTCTTTTATTTTAGGTATATTCTAATCCACAAGGCAATGTTCATTACTTTCTTAATTGGGGGGAAGGGAAACATATGAAGTACAGTTCCGAGAGACCAAAAGCATATTCAGTCGAGATCATCGATCCAATCTGAATTCTGATCAAATGAGCTAGCCAAGGAATTGTATTCCCATTTTTTTCCTCACAAACTCCCTTCAATTTTTCTTCCTGTTTTAATTTCTCTTCAATGATCAATGATCTCATGTGCATAATTTTTTTAGTTTAACTTTCATGCATTATTAGTATAATGTTTTTTATTATCCACCAATAAAAAATATTATTAGCATATTTTTAAAGCTAATTATTTTAAAAATTAATAAACTTATTATTATATATGATGAATTTTAAATTTTAATTAAATAATAATATAAAAATCTTTTATATTATTTCTACAAAAATTATTTACTTTTTTTTCTATTCTCACCATTCCTTCACAATGAAAAGTACAAATGTAATTGGAGGAGTATGTCAAGGATGTCAAGTTAATGCAGAGTGAGTGAAGTGCGGGTGTTTACTTCACCTTAATTTATTGAAAGCGTCACTATCAAGAACGTGATACTGCTACTACTAGCTAAAGACTAGTACAAAACATGTGGAACAGTTTAGCGGGAAAACTATATACGCAGCATATTTTAATTAGCCATACTTAAGTCCTATATAGACAAGAATATTAACCTTAGCAGGTTTGAAGATATAATCATGTGAGGTATTAATGAGTGACATGAAATTTAGCGCTCTGGAATAATGCTTATATCGGTTTTCGATGGGACCTCTTGTAGTATAATTAAACACCTGACACTTAACAAGCCCTTGATTAAGGAGTTATGTCTGTCATGTTGTCAAAATTTTGTGCTTCTTTCGGCACTACGTTGAGGAAACTGAATGCCTAGAGCCCCAGACATCATATTATGTGTATAATCTGAAAATCAAAATTCCCTTTAATTTCGGTTTCTCTCAAAAAAGTCAGAAACTGAACCTCACCGTTTATCCATGTGAAAAGTTGAACAAACTGTGATTGTCATTTAACTAAGTATAGTTGAGCTTATCTCCACCATCGTGCATTCTTGTACTGTTTTTATCTAGAAGTAGGAATTTCCAATTGCCAAATAACTAGGATCTTAATTATTTATTTATATTATTGTCACTAGCTAGTAGCCTAGCTAGTACTGAATCCTATATGTATAGTACATTGATGTCATGAACAATTTGCTTAATTAGGTGAGACACAGTAAGAATGAGATTGAACTAAGTTAAAATGTTTCATTTTATCCCCTTCAATTAAACTAAGAAAACGCCCCAAGTCAAACTCTCAAGGTAGGAGTAACTTATTTCCAGTTTTTTACAATTTTGAGTATAGTTTTCAGCTGAGTGAAAAAATGTATTGGGATTTTGAACTTGCAGATTTCGATGTATCTAGAAATTAAAAATCTCATTTCTAGGCGCACTGAATTTATAATTATGTTGATGTTCTGATGCTCCTAAATATCATGTGAAAAAGGGTTGAAAATATGACCTACCGAATATGTACCATTGTGGACATACTTATGGTACTACCTACCTTTTCTTTTCTTTCTTGTTCTCTTTTTATATATATGAAAAAGGGATCAATATAACACACCTATACTAACTTTCTCAATTTATCTTTTTTTATATATTTATTTTTCGTTGCAGAATATATATGAAAAAGGAACCAATATAACACACCTAGACTAACTTTCTCGAACAAAAAAGAGAAAAGCCAAAGAAAAAGCTACTCAAAGAATATCATATAATTCATGTGTTTCTTTAAGATGTTCTTAAAGTTAACCCTCAATGAAAGATTGAAAGGAATTATACCCTACAACTTCAATACATGAGTTGTACTTGTTTTTCCATGTTAAATTAGACAAAACATGTCAATTTTTTCCTATCTTTTCTTTAGTCACCAACTTAGTTTTTGCATTATAGCTAGGTCTTTCAGCTTAATGACCCCGGTAACAATAAATCTCCATCAAGAACATTAAAACAAGAACTTTTGTAGTCAAATTCGACAAGTCTCATTCTTCTTTCCCCCTTTTTCGTTTTTTTAAACAGTAAAAGAGAAACACACATGTTCAGACTTCTCAATTTTTTTGGTTTGAAGACTTTGCAGCACAATACACACAGCTAATTGCTTTCAAAATAACCAACTCTGACAAATCTTGAGCTAATTGATTATTGGTATATACTATCTTCCCAGTAACATGCGCATAATTTTGAGCTCTACTCACTCTCGAGCATTGCCTACAATTGTTACATTTGTTAGTTGCTTTGATTTGGATCGTTCATCCAAAACACAATAATCAATTGTTCGCTGCAGACATACTAATTTTGTCTCTTGCACAATCAGTCATCTTCCACTTTTTAAGGTTCCCCTTTTCTTTTCCCTTCTTATCTTAAATCTCCAAAATGGTCCAAGCAAAAATAAATAAGTGGACTTTAACGACCACGTAAATCAATAATCAATAATTACTATAAAGAAAAAATATCCCTTGGACTCTCCTTTTGATATGCTCATAAAGTCATCACTCTGTATCTTTTTGCGCTTGCCATCAGTGGTTAATTAATTAACCAACTACCCCCTCTAATGTATTATTCCATTCATTGCTTGTTTTTTTATTTTAATAATATTAATTATTGTTATAATTAAGATTATATATATTTAATAATATAAAAAGAGTAACTGTTAGAGATGTGAAAAGTATAAATCATTAATGTATTTTTTACTTAGTAGTTTAAGTTTTAAGTAGTTAATATGGTAAATAAGTCTTCTATAAAGTCTGTTAAATAGCAATGTATTCACTCTCAAGTCTTAAGATTATAATGTATTTTACATTAAATTAATGATAAATAAATTTGTAGTATAAAGATAAGTTTACATTCGAGAAAACTTTTTCTATTGGATTTAATTTCTATGTACTTTTAATATAAAATAATAATATGGTCAATCAATCAAAATTCATGATAAATATAACTTTTAAAATAAATATTAAAAAGCAAACAAATTAAACATATTTAGTAATTTAATTACTTTATATTATCAATGTTTTCATTTAAAATTAACATGACATAAGTAGTTAAGAATTTGATGCTTATCACTCAAAAATATCACTCCTTGACATGATATAATTAAGAGTTCGATTTTAACAGGATATAATTAACATAATGTAAGTAGTTAAGAGCAATATAGTTAAAATAGGCCTAAAATTAATTGAGCTGTTGTGGGAACTTATAGACATGTTAAACTTAAACTTCTGAAATAATTAATTTATAACAATAACAGTTTCTTCTAAAAACATCTAAAAATAATTCTGGCTGCCTTCTCCTATGGGCCATTTTACACACTCAATTGGGCTAAATTATAGATAAATACATGGATAATGAAGGAAATGAGCAACCAAATCTGATTGCTTGGTCCCACTTTATACACGGATGCAAACAATTTATGTTAAAATAATACAATAGCTTTAAGTTTTAGGTGTTATTTGCTATAACGTCTTGGAAACCATTTCTTAGCACTATTCAACTAATGAAACTGTCGGTAGCCAATAGCTATCGCTCCTCTACTACCATTGATAGCTAGACAGCAATTATTATAAGTGCAATATGTAATAACTTCAATATTTTTTTTTCTTTTTCTATTGAAGAAGTGCAATTTGATATTATTAAGCGGTGGTCGGTGATTTTGGAACACCATGTATAACACGCCATATATATATGGCAAAGTTGAATTGGAAGTCTATTTAGTTCAACCTTTGTTTCTCTTAATCTAACCAAAATCCAATTTATCAAATCCTGATTCTAAGGTGTGATAGACAAATCACAATGCAAACTAGCTACAATAGAAGGGGAATCTCAATTCAACCATTTCTTCTTTAAATTGCCGATCAAGAAGGGAAAGAGTATCCTGAAAGTGAATTGCGTGTCTACAAAACGTAGATCAAAGAGACCCACTTGGCAACTCTCCTTGACTACACCCACCATACCCTTCTTTACTTATTTCCCAAAAGCCCCATTGCCGCCATATTTTATTAATATTTTTACAAAGATTTAGTTTAGAATTAAGAAAAAAAGGGAGAAAGAGGTTATAATGAAAAATCTCTCTTGTCCAACTCATACTCACTAAACATTATGAGTAATTAAATTAATTTTATGCCCACCTAATCGATTTGTTTTCTCCGCTTATAAAAAAGCAAATTTAGTCATAGTCATTGTTTAATGATAATTTCTTTTTCTTTTGTCTACTTTTGTCCCTTTTTTTTCCAAAAGAAAAAGAACAACCCACTTCTATTATGTAGCTATAAATTTTTGTATCTTTCTTCCCAGTTTGTTATTCTTTCCTCTACAGAATTCGACTTTTCTATCCGTTTGTCACATTTTTCTTTGGGTAAGTAATCGGGTCAAGAGTGCAAAAAAAAGCTACACCGAAATTGTATGTGCTTATTACATGTTGGCACTATTAATCACAATTTATTATCTATATATATATATATAATAAATTTATTAATTTTTAAAATAATTATTTTAAAATAACTCAAACGATATTTTATGATTAGATGATAATATAAAATTGATTTACATTATCAATACATAGACATTAAACTCTAAAAAATTGATTATAACCAATTTAGCAAAAAATTATTAGATAAACTTAAAATACAACATGCATTCAAATTGTTTTAGTTAAAAATAATAATAACACTTAGTTACTTAAAGATTAGTGAGGATCATAATAGTCCCAATTAATTAATAATTTGTACAAGACTCATCATACCTAACTAAAATACCAATGCCTTTCTTTTGTACCCCAATAATACAGTTTTTTCTTTTTCTTTCTTTCATATTCTTTTTTTTTTTGTAAAAAGAAAAAAACTTAATTCCTACGTAAAGCAGATACCCTGGCTCCTCATATTATTAGACTACGAAGTAGCACAAAAGTCATCTTAATCTTTGGGAACTTTGTTTTCCATATTTGTCCAAGAGATCATTTATAAATTTATAAAATTGCCCAAATATGCTTGAGAAAATTTAGACCGTGATTTATGAGAAGTTAGTGCGTCAGTCTAATGAAAAATGTCTGCATAGACAGTGACATTAAACTGTCAATGGATTTTCTCGAAGATAGTTGCGCATGCCATAGAAAACAATGTGAAAATGACCAGATTTATCGATTTTGATGGAGATAATTGTCGGAGAAAGAACATACATACATGCCAAGAAGATGGAGAGAAAAGAGAGCTAGGAAGATAATGTGACATGAGCGTAAATAAGATAATAATGTTAGTTATTATGATTTGTTTTTAATCCCAAAAGTCCAAAACTCTGTTACCGAACTTTGGCTAATCAAATGCATACCACATCAGCAGCAGCTTGACGCTTCATTAGAGGCAAAGGTAATCATCAAAATCATACAATTTTTAGGCCAAAATTATTTATATTGGTGAAGCACAAAGAACCGCAATTGCAAGTAAATAAGAAATGCATCTTCTGTAAACTTTATTAGGTGGAGCCTAATTGCACACTTGTGTTGTTGGAAGAGTGAAGAAAGGAATATAAAAAGATGAAAAAATTATGATGCACTTGCTTGAAATGACTCATTACCTCAGTTATAAATCAATATATTTGCAGTCAAACCTTACTCAACCATGCAAGCAGATCCTGGCATAATGCACATTATTAACACCAATGGGAAAAAAGGAAAACCTTAAACTACAAGAAAAACAATCGGGAAATATATATATATATATATATATATATATATATATATATAATCATCAAATTACAAATCATAATATGAATGATAAATTTATTTACTTTACATTTATTAAAAAAGAAGAGTTTTATTATTTATAATAATTTTATTGAACTCAAATAGGATTATCTTTAATAAAAACATGTATTCTATATAAAAAAAGAGTCAATATCATGATTTCTATATAACCAGGAGAGTTACGGCAAACTTTTCTTCTGCATTAAGATAATTTATCAAACCCTATTAAGCTTGTGGATTCATAAGCGGCATTGGGATATTTTCGACATGTCATATGTACATTAACTCGGCCCAATCCCATTTAAAGTTAGTTTGACAATTTATTTTAAAAATGAAAACCAGTGCAAGTTTTAGGTTACACTTTGAGTAGTCCTATTCAAGTCTAGTGTCTTGTAGTATTAGTCTAAAAGTATATTTTTAGTAATTATATATTAATAATAAGGTTTCTAAAGGACAATATAAATCTAATCATGAAATTATATTGATGTCAATATTATTTATTTTAAAATATATATTTTGAAAAGCATGTCACAATTTTAATTTATATTTTCTTAATTTTATGATTTAGTTATATTTAATATTAAAATTATTATATTATATTGATTAATTGAGTTGATTCAATATATTACCAATCTTAAATTCTCCATCAAGTTAAGTATCAAATTAATAATCTAGTCAAAATTTTGAGTGAGATAGTGGTGAGAATAACATTTAACTTCAATAGTCATGTATATATTGAAAATTTAAAATAATTTTACATTACCAATTAAAACACAAATCATTATCAATATGATTTTTAAAATAATATTATAAAAATTAACAAATTTATTATGTATAATAAATTATAATTGAATGATAATATAAAATTATTTTATACTCAGTCTCATTGTATAATTTATTTTCTCATAAAATTTTCATATCATATGTCATGAACACACTTTGATATAGGCACATGTATATTCCTAAAGCCCGCTTACAAAATTCGCTGTGATAGGCTATATACGTCTGATGCAATCATAGAGTTGCTTAGTTGGTTCTGCCCTGAGATGCAAACAAAAAATAATTGGAACCAATTTATTCCATTTCTGAAATGCTACAGAACGATAATTGTAGGGCATCAGTACGTAAGGCCACCACCGCTTGTATATCCAAGTACTGATGATATCAGTAGAAATGTGTAGATTTTTCATTCACGATAGGCATGGACACAAGCACTCCCTCGCGGTCCCCCTCCCTCCAGCACATGTATGCACAAATAGAATTTTTCATGACGATAATCCTTCTTATTTACCAGAATATTCCTTAGTGCTATTTTAATTTTATTTTCATCCGTCGTGTTTTACTATTACTACCATTGACGTCTCATTCCAAATATCTAAGCGACCAATAGAAGTGATACAACATGTTACCATTTGTCAGAGCAATCATGTTACTCGTGGGTATTAGAAGGGGAGAGGAAGAGAGAAAAGGGGAAAATGAGACAGTACAGCATTGTCGGAAATCAAATTCGTATAATCACCATTTTTATAGTGCAACTTTGGTTTTTTTTACTGTACCTCTCTCTGGTCAAATGTGGATCTCCTTTACTATTTTAAGTTTTTTTTATATACTTGAGACCGAGTAACTGTGTACCTTTTCAATTAAATGTCAATTGATCTCATTATTTCAAGATTCTTCGTGCTTATACATTCAAAGATGTTGAAAGGTTATGTACTTATCCGATCCTATTGGTATATTTAGTCTCTTCGACCTATAACACTTAAGGATGAGGAATTATGTATCATTTGATTTCTATTGGATTGGTTGATCTATGATCCATTAAATTCAATGTCAAACCATTCAACTACAACGTTATTATATAACTCATACTAAACCTAGAAACTAAGACAAATTACACTTAAATGCTTCTAAGCAAGGTCTCTTTTTTTTTGAGATACCACCTAGCGACCCGACCCGAACATTAACATTACGATATGAAACGATCAAATTGCACTAAACATATATATCAATTTTTTTGGCATGATTTCTGTCAAACTTTTTTTTATTTATTTAATGTATTATTCAACCAATTGTGTGCACCCACCTTAATGTTTCCTAATTCCTACTAACATATCTAGAGAAAAATTTAACTCTTGAAAACTGACAACAAATTTTAAGACATGTTTGCAAGGTGGTTTTTAAAACAAAGCTATGCCACCATGCAACTCGGTCCAATTTAGCTCTACGTGATCCACAGTATATATATTCCTCTCCCAACGATCCCTTAAGTGCCACTACGAACTTAGCTGGCTCTGTGAGGACTTGTCTGCCCCCACTTTCACATTCATATCTGGTTGGAAAAGTTCCAACTTTTCATTATGGTTTTATGGACCAACTTTGTTCAATTTTGGTTTTAGCTTAATTTAATATCATCATGAAGAATGGAATATTACGCTCTGTAATCATATTTTAAAGATTAGATGGGAATTGGATATTTTCAACCCGGTGTGTTTTATTATATATATAAATAAAAGTTTAGATAAGTTAAATTTCAAAAATTTAGAATAGATCTCAAAATTCAAAGAACACTTATAAAAATACTTATAGATTATCCACCCCAAAAATTCACACATCACAAAAAAAATCAAATTCACATTTTTTGAATGTGAATTTGTTCTTTACCAATTTAGTCACTCTTTGTTGGTTTCAGCTCAGTGAGTTGACCCATGCAACTTGCTTGCAACCGATGAGGATTCCATGTGGTGGGAGAGAGAAGAAAAATTAATCTGAATCCTTAATTTTATTATTCATTTTTTATCAAATTCATAAAATATAAAGAAAAAAAATCAGCCATTAGATCATGGCTGCGGGCCTAAATGTGTGAAACCTGACTATATTGAATCCAGTGTGGCTTTTCACCAATGGCAGCACGGTGCCTAGAATAAGAAATGGGATTCAATAAGTAATCAAAACTTGGTTATTAAGTTATTAATTAATAAAGGCATTTTTATAATATAATTAGATTATTTGAATAAACTCTAGGTTTACCTGATGAGAATAATATCATATTTTGTTTTAATTTTTTTTATAAAATGTTTGATTATTTTGAACATTTTAAACATAAACATGTTTCCCATAAAAAAGGTCTAAAAATAGTAATTTTTCTTTGCATTCTATTTACATTTTCTAAATTTAATGAAATACTGTTTATATTTTTCATGTGTGTCCAAGATTTTAGAAGAAAAAAAATCAACTTGAAGTAAAACAAAGTCATCTGATAGTACAATTGATGAGTTGAACAAGCAATAAAATGAAGAAGGATATTGAGAATGTATAATCTTTAATTTTATTTTCACACATGAGAAATGTTAAACACATTCTCTCTAACACTCTATTTTTAATATCCTTTATGTGATTAGTTAAAATTTATCAGAAATAATTATTAATTTTAGTGGATCTCACACATCTAAATCAAAAGAGAGAACAGTTGAATAATAAATGAGATCTATTAAAATTGATGATTTTTTTTTATAAATTTCAACAAATCATAGTGTTATTAACATTTATCTTTCATATATACATTATTGATTGATGACCTTAAATAATGAGTTTTAATAAATCTGGGTTATTGTGTAGGGTGTTCAAGCTAACAAAAAACTTTAGTCGAGTGATACATTATATTGTTGATTATTTTTGTTGTTGTTATTTAAGATTTTTATTTTATATTAATTTCAAATTAAATTTATATATTATATTCAATGCTTAATTTTTTTTTGCCTACAAATGTTATTTTTTATTATTCTTAATTTCTATAAATTTATTTATTTTTAAAAAATCAATCTCTCTAACACTATGATGAAATCAACATTCATGATGTCATCTTTAACATTCATGAATGTTTGAAAAACTTAGGAATTACAAGTGAAACAAAAAACTTACAGAAACTATAAATAAAAAATATTAAATTATTTTTTCACTATCATTTGATAATTTAAGATATTAATATATATGTACTGATAATATAAAATAATTTTACATTTTTATCTAATTATAAATCACCGTTTAAATTATTTAAAGATAATTATTTTAAAATTTAATAAACTTACCATATATATTAAATTATGATTTAACGGATAAATTTTTTTACACTCTTAGTCTATAACTATTTTTCTCACAATTTAATCTTAGAACAACCTTATATTTGCATCTATTTCCCTAAGTATTAGATAAATAAAATTTCACAAAAGAATAATGAATATTTATAAAAGGTTATATACATATTTATATACAAATTTAACAGAAAAAAGTATTCATGAACCAAATACAAATGTATATGTCTTCGATAGTAGAGTTTTGTTCTTCTTTTCATTTTAATCTATTTTTAAAAATAATATAAATTTTTAAAATAAAAACAAAAAATTAAAAGGGTATTAATTAAAATTTAAAAGGAAATTAATAAGTAAGGGGAAATAGGTAAAAAACACAATAAAAATATTTATTTCTTCTATTTTCTCTCCGTCTAGGGAGAATTTCATATACTTATTTACTTTTTTATTTGGCCAAAACCAAAAACAAATAGCGGTTCTTATTTAAGAACATTAATTTTTGTCAGCTTTTACCTCAAGCAAACAAAGTTGGGTGTTGGCCATTAATGTAAATGTCCGTCCTACTCAAGTTCAAGAATAGCCAACAATGAATATGACATGTTTATGTTATAAACTTTTTAAAGACCTATGATTCCATAGGGTACCCTTCAGAAAACTGAGAAAGGGGCATATGAATTTAATTCTGGGAATGAACTAAAGGCTGCTCCGTCTTTGTGATTAGAGTGTCGGTGATTGTCACCCACCTATTTTGGAACATAGTGCATTGTGCAAGGTGTCATCATCCTTACTTCAGCAAGATGTTTCAATCTATTTAATTACCTTGCAGCATATTCTATAGGATCTGTAACTATCTTGCTGGATAACTTAAAAGGTGTTGGCTAACAATATTACATATGTTAAAAATGTATTAATGATTAAATAGTAATATTTTTCTTGTATATGATGTGATAGGTAATACTTATTAATTTTTTTCTCCAATTTAAATGCATTTTTTATTTTATTTATGTTTAAAAGACTTGATAATCAAAACTATATGCTGATTTTAAAAAATATTTACTTTCCAGAAAAGTGTTATATATTGTTACATCTAGAAATTAACTTCTTCTTTTTTTTTTCTTATGTAGGATAAAAACAAAAGAATGTCTTATAAAAGGAAAATAAATAAATAACATGAAATTTTCATATGTATTTAATTGACGGGGAAGAATCTTATTAAAAATAATCATTTAGATTTTTATGAAAAGTAATCATTAACAAAATTATTGAATACTATATATCAATAATATGATAAAAAAAATCAATGCACTATAAAAATTACTTAATATTTGATTTTTTAATTTTTATTTAAATTGGGCAGGCTACTTTCTCCTTTCTGCTTTTTTTATAAAAAAAATTAATATTCTACTAGTACTTTAGTTTATGTAATGAACAAGATATATGAACTTATAATAAATAGATAATTTTGAATGTATAAATTAATTATAATTAAATGTGTAATAAATAACTAAATATATAAATTATATTTTAAATTTATGATAAAAAATTTAAATTGTGACACGAGATAAATTTTAAATATTGGTAATTTTTAAAATATTAAAATTTAATTTTAAAAAAAATGAAAAAGATACATCAAAAGAAATAAGAGGTTGAGAAAATTCTTTAAAATAGTATAGTAAAAGAAAAAAACTCCTAAAAGAACTATCATTCAAGGTAAATTATTCCTATTTATATATATAGACTTATTTCATTTTTAGGAAAGGATTATTTCGTTGAAAAATCAACATAATGTTTTTTTATAATTTAGTAGTTATTTTTCTATAGAATTTATTTCATTTTTATTTTTTTTATATAAAAAAAGTATTTTTTACTTCTCAAGAATTTATTGTTGATAAATTTTCAGGGTGATTTTATTATATGATGTGATTATTATTTGATTGATCTTTTTCCTATCAAAGCTTACACTCTGATTTTTTTTTCCTTTTTATTTAGACTATTCCATAATTGTTGTTGCCTTTTTCTCCCTTGTTCACAACAAAAGATGAAAAAGATAGATCAAAAGAAATAAGAGGTTGAAAAAATTCCTAAAAATAGTCTAGTCAAAGAAAAACTATCATTCAAGGTAATTATTCCTATATATATATATATATATATATATAGACAGAGAGAGAGAGAGAATTATTTCATTTTTAGGAAAGGATTATTTCGTTGAAAATCAAAATATTTTTTTATTTAGTTTTTTTAAAATTTATTTAATTGTTATATTTTTATAAAAAAAAATTGTTTTTTTACCTCTCAAGAATTTGTTTTTGATAAATCTTCAGGGTGATTTTATTATATGATATGACAATTATCTGATTGATCTTTTTCCTATCAAAGCTTACACACTGATTTCGTTTTCTTTTTTATTTTGACTATTCCAAATTGTTGTTGCTTGTTTCTCCCTTGTTCACAAAAAAATAGCAACGTATTGAATTTGGGTCTCTTTTTCCTTTTTGTCCGTGATAGTTTAGGCCTTCCTTAAGAAAATAGAATGGGCCCTAGCCTTTACTTTGCAAAAATAAATGTTGACAGGCTGTAACCAATATTAAAAGAATTTGCTTCGTGCACCTTTTTAAGTTTCTAAAAAGCTAATTCAATTATTATTTTTTTACCAAAAATTATAATTCGATATTTAATTACATTCAGGAAAGGCTAATCTAGAGTACAATTTTTCATTCCAAATTAGATGTAGAAAATAATTATGGAGGTGCAGGAAGCAACTGTACTATATTAAGTGTGATGAACAATTGCCTCAGAAAACACTATTAATAAAACCCACCATTCTCTGACATAAGGAAGGTCTGTAAAGTTTGCCAAGATGGGCCCAATGTCTTAAGTCCATTCCCTTGTCCAAAAAATAAATAAAAATATTCCTAGCTAGTAGCTAGAGAGAACCACTTTAAGAATTTTAAGGGCAAACATGTTGCTCCACCATGCAAATTGAATGCATTACTGTGAGAAATTACGATGATAAATTTCTTTTCACTATTTGGGTCATTTTTATGTTGAAAGAAATTTAAAAAAATTAAAAATAATGGAAAACTATTATCCTTTCTTTGTCATTCTCAAAAGTGACCAAATTTAAATAAATGAAGTTGTGAAGGACCATTTGTGACTTAATCTAGGGGTACAGATTATTGCAGTTGAATTAACTCAATTCAATCAAATTGTTTGAATAGAGTATTTTTTGTGTTTGGATGAAATTCAACCAAACTCATTCATATATTTTAATATCTGGACTCGTTTACATGTTAATTCGTATTAAATTATTATTATTGTTGTTATTATTAATTTTTATATAAAACTTAAATTAAAAAAAATCAATTACTATTATTTTTTGACTTAATAACTAAAAATGAGATTGTCTATTCTTTTCTTAGTTCTCATGATTTCACTTAGTCACTCTCACCAAATTAAAGTTTCAACTCCCATGTGGGTTGTAGAACATCTATTTTACTTTTTAATTTGTTTCAAACTATTTTAGATTTAATTAAATTTCAGCTGCATTATTTATTTGACCTTTTGAGAACAATATAATTTTCAAACTATGCTATAATAATTTTAGTTTTTGAGTTTTTGGACTTCGTGTGTGTGGTGCTTGAAGTTGTTTATTATATTTTAATTTTTAAACCATGTTTAACATAATATATTAGTCAATGTGATGATAATGACAACAATGCAACTCCTCTACTGATTCTTTCACTATTTGACTACAAGTAATAATTATAAATAATGTATATGAGTAATGTGTTCGATATTTCATTTAAAGAAAAATTAGTTTATAAAAATTATGAGATTTTAAAAAATAACAGACAAAAATAAATGTTTTGACCCATTAACCTAACACAACTCAAACCGTTTACAAATGGGTTGGTTTTGATTGGTTTTTAAGTCTTTTGAACTATCTGGGGTTCACAAAATACACGTGACCACTTACGTGACATTCCAGTACATGTGTCCACCCTCCATGTAAGCTCTGTTATAAGAGCACATACGTTTTCCCTCAACAGCCAGGCTACTAAGCCTAATAGGCAATTATCTGTTAGTCTTTATCTACAGGCTAATAATTATCTACAAGGTTCCATCTAACCCTTCAATACAAATTCATTGGTGTACCAAACACCTTCACACATCCACTCACGATGTGAACACTTACATTCATTCACAGCTTGAACACACTTTTTCTCATGGATTGATACTCAGTTACACACTCATTCACGAACACTTGAGCACCTATACGCTCAACCTGCATTTACACCGAGAGACATCTACTCTCACGTTTTCTCGTATTCTCATATAATTGATATACTTACTTGAGCGTCGGAGTCCTCTTTTTTTGTTTTGCAGGTCCCCCTCTTAACAGAGCCAACTCAACGTCTGATGTACAGGATTTGGAACCCATCTTAATCACGCTCACCCTGACGTGTGCCATCTACAGATTTTGGTAAAAACATATTTTTATGAGAAAATCGACTCAAATCAACCCGCTCAAATTTGATTAGCCTAGGTCATATGTTTTGTCAATCTAACCAAAATGGACTAGTGTACACCCATACTTAAAACCCAACAGAGTTCTTTTCATATTTTACTTTAATATAAATTTTTTTAAAAAAAGGAATGAATAAAAAAAGTGAAGTAAAACAATAATAAAATTTTACTTTAGCTTCTTCTGTTATTCAGGCTCTTCCGAGTTATAATATGCAGACCACCTGCTGCCTAAAGATACGTGTTTGAAGCTAGAATCTCTGATAAGGAAGTTTGTTTGGCATACTCATTCTGAATGGACTTGGCAGAATTTATGTTCGATTAAGTGTGTGTTTGCTTTCAATTCTCTAACGTGATTAATCACGTTAAAACAAAAGTGACAAATACTTGCTTCTCCGTAATGAGGGTATTGGACGTGAAGAGAGAGTATCGGATCCACATTACATAATTCGTTCCAAATATACTGTAAGACTTGTGGAGGCATGGGTTTTCGAAACCTTTTTCAGTTTAATAAAGCATTGCAGTTTGGGATCAAGTTATGAAGTGTACTTTGTAGAGTATTGGTGATGGGCACTTTGTGTCTTTCTGGAACCAGTCTTGACTTCCTTCAAGGATTTGTTTGGCTGATCATTGTATTGGAATTATTCCGTGGGATTTGAAGAACAAAACAGTGGATTTTTTTTGTTGAATCAGGATTTTGGCATTTTGACATCCTTAATGATTTACTCCCAAAAGAGATTTTTTTGGAAATGTTGGAACCATGTCTCCTCGTCAATTGTTAGGGTATGATTGTCCCATTCGGGCCCAACTCCTGATGGGGTGTTCACTACAACTTCAGCTTATCATTCCTTTGAAGGTTCCCTTGACTCTAATTTTATCCCTAACTGGAAGATCATTTGTGATGGGAAGGTCCTGAGAAAATTAGGTTGTTCTATTGGACTGTTGCTAAAGGGGGTTTAAAGACAAACAATAGAAGGCATCACTATAGCTTGGCTGAGGATGATATGTAGATCATGTGCTCTGGTGCGGATGAAACATATCTTCATTTGCTAAGGGCTTGTTATCATACTAGACAGGTTTGGTGCTTTGATTTTGCCAACTATATTGATTCTAATTTCTTTTATGGGGATATCAAGCAATGGTTGTTGTATAATCTTAAACCTTTTAGAATTTGCACAAACATTGCTCAACAGACACACATTAAGTTTGGGGTGATTTTGTGGCATATTTGGAAGAGAAGATGTTAAAGATAGAAGTTTAAAATTTAAACTTATCTGAAATTCTGTTATCTTTCAAATATAGTTCATGTTAATAGGAGTTTGTTGTGGATAGTGGGTAGAGAAAAATCTGTATAGGTTGTTATTATTTTAAATATTTTTTTATCTGATCTTCATCAGATTATTGTGTATTTAAACACCTGAATTATGGTGGTGAAGTAAATGAACGTGAATACAAAAAACTTACAGTAGAAACTCCAAAGTCTTTGAGGGATGT
Source organism: Glycine latifolia (assembly GCA_013407115.1). Lineage (NCBI taxonomy): Eukaryota > Viridiplantae > Streptophyta > Magnoliopsida > Fabales > Fabaceae > Glycine > Glycine latifolia. The sequence continues at coordinate 14,170,574 of CM023951.1, read as the reverse complement.
TTTGCTGCTTAATTGTGCACAAAGTTTTGTTACTTATTAATTCCATGGTGCATGAAATCTTTGTCAGCAAGAGTCATTTTATTTCTCACAGATGTAAGGCTTACTCATGGATTAATGTTGGTTGGAAACCACCTGATATTGGTTGGTTTAAATTTAATGTTGATGGTTCGGTAATAAATTATCCCTATTCTGCTTCTGTTGGAGATATTTTCAAAGATGACCAAGGTGTTTGAATTTGTGGGTTTGCTAGGAATATTAGTGTTTGTTTTAATGGCTGAATTGTGGGGTATTTTCTCGGCTATTCAGTTGGCTTGGGAGAAAAGTTTTAGATAGATTATTGTTGAGTCGGATTCTGCAACTGTTGTTAAGTTTATATGCAGGCCTCTTAATATATATTAGTCACCATTATGCTTCCTTGGTTAATCAAATTCATGCTTGGTTTGCTAAAGACTGACCGGTGAAGATGAGTTCATATTCTTCGAAAAAGTAATATGGTAGTTGATAGTTTGGCTAATTTTTGGGGCACTCTCTTTCTCTGGATTTTCATTATTTTGATCAACTTCCAGCTCAATGAAAATCTTGTATTATGAATGATTTTGTAGGGGTGTCTCTACCCATTGAGTTGTTTTGTATTGACTTTATGTTAACCTTTATATAAAAAAAATAAAATTGTGGAGCGTCTAGATTCATAGATTTTTCTTTTAAACACGTGCCTTTTCTATTAAAGAAAATAAAAATAATTGACGATATAATTAATTTGTTATTATAAAGAATATAATTTATTTTAATAAATATAAATAAATTCCATATAAATCCTTTTGGATGCCCCCATAAATATGTTTGAAAAGGAGGGAACACTTAATTAGAATGAGCACATAGAAGTACTAGCTTCCCTATTTTTCTTTGTAAAAAGAATCTAAATGTAAAACTTCTTTTCCCATTTTCTTTTATTCTTTTTTTATTTTTCACGTTCTATTATTACTTCTGGATCTAGTGTATCTGTTGGGCTTAAAACTCAAGCTAAGTCCAGCCTAATAAAAAAATACTAGAGTTATATTTTTTCTAAGTGGTCAGCAGCCAATTTGAAAACACAAGAGAGAGACAAAGGGGAGGAGATAGAGAATAGATCTTGCTAAAAAATTTACAGCAACTTCGTGACTCATCACATCTAACGGTTGGTTTATTGGATAGAGGTTTGTAGCATCACCAACAGGCAGCGATATTGTGAGGGACATTTCTCTCACGCTAACCGTTGGATCGAGTTCAAACTTTGAGAAAAGGTTAAGGAATACAATCTGACCATTCGAATCATTCATTGAAGTGTTTTCAAGAGGGAGTGTTTCTCCTGCTCTGTTTTATTTTATTTTGGGCAGTGATATTGAGAAAGGGTTATGTCTTTGTTCAACCATTGGATTGTCCTCAAATTTGTTCAGTGTGTTCCTCTCTTATAATACTTCAATTTGACCGTTGGGATTTGTGATCTGTTACTGCTGGTGTTAGGAATTAATTTCGTACAAAAGTCTATTTTGTATGTTTACCTTTTATGATGTTTTAATACGACTTTTGATGAAATTGTTTGTTGATTGTAATGGTTGCCGAAACTCTTTTGTAATCTCACTTTATTGATAGTGAAGAATTTGGGTGGACTCTGTGTAACTACCTAATTTATTCTAGTTGATGTTAATACTATTTCATTTTTAAAGAACGTATCTTAGTATTTTACGAATGTATATTGAAAATAATTCTACAACATATCAAGTATGTAGGTTGTAATATATTTTATTACACATAGATATAGTTATTATTACAATAGTTATCCAGTTTTTCATACATTACCATATTAAACATAAAACATGTTAGTTAAACTAGTTATGATCCTTAGGTCTATATTAATACTTCCTCATTCATCTTAGACATTTTCGACTAAGCTTTCTTCTACATCATCCTCGCCATTAAAATTTGTGTTTCCTCCAAGATCAGGTACAACAGGAAACATATTATTTAATATAGACACTGTGAAATGTATGCCAAAATATACACACATACATATTACATGATGCATTGTAAGAGCATAACAATTTACAGCTTCATCAAGATACCATTCCCACTCTAATGCGTCAAGGAAGAGGATCACAGAGGCCATCTATAAAAATAAATGAAACAAATTTTGTGAGAAATAAAATTTCTCAGTAGGCAAAATCTAAACCATCAAAACACGTTAATACGTTAGTAAATCATCACAAAATAAATATGCAAATTATATGAATGCATGAAATGAATTTTTTTCCCAGTGTGCACATGGCCTCTACGTATCGTACTGTATATAGAAATGTTGCGGTCGTCTTATGCTAATCATGCATGTCATTCCATGTATTTGCACATGGTCTCTACATCTTGTACTAGATGTAGTATTATAGATTCTGTTTTCACAAATTTCGTATTGGACTTGGAAACATGAATCAATCATATCCACACATCTATAAAAATTCGTTATTCACATATAATCTTATGGAAAATATTTCCATCATATCATCATATATACCAAAAGTATGGTTAAACCGCCATACCTTATCCAAGAAAAATCCTACCAACTTGGGCAAAATTATTGAATATCCTCAAGCTACAAAAATTCATGTTAGTGGTCTAACTAATAAACCATAATACTCTTTCTTTCACTTAATAATATATGGATTATCTAACGTGGTAGGAAAAATCGGGTTGGTGTAGCCGGAATAATCGGAATGGGTTCAACCTGGATGATTGACATGGATAGGGGTATGTTTAACATAGATGGGTGTGTCATAAGTAATAGTATCCGGGATAGACCGGGATGACTACAACCTGGATGGTTATAGCCTGGAAAGTTAGGTCTGGGATGACTGGGGTGAGTACAACTTGAATAGTCATAACATAAATAGTTACGTCCGGGTTGGCCGGGATAAGTACAACCTGGATGGTTATAACTCATGTGGCTATGTCCGGCTTTGTCCGAGGTAAGTACAACCTGGATGGTTACAACTCATGTAGCTATGTCCGGGTTGGTAAGTACAACCTGGATGGTTACAACTCATGTAGCTATGTCCGGGTTGGCCGGGGTAAGTACAACTTGGATGGTTACATCTCATGTAGCTATGTCCGGGTTTGGCCGGGATAAATACAACCTGGATGGTTACAACTCATGTAGCTATGTCCGGGTTTGGCCGGGATGAGTTGAACTTAGATGGTTTGTATCCGGGACGGTTACAATATGGGTAGTGTCTAGGACGGTTACAATATGGTTAGTGTGTCCCGGTTGGTTGGGGTATGTGGAAGTCGAGAAGGATATAACCGGGATAATTGTGACCAGTTTGTTCGATTTCGCTATTTTCGTACATAAAGAAATCATCGCTTACCATCTTAATACTTCATCCTCAAATTTAATCTTCACGCTTTTGAACCATGGGTCTCCATACCATTCAACATCTACTTCCAAAAATTAATATTAACCATTTCTATAAATCATCAAATCACTTCTAAAAATCATCGGGTGTAACTTCAACATCGCTAATATTTCAACTTATAAATCATCACCAATACTATGGTTAAAATCAACATATTCTCATCATAAAATATCATTCAAAACATATATTTCCAGCCTAAACAAACTATAAGTCTACCCAACTAAGCATATAAGTTAATATAAATAATACTTAAATAGAGATTAAAGTCTAGCCTACTTGCAGTGAGTTCGATTGTTTGAGTAGATGGTTGTCCTTCAATGAAGAAAGTCTTTACGTGGAAGAAAGAAAATGGAAATATATAAGACGATAGAAACAAGGCCACGGTTTGAGCAAACAAAGGTGATAAAGAATAAAAGGCTTAAAGAGTGAGTGGTAGTATGATATATTCTGAAGCTAGAAGTTACGTGCAGAAATTTTGGATACCAAGACTATTTATACTACTTTAACTGGTTCAGCTTTAAGGGTTTTTGTTGGGTTAAAACTGATTTTAGACATTAGTTTAGTTATGTTTTAGCTAAGTAATCATTACCTTGGAAGATATTTAATCTTTAGCTTATCTTGACTTTGACTCCTTTTGGTCAAGATTCTTTTATTCATGGAATTTTGGGGCAGCTGGCTTCTACGTGGATCTGAATAAGGGAATGCAATTGTTTGGTTTAAATTGTTCCACATGCACACAAAAAGCCTTAGTTTAATATTTTTATTTTAGTAGAAATTATTTTATAACAGTCTATATTTTCAACCTTTGAATTTGGCTTGTTGTTTAAGTGCACTCTTTGTCTTATTGAGGGATTATATGCACGAGAATTGGTCTTTGTACTAATGAAACCTTTGGTTTGCCATCTTTTTGGGCTAAAGATTTTATTCCATATATCATACTTCCATACTTTAAATATAAACTAAAAATATAATTTTTTGAGAATGTTACACTCTGATATCGGTCTTATAATTTTTACTTCTTACATTAAGAAGATTTTTCACGTTAAAATTTATATTGTGTTGCTTATATAGTTATTATTTGTATAAATAGATTTATTTGTGCAAGAATATTCATAATAGCTACTAAAAGGGGAAATTGGTCACTTTTTCAAGAGTATTGACTATTGATCGAGATTTGAGAATGCTCCTCGTGGCTCCTCTGGCTTGTCGAGTGTGAATTTATGGTTTTCATGTGGTGCTTGACTGGTTTATTAATTATTATTAGCTGAATTCATTGTTTCGTGTTTAATTAATTTGTCACTTAGATTGCAGACTTTTTTCTGTAATATATTACTTGATAATAGTAATATTCTTAGGTTGGTCGATAAGTCACATGCCTAAACAAAAACTAAAACCTGATAGTAATAAATTTAAAATTTTGTTTCTTAAAGTCAATTTTTGCCTTTCATTTTTCCACTAAACAAAGTATAAAATATTATTATTTATATATTGTTTTCTCTCTCTTTTTTTCTAACCAAATACTACTATCATGCGAGGATGATATCTTGGTCCTGTTTCCTATTTATGCCTTTTTTTTCTCTTTTTTATTTTTTACCATAAAAACCACTTTTTTTTTAATCTTGGTAAATACTATTTTGTAGCTTTCGTTTTCTCTGGACCACTGGATTCTATTGAGAGTTTTAACTTCTTCTTTTTCGTTTGATTATTTGGTAGTTTTGGTAGATAAAGTAAAAAATGGTGAATTCCACCACTTTTTATTTCTTTATCTTATTTATCTCTTACCAAATAAGCAGAATTTTTCATTTCTTACCTATTTGTTTTCATCCTATTTATTTATCTAATATTTTATTTCTTCCCAACGATGCAATTTTTTTCATACATAACAAATCAAATTCCTTCTAAAAAAAAACAAATCAAATTTAATATAACTTACTATTGTGAACTCTCATGAAATTTAAGCTTATGTAGGATATGAAATATCAACTTCAAACAACTTTATCCTCTTGAAAAATATGAAATGAAATTTTCATGAAAAATTATTAATTGATTCGAGATTATCACATTATTTATGATTTAATCAAGAATCATTTAATATATAGATAACTTAATATATTAAATTGATTAAGATATCTTAAATTAAGGGATAATATAATTAATTCTTATTAGATAATTACTGAATATATCTTTAACTTAATGAATATATTTTTTATTGTCCACATGTCATATGATTATTAATCGGGATTATGGATGATGTGGTGGTCATGGACCACCTAATAATTTCTTTATTTTAGAAGTGAGTACAATAATACTTAATATATCTATTATCATATTATATTTTTAACTTCTTAAATATATTTATTTGGTATTACACTAATTAGAGCCTTACACTTTCTAGTAGTACCTCAAGATATTTTCATAAATTTTGATCTTTTTACATTAATTAATTTTCGATTGAAGTTTAATCACACTTAAAATTCTTCATCATTCTTCGAGACTATATTTTACTAAAATTAAATTCACTTTCTCTTCCACAGATTCAACATATTACCAACTCAACTACAACATTAGATAACTTCTTAAATATTAAGAATAGTCTATCTAACACATTATTTTAAACACTTACTCTTGTGAGGTGAATTTCATAGCAAAGCATAGAACTCGAGATTCATATGATCGGTTGACTAGCCTTGCATGTAATCTTCATTTTTTGTGTTTCCAACGTAAACCGTTTGACAATGATCAGTTATCAGTAAGTGTACAAGATGAAGAAGCATGAGCTAGAGTAGTGATCAGTACATTCCAACAGCTAATTAAGTGGAAGACACTTGATTGCAACTAGTATCCAACACGTACAGAACATCTTCTACTTCAACTTTTCCCCCTTCTGCTGTAGTAAACATCAATAAACACATTATTTAGACATGTTCATTGAAAACATTGCCACTCACTTCTATTCCTTAATAAAAACAGAATGGAGCCCATATGTGAACATTCATCATCAAGTCTAGATTAATTGCTCAGGCCAATTAGGAACAAGCAGAAAGCGAAAAGCAGTTTTTGCAGTATGACAAAAAAAGGATTTTGAGAATAGAGTTGTTGTGAAACTAAAGAATAAAATAAAATTTGAATTTTACAATGTTTTAACTTTAAATATATGAATCAACTAAAAATTTATAAAAATTAAAATGTGAGGAATGAGTGAAGATCTTTATCGTGGTTATACTCTTACAAATCATTAATTAATACAACTTAAATCTAAAATACTCTTATAAATTAATGGTTGAAAAAAATGATAGAATGACACTTTCAATATTATCGAATAGGATGTCAATGCTAGAACAATAAGACTGTCAGCATAAGCCCCACCTAGAGAATTATTGAATAGACTTAGAATCATATATAGTTTCATCCATTTACAATTACTCAACTAACTCTTAGAGGTTTGGAGAGAATTACTCACCAAGCAGAGAAAATAACTTTAGAAGAATTCAAACTCACATCTATAAGAAACCAAAAGTTCATTATGAATTCTTAATCACTTATATCAATTCGCGTTAGCCTACTTAACTCATCTTGACTACGGCGTAGCAACGTTGAAATTTGTTTACCGACGTACGACGCCATATATGTGGAAAATGTGTGTGTGAAAAGAAACTTACAATCTCATTCATCCAGCTTTCATTAGGTGGCGTCTTAAACTTAGAATCTCCGTCTTCAATTTGTCCACAAAGTCGCGGCAGCAATGCTTATGATTGCCCAGTTGGATATTCTCTAACATTTTTTAAAAAAATATTTTTTTATTAGTTAAAATTCATGTAAATTTTGTTAGGCTTGGAATGAGACACAGCAAATTGAAAATAATAAGACATTCGTATTTTCTTATGCGTACAATAAGACATATATTGCATCTACCATTTTGCCTTGGCTTTATATCAATAAAGGAGATTATATGAAAAAGTGTCTCTTACTAGCATATACTTAAATATGACATACTTATGTAACCAAAAATAATAATAAGACATACTGATTTAATAAAACGTACTAAATTGAAAATAATATATATATTAAGTGAACTTTATTCCAATAGAATATAATATATATGAGAAAAACCTACTCTTACTAGCATTTTTGCCTTGCCTGTATATTCCTCTTAATTATGCTAATATGAAATTTGGACAGTACTGAGGCCATTTTGGTCATCATGTGACCCTTTTCTCTGTTCTTAATGAAGCTTGGGTCATATCCCTATCCCTATATCCAAGTTTGGCCGGTTGTATAGTGCACAAGGCGTCTATAAAAGCAACATCACTGAGATATGTTGTCAAATTGACATTGCTTTTCTCTAAAAGGACTACAAGGTTCTTTTAGATATATACTGTTATTCTGCCTTCAATCACTATTCATTTGTCAAGGCCTTAGAAGACACAGGATGGGTACCCTTCCAGATGAAAAATCAGAGAATCCAAGTGCTTCGGAACAACTTCACCACCAAAAAGATGTGGATGCTGGCGCTCTCTTTGTCCTCAAATCCAAAGGTATTTATCATTTATGCCCTTCTTAAAGTCTCTTTGTTCTTTTGTTAAGTCTTTTATGGAACATTATTTAGAGCCATAGCCCATAGGATTCTTGTCCTTGTTTCTTTCCTTCTTCAGAATATGTTGCACAAAAAGTGTTGGTACTTCCATAAACTTTGTGAGTTCATAAACAAAACCACTAAAAGGAAATGGCATGTTTTCTTCCCCTAAACCAACACCAAACACCTCTAGTCTACCAGTACCATCACCATAATTATAGAAAGGAATATGAACATCATATTTTATCAAGGAAAATGAATGATGACATCCAAAATGCTATTCAATACTGAGAGAGTTAAAACAAAAAAGAGAAAATATAATTATAATTCAATCATAATCTCTTACCATAAAAAACCTGCATGCAACAAGTTTGTTGATTTATCTACTTACTTAAAGATAAATAAACCTCAATTCAAATAAATCATAATAAAATTTATGATATGATAGAAAAGAATAAGAAAAAAATGAAAATTATTAATAAGATGTTTAAGATAATAAAATGTTTAATTTTTTTCGGACAACAATAAAATATTCTTGTATTATTATTCTTTTGCTAATATGATTGATAAATAATTTTGTTTATTAAACATTTAGTTTTGAATTTGATACTCAAGTTTACGTAAAAAAACATATATTGGATTGATTTTTTAAATTTAAATAAATTTTAATATCTCAAATAGTTATTTAACTTTTTTGGTAGATAAATATATTGAAAATTGAAAGAAGAAGAAGAAAACCATTTATATGTGTCCCTATTATTAGTGGGAGTTTAACCATTACTAACTGGCTTTCCGTGATTTCATCATATAAAAATCATTTCCTTGATTGTTCTCCCAGCCGACTTTGATGAACGGAAAAATTTGATGTAATCGTGTCTTCCTTGACTGTCTTGTTATAACAATTGGAGCACATGGATGTACAACAAGCAATTAAGACAGGAAAATATTCTACACACAATGCAATTTTATATGATATTAATACGTGTGATTTTGTAGGTTCTTGGATGCATTGTGGGTACCACTTGACAACTTCAATTGTGGCACCACCTCTTCTAAGCCTTCCTTATGCATTCACATTCCTTGGATGGACGGCTGGGATCTTAAGCTTAGTGATTGGAGCTTTGGTCACTTTCTATTCATACAATCTAATATCTAGGGTTCTTGAACACCACGCTCAGATGGGGAAGCGTCAACTACGGTTTAGAGACATGGCTCGCGATATTTTAGGTACCTCACTATCTATCCTATTCTTGTGTTCATTTTGTTTGCTAGTGAAGCAGGTCTATGACATGATATATATATATATATATATCCTTTTGCATCAATATCAACCGATAAAATATTATTTCTTTACACGTGAAATGATTATTCTGCACCTGAGGAATTTGTAATAATAAAGTCAATTGAGTAATTTGCATATTTTAATTAAGTAGTCTAAGGTTTAAATTTTTATCTTACATATAAAATAAATTATGTTAAAAGGAGGATATTTATCTTATTTTTATTCTTGATTCCTGACAAAAATTGGTCAATATTTTTTACAAGAATTATTTTGTTGGTTAGCAAATATATATATCGAGGGAAAAATTATAATTTATTTTGGCTTGAATATATTTTTGATATCTATAGTGTAGCAAATATGCAACTTTTGTCCTTAGAAAATTTTAATCACACATTTAGTCCTCGATATTTTTAAAATTAAACAATTTTAGTTTATCATTAGTTTGTCATCTAAAATTAGAAAAAAAATGTTGATATGGTCATGATTAATAGCATGTGTGACTAACTTATCAACTTAGGAAATTATTAGTGCAAAAGTAAAAAATAAAATTGGCTTTAATACATTTTAAAAATTGAAAAATAATTATTTGAAAATATTTTTTTTAAAAATGTATTAAAGCATTTTTTATTTTTAATATTATTAATTTTCTATGTTGATAAGTTAGGCACATATGTTATTAATCACAACTATATCAACAGTTTTTGTTTAATTTTGAATAACAAACTAACCAACGACTAAAATTGCTCAAGTTTAAAAATATATTGAGGACCAAATGACTAATTAAATTTGTATAAGGACTAAAGTTACATATTCATGAAACTATAGGAGCTAAAAGTAGAATTAAGCATTCTAGTTTTTAAAATTAAAAAAAAACTAATAAAAATTGAGTTTTTTTAGATTTCTTCTTTATTCCTTTCAATTCAAACAAACTAGAAATTCATATTTTTTTTATTCATTTTTTGTTCTCTCTCTTCGTCTAACGTCTCACCATCAATGTAAATCCTTGGCAGGTCCAGGATGGGGTCGTTATTTTGTCGGCCCAATTCAATTCGCAGTCTGTTATGGTGCTGTAGTAGCTTGTACTCTCTTGGGAGGACAATGCATGAAGGTTATCTTGAACTATTCATCTGACTTACTTATATATCTCCATGAAAATGAAAAGTATATTTTAGATTAAAACTATGTGCATGTATTTCACTGTAATTTCAAACCAATGGTTCTTTAATCAAAGATTACTCCATATTTTATACTTTAATGGTCACTTGTGAATTTAGAAAAATCAAATTGATGGCCTTCACCTTGTCCTTACCCTTCTATGCTTTTTCCTAATGGAATTAACTCCAGGCAATTTACTTGCTGTCAAATCCAAACGGAACCATGAAGCTTTACGAGTTTGTAATCATTTTTGGTTGCTTCATGCTGATTTTGGCTCAAATCCCATCTTTCCACTCATTGAGGCACATTAATCTAGTGTCCTTGGTTCTGTGCTTAGCCTATAGTGCCGGTGCTACTGTTGGTTCCATATACATTGGTAAATTAAATTCTCAATCTCCTTTTCAATTCTTTGGTAATTTAGTAATGTGCACTTTATGCTTGACAACTGAATTGATTTTATTATTTGGTTTGCATTTCACCAATATACAGGAGAGTCATCAAAAGGACCAGAAAAGGATTATTCTTTGAAAGGTGATTCAGTGAATCGCTTATTTGGAATCTTCAATGCAATTGCTATCATTGCCACAACTTATGGAAATGGAATCATTCCAGAAATTCAGGTCTGAAACAATTTTATCTCCCTATGATTAAGACCACATATTTGGTCCATCAAATTAATCATTGTAATAAAATAACTCATTTTCTTCGATTGAAGGCAACATTAGCACCACCCGTAAAAGGGAAGATGCTCAAGGGACTGTGTGTTTGTTATCTTGTACTAATAGTCACTTTCTTTACCGTATCTGTATCCGGTTATTGGGCATTTGGTAATGAATCTGAAGGCCTCATCTTAAGCAACTTCGTGGACAATGGGAAGCCTCTGGTGCCCAAGTGGTTTATTTACCTGACCAACATTTTCACTATAACACAATTATCTGCAGTTGGTGTGGTAAGTGACTCACTAACACAGTAACACTGCATCCCATCATCAGTATCACAACCTAAATTGAGAGTTAGTATATGTTTGATTCAATTTATTTTATAGAAACCATTGTTCGGTCTTGTTAACTTTTGAGAGAGTTTTAGAATTTTTTAAAAATTTAATCTTTTCAAACATACAGTTATCCTTTCATGTTTAACTTTTGTTAACTTTTAACATGATAATTTCATGTTTAAATTTTCAATCTCTCTCTCTCTTTTAATAAAACATTAAATATGTCCTAACTATTTAATGTCTATCAAGCGGAAAGAAAGAAATATAAATTTAGAGTTTCTTTTTTTCTGTACATATGATTGCAAATAAATATCTCGATCGGTCACCTTAATTTTTAAATTCCTCCTAAGAATCTATTGGCATTTATAGGACGGTTGTTCCCTTCCAACAATAATTTTTTCCTAAGCACCAATCAGGATTCATATTCCTGACCACATGCTTAAGGAGTTCAAGTCCCAACCACTTGAACCAACCATGGTTAGGTTAAAATTAGAGTGATATGCATGAGAACCATTGAATTGTATACATTATCTAACCTTAACATCTTTCATCTTAAGGAAAATAACTCTTGAATTTTAATGCAGGTTTATTTGCAACCAACAAATGAAGTGCTGGAGCAAACATTTGGAGACCCCAAAAGCCCTGAGTTCTCTAAACGCAATATAATCCCTAGAGTGATTTCTCGGTCATTAGCAATTACTATTTCAACCACTATAGCAGCCATGCTTCCATTTTTTGGAGACATAAACTCTCTTATAGGAGCATTTGGCTTTATCCCACTTGACTTCATCTTGCCTATGGTTTTCTACAATTTGACATTTAAGCCATCTAAGAGAAGCCCTATTTTCTGGTTGAATGTAACAATTGTTGTGGCTTTCTCCGCATTGGGAGCTATAGCAGCAGTTGCTGCAGTTAGGCAGATAGTTCTTGATGCTAAAAATTACCAATTATTTGCTAATGTATGAAGTTTTGTAGTTCAATATATCATGGTTCATATCATATTTTCTTCACGTTAATGTTCTCTATTAGTTTAAAACCAATAATAATTGAGCTATTTGACTTAATATAATTAAATGAAGAACATTACAGAACGACATTATGAACTAAAGAGACACAACAACTGAGACTGACTAACTATTATAAGATGAAGCATTGTGGACACTGATTTCAACAACACATATATCATACATCACAATTACCTGAAGGAATTTTAAGTTATAAACTAAACATTACTAATCAAGGAAATTGAATATCTCGTGTGTTCTAAAAGAGGGCATATGACCTCTCAATTCCTAAGGTGGAACTCTATAATCTTTTTTGTTACAATAACTTTTTTATGAATAAAATTGTAAATTGCATAAATCTCCTATAATAAACGAATAATGAGGGTTATCACAACTAGATCAAGTATGGACTGAAATTATAAGGTTGATTTAGTAGTGAAGAGAAAAGAAAAGAGAAACATGGCGAGTTTAAATCCTTCCACTAACATCAGTTGGTACATGTCCGACCTCAACCCCAACCCATAACAGTTTGGGATGTGAACCTCTGCCCTTGATTCAGCCACAATGTTCCACAGTCTCCATAGGATTGAGCGTAAATAGTGACAAAAATCACACTTTAACCAAAGTACAACTAGACCCCACACTGGGTTTAGAAGGCAATGATGGTCTGTCACAACACCTTAAGCAAGATTTTTTTTTATCCGTAAGAATTAAACATGATATCATTAAACATGATATCAGAGGATTTACCTTAAGCAAGACTTCAAGAAAGATAAATTATTCTCATCCATTTAAGAAATAAAGCACAAAATGAAATCACCAAATGAAGCATCACATTTTTACAAAGATGACTAACGAGTTCTCTGCCACTTAACCAAAACCTACATGATGAACAACTTTTCATAAAGTCAAACACTATAAAAAATTTAACCACTGGCATGAACAAAAGGAAACATAAAACTTAATCTCCAAAATGAAAACTTGAAGAAAGAGGCTATTGTTGATAACTTCACAAGACTATGACACTTGCATTCACATCTGCATAAGTCATTTGGTCTGAATCTTCTGATGCGGGTTGCAGGGCCTGGCTGTCCAAATCAGCAACACCATTAACAGAGGCAGAGTGCACACTTTCATTTTGAAGAATAACATTATCAACCACTCCATTGGATGTTGCAGGAAAGACATTATCTGCTACACCATTAGTTGTTGCTGTTGTTGGCTCAAGTGTTGTTGGTGGTGGTGGTGAAGGACAACTCTTGTTTCCACCATCCGTCAACTTTGGAAGTTTCAGTTGGTCCCTTTCTGAATCTGAATTGCACAGTATAAGGGGTGCATTAGAAGATTCAGACAACTGTTTTCTCTTGATTTGTTGGCTGCTGATGTTTTGCTTGAAAGAGGCCATAACAAGCTGATACTCACAAGAGAGATATAAAAGGTTTGAAAATGGTCTTTATCGAACAGTGATCAATATAATAAATAAACATAGCACATCTAACAAAATTTAAAGACAACTTACATATAGTTTTCTAAGAGTTATTGTTATTCTCCAATTAGAATGAAAGTTACACCTTCATAATTCACATATAGTTTGCATTATGTACAACTCTAGTTCTAATTGAAGAACAATACTAAAAGTACCTAAAGAACTGTATTTAAGTTTTGTGCAAAATTTAACTTCCTTGTCAACAATAAACACAATGAATTAATTGTCAATAAGTTTGAACGACACTAGTTTACATATATGCTTGTCCCATGAAAGACTACAAATGATCCTAAGGTACAACTTATCCCAAAAAAGTACAAACTACAAAGGTTTTACATAAGTTCATTTAGCTTTTACAAGATTTCTTGCCATCCAAAAAGTAAAGACATCTTTCATATGCCCTATATGTTCCAGAATATATATAACATAACTATACTTATAACTCCATAGTAACTGATATGAATCAGCTTTCAAATTTACTTTAAATTTCATCATGTTTCAATGTTAAATAGCATAGCTTCGGTGAAATAAAACGATAAATCTCTACCACATTTTACAAAATTCTTACTAGAATAGGGCATGCTGCTACCAATGCGCTCTCAAGAATACCTCCAAAAACCCTCCCATCAGTTCTAGCCAATGAAACGCTCAACGAGCCAGTTTTACGAACTGGACCAGTAGGGCTATTAGCGTAGGTACATGCTCCAGATAAAGACAATATCTCAAAGGTACCCTGTATGTAGCACAATTAATTTGAAGAAAAAAAAATCAGAAAACAAAGCACAAGCACACACAAAAGAAGTGAGAGAACTTATCTAAACATTAACATGCAAAATTTCAGTATATAATTGTTAGCAGCCTCACTCCTATCCTTTTTCCTTAACCCAAAATCTTGTAACTCTTGTAACACAATGCAAAACTTTGATGTCAAGTGAAGCACAAAGTAAAGAAATTAAGATTCACATGAATATACTACTTATTACCCACCTCGAGTCTCGTAATAAGATGAGAAGTACCATTTTGGCAAATGGCCACATCTGAAACAGCACCAGTGGCAGAAAGTATGCAAATTGCTCGAGGGCCTTTGTCAAAAAATGACATTATCGTGCTGACCAAATCCTGAAGAAAATGACCAAAAACATAGAATTTTTTGTTGATAACAAATTTATAGAATAGCTGTTAAACTAAGAAAAATCTGAAATTTGAACAATTCTTTTTACGAGTCTTGCATTACCTCTCCAATTTTCACAGTCAGCACGTGAGGTATGATGCTTCCCCCAGCTGTTTCTGCCACAAACCCACCCGTAACAAATAAAGTTTCAAGCATGAGAAACAGATCAAAATATTTTTATGCATGGAATGTTTAAAAAATAGAACATGAGATTAAAACATAGTGCATTTGTCGTTCCTTTAAAAAAATACTCATGCCAAAACAATGAAATAGAATAAGACGTTTCATTTCGATTTATCCACGTCTAGACGTTATCTTCAAAATTGATGACTATTTTCAAATTGCTAGTGTCTGGTCTAAACAATAAAAAAAATTGAAAATTACTTTTGAAGTTGAAGTTAATACACCTGATAACTTAAAAATATTAACCATGTTCTTGTTACATGTAGTATTTAAGAGTCCTGCAATTTTTGTTTAATAGACTAATAATCCATTTGTATTGCACCACCAATCTACCACCAAACCTTTAATAAATTAAGCGTGTTTGTTTTTCTGTTCAACAAGCTTCAAACTTATGTCCAAGGAGAAGTAACAATTTGTTACTTCTTACAAAACGTTGCATTGGAACGCATGCCGATGGATTGAACGATAAAATAAACGCACTCAAGCATAATATTTTAACATAAAATTATGTTTGTTTTAAAACTAAGAGAGGAGACAGAGAGAGTTTTCTCCCTTCCCTCAAATAATTTAAAGTTAAAAAAATCATTTGCAAAACTTTAAAGTTTATAATAACAATTTAAAAATAAAAGAATTGTTTACTTCTTTTTTTGAATTAATTAATAAGATAAATAGTAATAAATAAATACTTATAAAATACATTTATTTATTTTTGTAATATATATTGTAGAAAGAAAAATCTTGTAAAGAGCAAATATTTAATTTCATTATACATATGCCTTGTTTGTGCATTTACTTTTTTTCATGGAAACTTTTTTTTTTAACTTTTTGGTGAAAAAAATCTGAAAAAGTATGTGTTTATCTTCTAAAAGTCCCTTTCAATTCATAATCAATGAGGCCTTATGTAAAAATAAGTAAATTATGCCGCGGCGTGTATTTTCAAGAGAAACAATTTTGTTCAAATCAGATGATTGCTATGTGTAATAAAATTCTCCCTTGTTCAAGTTGGTTCAGATTATTACCTGGGGGAAAATTTTCATAAAAAAAGAACCATAAGTTTTTTTTTTTATTCTATAAAAAACATAATTCTTCACGAAAAAAAAAATATTACTTCACAAAAACAAACTTTTTTTTGTGCTTCTTCGAAGACATGCATCTTCGAGTTTTACAAAATCAATGGTTGGGTAACGACTCATAACAAAACAAAAATAAATAAACGCATGCAAATACGAACAAAAACGAGAAAACTCACCAATGGAAGCTAGAATCTGCAGTTTCCCAGAACCACGGGGGCGTCCCCTGCCTCTCTTGGCAGACTGATCGGAAAATCCCGGCGGACCCGTCGCCGGCAACACCGCGTTTCCGACAACGTCGTACTTCCGAGGCGTCCCCTTCCCTCTCTTCACCGCCTGTCCCGAACCTAACGCCTCGGATTTCGCTACGCCCACAACAAGCGCCGAACCAGAACCAACTCCAACGTTAACGGCGCCGCCAACGAAGTTGTTGTTGGTGGTGTCGGCGGCGTTGACGTGTGCCGTTGGAGTGTGTGGCTCGTTCGGTGTGGGGCCCAGAGTCAAAAACTGATCAGTGTCCGTCGTATGGTTCTGTTGCTCCATGAAAATAGGCTTATAGACACCTTTGGGACTGTGAAGTTTCGTAACAAAGGTAACAAATTTTCTTGTGGGTGAAAAAGAAAAAAAGAAGAGAGTGATGAAGGTACTAGAACACGCAACAATGTGAAAATGAAAAGAAGAAGATGGCAAAAGAAAAACTCTGCTTAGAGCTTGGTAGAAACTGTTTTCTTGCCTTAAGAAATTTGGATTTTTTTTATTTCTTTTCCAGAAAAAGAAAAGAAAATAACTATTCTGTTTTTTAATGTGAATTTATAAACGAAGGAAATGGGGTTTGTTGTATGTCATGACTACCCTTAACGGGGATTTTGAATTTTGAGATAAAAAAGGACAAAATAAAATTAATACTGGTTATTATTATTTCGTATTGCATTTGATTTTCTATTGTTTTTAATAAATATATAGGGCGAAAGAAGGAATCTCATGGATTATGAAAATAAAAATAGTTGAATATTAAATGTTTTATTTATTGCCAATTAAAATTTTAATTGTTGTGAATTTAAAAAATTAATGTTTTATAATATTTAATCAGATTTTTTCCCAAATATTATTTTCCGTGTAAAATATTGATTATTTTTTAATATGGCATTTTTTTATTTTTGAAAACTATTTCTCTGTGTCTTAAATCATAAATTAAAAATTATAGCAAAATGCGTCAAAATCTTAATTAGTAGTATAAAGTTTAAAGTTTAAATTGTCAAAAAAAAATTAAACGGTATCTAACTATTTATTACAATTTACAAGACACCACTCAAAAAGTAGTTTTAAAATTGAAAAATAATAATACCTTTCTCTCGTTTTTCATATAAAAATTTCTTAAATAGGTTTATATTTTATAATGAAAATCATTTTATTCTTTTTTGAGAAAACTCATTTAAATTTTTTAATTAATTTTTTATAACAAATTTTAAATAACCTAATATAAAAAGAAAATAAGTTTGTTATTTTTATTTTAAAATGATTTTATTCTTTTTTAAGAAATTTATTTTAATTTTTAAACAAATCAGAATCGAATAAAAAACAAATTAAATTACAAAACAGTTATAATCACAGGTCTTAATTCCTAATTAATACTTTCTTTCACATATAATATTTGCAGGTGAAAATCCTATATTCGAAAAAGAAGAAAAAAATGAGACAGAAAAAGATTGCAAGTAAAGAAGTTCCATGTTACAAGTTGAAACCTAAATCAGAATACTTTAGCAAAGGATTGGTTGAGGAAGATTTATGAGTATTATAAACTTTTAGTATTATTTTTTATTCCTATTTATAAAAAGAATATATTTTACTATATGCAAAGCACAAAGAGGTCATACCATATTACTTCTAAAATTAATATAATAAATTATTATTTAATTAAAAACGTATGTTGGTTACTTGGTTACCACTTTTACATTGAAAATAGACGGTAAAAGATTTTTATAATATCCAATAAGATACTATATAACTTTAATGGAGATTATGATAAAAACAATTAATTTATTTTTTATGTTTATGATAAAAACGATTGATTTATTGTGCTATAAATTTAATATTTATATTTCCATTTATAGTAATGAATACAACCAATTAAGTTTACAATATAGCTTTTCTTTATACTATAAAATTAACTTTTTTTTTACGTCAGTTTATATATATATATATATATATATATATATATATATATCTTAGGTTTATAATTTTTAAATTATTATACTAAAACAAATACTTTTAAAACATATATTTATCTTTAAAATAAATAATTCTAAATTTTTATATTTTTATATATAATTAAAATTATTTAAATAATTTCAAATTATAGGTACCATAAATTTGGATATGTCCATGTTCGGTTAATAAGCAAGTAGAATAAAAATTGGCTTATCTTGCCCTTATATTATTTATATATGTATATTCAACGTTCTAAAAAATGAATAATTGAATATTCAAATCATGATATTAATTATCTTAATTACCAATTTGAATATATTAACTATATTAATTATTCTTTTAATATATCAATTGGTTAAATTAATTGATGTAGGTTTAAGCAAATAAATCATACCAACCTTTTTCTTTTTTAAAGTAAATGAGGTTATCCTTAATACTAATTTTTTATAATAAAAAATATTAAATTGAAAAGATATATTATTATGAATTAGTCATAATATTTCTCTAAACATGATTTGTAAAACTATAACATGATATCATAAAATAAACGTTTTAAATAAATGAACTCTTTTTTCTCATGTGTTTGATTGAATTTTATTTTTGTTTTAATGAAAAAGATAAATTAATTATACAAAATCTAATTTTACAATTATTTGCCACGTTTAAACAAGTACACTGCGCAACCCATTTTATATAATATATAAATATATATAACACCTTTAAGTCAATTTCATTGCTTAAATTGCACATGACATTCAATCTCTCACAATGAAATGGCATTGGACAAACGATGTTGCAAGGTGGTTTCTTTCCAGCATGAAATTTAAGGTACATGTTAAAATAATAAATTTTGAAATTATTAAAAATATTAATATTTTATACGATTAAAAATTAAAACATTTAATAATTTTATTTTTGAATAATTAAGATGCTTATTTAATTCAAATTATTTTGAAGAGTAAAGGATTTTAATGGCTAATTTTATTAGAGAAATATTGGTACTATTTCTTATATAAAAAAGTAAAATAATTATTTTGAAGCATATTATAAAAAGTGAAGAGGTTTTGTTACTTCATCATACGCGACAATATTTTTTTAATCTATAATGAATCAAATTAAATATTAAAGAATTTATAATAATTATATATACCATTCAATCAATTAAATTAAACTCTAAAATTACTTGATGAGTTAAATTATATATAATTTGTTTTTTTATAAAATAAATGAAATATGTGTAACATGAAGCACATTTAAAAAAAAATTGTCATGTGAATGTCGTCAGTCCATGTGATAACCTTTAAAATTTTAAAAATGAATAAATAAAATTAAATTATTAAATATTAAAATTATATGAAATTCAAATAAAGTATTAAATAAATAATTGTAAAAAGTGAATAAATTGAATACTATTTAAATAAACCAACAAACAAAATTAAATAAAAAATTCAAAATTAAAATGATAACTAAATTAAATAAATAAATGTAAATAAAATATTAATTAAATCAATTAATGAATTTTAATATAATATTAATTAAAATAAAAAAATAAACTAAATAAAATAATAATTAAATTTTATAAATAACTTAAATAAAATATTTATTAAAATCAGCAAAAAACTTAAATAAAAAAATAAATTTAAAATAAATAAAGTCAATCTGCAATTGTATGCATCATGCATGAGGATCATTTACATAATAAAGTCAATCTTGAAAGGACATACTTCATGCATGATGAGCACTTAGATAAAAATAAATAAAAAAATCTTCCAAAGACATATATATCGCGTTCATTAATCATTTTTTACAAAATATTCCTATGTCACATTAACTTCTTGCCGTGATGCACAATATCCTTTATCAACTTACCAAAAAAACAAAGAACCAATTCAACTTCAAGCATAAATTGATTTTCGTGAAAGTGTAATTGAGGTAGTGCTTAAAAAAAAAAAAATACTTGACCTGTTTGTGGGGCTTGTGCTCATTTTAAAAGGATGTAAATAAGGTTTCATGTAAATATTGTGGCTAAACTTATGCATGCAAGATGAAGAGATAATGCTACCGCTAATAACATGACTTTAGCATATCTGAAGAGAAATATGTTTTAATTAATGGATGCACATTATTGGGACGGGATTAAATGCATTTGAGGGGATATAATGAGTTTGCCCAAGAGGCTAACTTAAGTTTAAAATAATTGGTAGATACGCCAACGAGATGGAATTATACATATTTGATGTTGGAAGCAAAATATATGAAACGACATTTAGTTGTCTTGATTATATGATAATACCTTTGTATACAAACTCTTAATTGTGGAAAGGGAATCCCTATACTTTTGTGATTGAAGATGTACGATAGTTTTTTTTTTTTTTTTTTTTAATTTTTTAATATTTTTTTTTTTTTTTTTTTTGCAATTCCTATATATTTTCAGTTATACTACACTTGGGTTTTTGTTTTTTTATCACTACATGTCACTTTCTAAGTTCATATTGTTTCTTCACTAAGTGTTAATTCAAAATTTAAATGAAAATTTTGGTGTTGAAAAAAAGGCAGGAAATGCGGAGGCAAATATTGGGATAGTAATGGTGGGATTTATAAAGACCCATGGATTAAATGGGATTATATTCAGTTTTGTTTAATTCAATGTATATAAAAGAAAAGGTTGTAAACATGAATTAAAAATGTGGTTGACCAAAATGTCACCATGAGTTGATAAAGATAAAACACTTTATCAAGTGAAGTTCGACATGGATGATGAATTAATTACAATGTATTAGAAAGTGAAGTTAGTGATCATTTTCAATATAAAATTGAACTCATATTATTTGTTTTTTATATTATATTCAAATTATTTGTTTAATTTTTTTAATTTATTTTTATTTAGATTTATCTACTAATTAATTTAAATATTCAAATTTATTTTTTTAATTAATTTATTGATTTATTTTAGTAGTTTTAAATCTTAATATTTTTGAAATATTTATGTAAAAATCATGTTCACTTAAAAAAAAATCAATGAGAATAATTTGTAACTGTACAAAAATTCCAACAATGAACTTTGAAATGTTATGGGTGTAGTTAGCTAGACATCTCTTATAATTTTCACTCTTCATTATTTTTTATTAGTAAAATGAGAAATAAAAAAAGAAGGAAACAAAAATCAAAATCATTTTCTATTGAAGATTTTATCTTATAAAAGAATCCATGACTTCCATGGATGAGAAGAAAACAAAAACAATCCGAAGAAGCTCAAGAGGAAAAAACTAATTATTATCATTGAAGAGTGAAAATTAGCTTATAAGAAAATAGAGTTATATAACTTGATACAAGAATAACTAACTTGTAACAAACTAAACTAACTAACAGCTGTATACAAGGATCTAGAAACAAATCAAAATTTATACAAGGATCTTGAAACAAATCAAAATGTAGGTGCGACGGCATGGTGCATAGCTCCTATAAGTCTTCGACTTGATCTTCTTCCAACTTTCCACAACACTCACTCGCTCTAACAAATCAAGATTCCAAAGAAGCATCAAAGGCCAAAATAAGCAAATCAAAGCTTAACCACCAAGCAAAGGCAACAATAAGGCCAATTGGCAGAAGCTCAAATCATCAAAGCTTAACCATCAAGAGCATAAGCTAAACAATGCTTAACCACTCAAGACAGAAGCAACCAAGGGTTGACCATCTATGGTAAAAGCTAAAATAGTACTTAACCATCATGGATAGAAGCAAACAAAGGAACAATGCTTAACCACCACACATGGCAGAAGTTACAATCATCAAAAGAATCCTATAAGGCTGAAACCAATAAGCCAAAACAAGCCAAATATCAATGCAACAACATCAAAAACTGTATTTGTGTTCATAGAGAAATTTGTACAAAGGTTGTGTGCATAAAATCTTATCTCATCAAGCAGAGTAACAATGTGGAGATTGAAGCTTGGTAACAGTTACTAAAAAAAAAAAACTAATGCTAAACCACCGTAAGGCTGAAGCTAAAACCATCTCAATGCTTAACCATCCATGGCTGAAGCTCAATAAAATGCTTAACCACCATGGACAAAAGCCCACATCAACAAGAACAACCAATAGCCTTAACAAGAATCCTTGAACATAAGCTTCACCTCGCTCTATTAACAATATTTCTTGTTTCAATCAGATCTCAGAAAACAATAACAAAGTCCAACCATGAAGAATTCACACTAAGCACAAAAAATTCACCATGTGACTGAAATCAAGAACACAGAAAGCCAAAACACACAAACTACGATGGAACGATCGATATTCGATGGTGGCTGGAAATCGCCTCCTATGGCCAAGTACAGCGACACTCACGACGGTGATGACAAACCAAGAACCTAATTGGTGGGTTGTGATGCGGAAGCTGTGGCGAAACTTTATATCAATGTAGTTTTCATTTTCCATCTAACAGTCGCCATAAAACTTAGAAACAACATCATTCCAGGTGAGCAAGGGTTTTATAGTTTTTTTAGAAATTGGGGGAAATGTAGTTTAACAAAGGAGACAAGGTTTCAATGGGAGCTTTTCTTAGGATCAGTGGAAAATTTCTATGGTGATACCATAACAGAATCCATGACTTCCATATATGAGAAGCTAATAACTAACTTATAACATTGAAAAGAGAATGGAGGAAAAACTGATTATCATTGAAAGGTGAAAATTAACTTACAAGAGAAAGGAGTTATATATCAGTTACAAGAATAACTAACTTATAACAAGCTAATAACTAACTTATAACAAACTAAGCTAACTAACAGCTGTGACAATGAGCTAAGATCTTATGCTATCAATTTCATTGCTAATTGAGAAATGGAACCACCAACTATTAGATTCAGATATCACTCAAGGAAGTACAAAATAAAATAAAAGGAAAATGAGAACTATGCGAATAGGTATGGTGTATGGACACAAGTAATAATGATGGTAGGGAGATATGTGTTAGGATTTTCCAAAAAAACTGGTGGTAAAGAATAAGTTACAAGAATAGAGATTTTTTAATATTTAGACAACAACGAGGTTCGCACCATACTTTTCAAGGATGGTGTTTTTGATGATGACTTATCTTAAAAGAGGGGGCAATTAGAAGAATTACTGTGATAAAACGAAGGACAAATTAGAATATTATGCAGAGAAATGCCATACTGAATGGAGTAAGGAGGAATTCACCGTTGAAGTGCTTGTTTCTAGCATGTTGAGTGGTCAGTTATTGGTGGAAAATGACGAGGAAGGTGGCAATGGAGATAATGATGTAGATGTTGATTTCTTTAGTGAAACAGGTTTGAGAGGAAGGGATTATGAGAGTAAAATTGTAATTTTAACTCATATTCTAATGATTATTTTTGTAAGATAATAAGTGTAACATTATATATCATCGATAAATCTACATGAGATGTAGATTTATAAAGTTACTTTGCATGATTAATGCATTGGTTCACAGAAAAATTATGAGAAAACAATTCAATAATAGTAAATTTCATGTGATTCATATTCTTGAAGTATTTTTATTGAAAATTGCATGATTTGCCACATTACTAAGCGGTTAGAAATAAATATTATTATATTCATATGTGCTTGTTAAGTTATCCAAATTCAATTTATAACGAATTTTATTTGTGGGTGTACGTTATGGGTGACCAAAAATTTGTCATGCGACTCAGAACCACAAAAACCAACTAAAAACTGTGTTTCAATCGAGTGAGAGAAGGCAAAAAAAATGGTTACATACGAATAAAACAGACGAGTGAAAGTAGGAAGAAAAATTAATTGTTGGGTCCCGCAGCTGACCAAAATAAGAAAAGTGTATAACGGGTTATTTTTTATTTAGACGACAACATAATTCAGTTAGTTTTTAATTTTTATTATTAGTTAAAAAATTCATTTAATTATTTAATATATAAGTTTTTTTAATAATTTTTCAATAGTTTTTAATATTTTTTGAAACATTAATTTCTAATTTTATCTTTTATATTTTTTTTCATTTTTCATTTTTAATATATTTATCAAATTTCTTATTTATCCTTTTTAAATAAATGAGAATTTTATTATTTTTCTTTTTTTACTTATTCATATATTTGTCGTCAATTTTTTTTCTCCAATATGTGGATCTCCCATTTTGTTTCAAAACATGCATACTAAACTTTTTTCTTCCGATAATGGTATTTTTATTTTTCACTCTTCATGTAATATTTTAATAGGTTCTTTTTATAATATCTTAATTTTGTGAAATTCCCAAACATAATCACACAAGCAACATCTAGATTATATATCCAATAAAAGAACTTGCAAATGTCATTAGCAATGACACATATTAAAGAGAAGTATGCAACAATATTGCTAATTTAATATGAAATAATAAGTCATAAGTTTACTCTGATTTATTTTATTTTTTATATTATGTTTGAATATTTTTATATTATATTCTTAAGTTAATGACTATACTACAATATATTTTATCTACTATTTTTTAAATAATTTTATATTAGATGATTCATTTTAATTATTATACTAATTAACATAATAAAATATAATATATACTTAAATGTATTTTCTTATATTATTTTAAATTTAATTAAAAATATTTTCAAAAATAATAGAATACATAACGTGAAAAATATAACATAAAATAGTAAAATATAAATATATCTATCTTTATAATTTTATATTTTTTGATTACTTTAATAATTAATTTTATCAAATATTTTTAATTTAATAAATTGATTTTTTCACGAATTAAGTTTTGAATTAGTTTTATTCACATTTTTTTACTAACACTAACTTAGCTGTCTATTTTGAAATGTGAAAACAACTATTTCAACTTTCACATTTTACCGTACAATGTAGAGTCATGTTTTCAGACTTTTGTCATTATGCACATAGAGCCTTGTGTCATATGTGAGAACTGAAACGCACAATAAATTGTCTTTAAGCTTCTGTATTGTGCAGCTACTAGGTAGTAACTACCCACTTCCCTTCTCCTTTTTTCTTTTTTTTACAAGCAGACTTCCTTTCTCCTCCTTAATTCAACTTTCATGTTCTTTTCCTTCATCATCTAGCTTCATGTGATGCATGTCCCTTACCCTTCATTTTATCCCATACTTTCATAAATTCCTAGTGCCTTGCAACAGTCATCGTCTTCCCCATCTCCAAACAGAAATCTCCGACAACGCACACTGCCGTGGCCTCATTGATGAAGCTTTGAAGATTCAGTCATGCCAAAGAAGTAAGTATAAGTTCCTTTGTCATCTCTAATTTCAACTTTATATATGAACAAAAATAAAAACGGAAAAATACTTAATTACTGTAGCTTTTTTTTTTTGAAGTAATATACTCAATTCTCTTATATTAATATTTCTTTTGATTAGTTTTCTATTACATAATATATCACAACATCATTATTAAATAAAATACACATTAATAGGATGATGATAATGCATCGAGCAATAGAACAAGAATTTGAGACAAAGAAAGCAAGTCACCCAAAGTCGCCTAACGATTACAGTGTCTCTATAATCAAACCATATATTTATTTGAAGAATTGGTGGGGTAATCTAATTAAGCGGGAGAATTGTTTCCCCAATATTTTTCTATTATAATTCTTAACCATTTGTGAGCGAAAATAAAGTATGACATGCCCGCGTTCAGTAGGGTGCAAGGTCATTATGCTTGCTTGAGTTGACTCACCGTTCATTCCGAGTTAACTCATTATATCGTTTTTTATTTGTAACTATGTTGAGTCGGCATTATAACTGAGACCAGGTCTTGATAAAAATGTATAAAAACAAGAAAATAAAATCCTAGTAGCGCGCGAAAGAAAAAATTTAAGTGTATGAATTACTAGGCAGTAACGAAAGTCTTATTTTAAAAGTCTTCTATAACAATCTTCACAAAATTAATAATTTATTTATGATCAAAGGAATAATTTTATTTCGCTATCCAATAATAATAATAATTTACTATTATGTTGTTTAAAATATCATGAATTCATGGCTTGATATACATCATTGAAAAAGTTTTATTAATATATAATATATAATGTTTCAACCTTAAGTTTACATATATCATTAGAGGCATTGATTCGATCCTCTAATCTATCTCACACTCGATATAATTGCGCCGATGTCTGACGTCTCCTCCACGAACCATGCGTCTCCTTCATCCCAAGAAAAATTCCTTAGAGAAAAGCACAAAAAAAGTTAAAATCAATAAGGATAATGCTAGTTCATCTTTTGATGACGATCACAAGACGAATATCAGTCCTACCCTTTACAAGGACAAAGTCACAGATTTGGATACTTCCATGAGGGATTATGTCTTTGATTTTGCAATTGACCCCAAGGACATTATTGAAGCAGTCTCGGAGGACATTTGGCCCATTGAGGAGGAAGATCGAGTCCTCTATAATAACACCATTCAATCCTGACCTAACATTGCGGTCGACGTGGAAACTTACAATCGTTGGTGCAGAGCATGGTAATATACCCTCATTGTGAAGCTTTTGGGGAAAAAATTTGGTATTAAGTTTCTTGCGGCTAGACTTCAGAAGCTGTGGGGGAAAATTGGGCAAATTTGAACCCTTGACCTGTCGGGAGATTTTGTTCTTGGTGCGTTTTACCTGTGAAGATGATTATTGATTTGCCCTTCTCGAAGGACTATGGCTTATCTTTTAACACTATTTGGCGGTGCAATGATGGGGGTCTTTCTTTAATCCGCTTGATCACAAAGTTTCTAAGGTTTCGGCATGGATAAGGATGCCTTTCCAGTGGAACTGTTTAACAGTGAATTTTTCAGGACTTTGGGTGAGCATTTGGGAACGTTGCTGAAAATTGATGAACATACCTCTCTTCAAAGTAGAGGAAAATTTGCTCAGTTTTGTGTGGAAATCGATCTAAATAGGGAGCTAGTTCCTTCTTTTACAGTGCTTGGGAGGGAATTCAAATTGGAGTAGGAAGGACTCCATATGATTTTTTTTTTCTTGTGGTAAATACGGGCATAGAGAGGCATCAGTGTCTTGATAAGCCGTTAGAGGTGACAATGCAGAGTACTCCCATGATGACAGCGCAACAAGGGGAAGGGGACAAACCCCAAACGTCTGACCCTACTCCTAATGGGCCTATGGAAAATGGAGAGCCCAACACACCAGAAAACAAAGTTTTTGGGCCTTGGATGCTAGCAAAAAAACCACAATGGAAGAAGCCCAATGCTACTAAAGTGATCAAGAATAATCAGAAAGCTCAAAAAGGTGAGACCCAAAATCAAATGGTGAGGAACGGGTTCAGGAGGACGTGGTTGA
The DNA here is from genome assembly GCA_013407115.1 of Glycine latifolia. Taxonomy (NCBI): domain Eukaryota; kingdom Viridiplantae; phylum Streptophyta; class Magnoliopsida; order Fabales; family Fabaceae; genus Glycine; species Glycine latifolia. Next base: position 14,142,689 of record CM023951.1, on the reverse strand, counting down.
ACCAACCTGCCATCATAGTGACCCTTCGCCCAACTTTGATCTAGAACCAAGTTCTGTTAGGCCACGATCCCCCCCAAAAAGAAAGCACCCAAGGTTCGAAATCAACATCAGAAAACACTAAACGAGAACATCAAGTCTTCAAGTCTTCAAGTAGTATTTAATAAATAAAAAATTATTATTCTCATGAAGACTTACACAATACTTAGCAAATATCATAAGTTTTTATTATCTAAACTAACAAATAAACATAGATGATTTGAACATAGCATTCAACAATAAAGATAAAACAAAACAAAGTTACAAGTTATGATACTTTTGGGATTTTCGACAAACACAAAAAAATTATTTGAATTTTGGATGACAAAGGTTATCAGGATTAATTATCATCGAACCAAACTCTCTTTACACTAAAACATGATATTCAACTTGTAATCCTATGCTAATATCAGTCACAACTTAAAAATAATAATCTAAGCTCAATGTCAATGTCAATCCTTTGTATATTTAATAAAGAAACTTGTTTTAAGCTCAATGACTCAAAGATAACCATTATTTCTAATTTTATTCCTAGCTCCGAGGTTTAATGGGATCACCACAGTTCAAGATAAAGAAAGTATTTTTCAATGACAAGTTCATCCAAGAATCAAGATGAGTGGTCAATCCATAACAAGCATAAAACATAAAAGTAAAAAGTTAACATTGAAGAACAATATGAATAAATAACACTATTTCAAAAGAAATACATGAGAGCATAAGGTTCAAACACAACTAACCCCAACAACAGAGGGCTTAGCTACCCATCTCCATGAATAACATCCAAAAGTAAGAAAGGTGGAAGATCAATGGAAGAAGAGTTGGAGAAAAAGAACTTTAGTAAAAGAGGTGTTTTTTTACAAAGTAAGGAAACTGTTTTCTCAAAATGAACAACAAAGTCTATTTATACAGACCCAAAAAATCTACACTTAAGTGATTGTATGCTTAAGCCAAAAACTTCGGACTTAAACAAATGTTGCAGTTATGCAATTTTGCACCTCTGTCCAAATTTTTACTTCAAGCTTTCACTAAACCTTGCTTCAAAAATGCAATGCAATTCAATCCAATTCAATATCCTACAAAATAGTCCATCAATAAGCATATGCAATCTAGCAAAATAATAGGTTAAAGAGAACAAACTACAAATCAATAATTTACATCAAAAAAGCATAAACAAAGTCCTCATAAGAGAAAAAATAAGATAATTGTCTAAATCTACATGTCTCAGTTAAGTATTTTTGGCAATTGTCAACACCCCCAAACTTAGAACTTTGATTGTCCTCAAGCAAAAGTAAACACACCATAAGACAAATGAAAACTACTAATACTAAGGACTTTTAAAGCTTGTAATGTGGTCGGGCTCTAAAGAAAGCATGATTTTTCTAGATTACAACAAAGCACCAAGAGGCTAAGAGAGCAATTATATCCTAAATTACATCAAATCTTCCATCTTTCTTTCTCTTTCTTAAACAAAAGAAAAAAACCAAAAGAATTAACACCCAAGATTATTATCAATCAACAGTTTAAGCATTTATCTTATTCTTTTTTAACAAAAGAGAGAAATACATTAAGTAACAATCCTCTTTTTTTTACAAGCAATGAGTTGAAACTTCACTGATTAAAACCCACAGTGCATACGCACAACTCCCCCAAACTTAAATGAAATCTCATTCATTCAACAATTGCTCTCTCATGCTAATGGTGAAGGAAGTAATTTGTTTTTCTTTTTTGGCTTTGGAGATTCAAGAATTTTTTTTCCACATTTATGCTCAAAGGGGTACAAGGGAAAAATCAAGAATGGTTTGGCTTTTTAACAAAAACATGCCTTGATCATATCCAACATGTATGCAAGATAGTCAAAAGAAAGAATGAAGCAAAATCAATGTATTAACTCCAAGAAACACACTCATCCCTCTTTGGGGTCTAAAGTATTCATAAGCAACAACAACTTCATGCGACACTCATTGAGCACTTTGAAAGTCACATGCTTCAACTCAATCAAATAAGAATAACAACGATAACTAACTACAACTAATTTTAACTTAAATAATACCAAACTAAACATAACCCAAATTAAACCACATACACTAACAGTACGAGTACTAACATCAACAACAAGTTCAACAAATTAACAACACAACCAAACAACAATAACAAAACAATAAAATGACATCAATTAAATTAAAAGTCAGAATGTGGGGTCCACAGCTAGTCCCATTGCTCATCAATTAGCTAGTCCCAAAAAACATCAACACACCCAGACCCCTCCTATCTTGTTCCAACATCATTACCACCTTCAACACTCTTCTCTCTTGCATTTGATGCTTTAACCCATTCCTCATCATGATGAGATTGATTTCCTCCCTCTGGTACAATCACAATTCCCATTGAAAAGGGTCTCCCCATAAAAGAAGGTTGGTCTCGCAGCCAAGCCATAAATGCATCAAAATTGGGGTTGGGTTTGAAGGAGGAAGCATTTAAGCTTTGAAGACCACTACAGATAACTGCCAACATTTGATCAACTAGAGGAGGTTGGGATGAAGGAGGCGGAGGAGGAAGAACATAAGGTTGATTGACATGATTTTTATTGACATAATTATGCTTAATCTTCTTCCTGATGATTGGGTTCTTGAGAGCCTTTAGAGGAGGAACAAACATTTTCGCCTGTTGATGGGCATAAAGAGTAGTGATCAAAGCAGGAAATCCCAAAGGTTTGTCAGTTGAATCCTCCTCCCTATAATTTTTGGACGAAGTAAGGTTGTGAATTTTGTTAGAAATTATTTTCCCTATGTTAATAGGATATCAGCCAGGATGCAATAGATAAGAGGTGCACACTATCTGTTGAGGTTGGAAGTGTGCAAAGTAGGAGCAATATTGGAGAATGCAAAGGACATCCAAATTTGACTGATTGTCCTTAATGCATCCCTCTTGAATTTGTAAGCTTTGTTACTCTCATTTGCTTTGATATAAGATTTTCCAGGAATCCAAAGCACTCTAGCCAACTTGTCTAGGTCAAAATCATCTTTGTCCTTTAGCTCGAAGTAAGTACAACTTTGTGTCTTGGGATCTTGAAAAATTAGTATCCAGGAATTTGTTAATGGTAACAACATCATATCTAACCCAAGTACCTTGCACCGTTGAAGTCCTAAAGCGGTCAGTCTCTCGCCTAGGTATAGCATTGGAGTAAAACTCACACACCAACTCTTCATTATATTTTAGAGGGAAACTATGTAGCTTCTTCCATTTTCTTTTCTTAATGGTGTCTTGAAATTGCTGGAATTCCCAATGTTTGGTTGGTGTGGTACAGTTGGATATGGGGTTCAACTATTGGAGAGTTTTCTTTTGTTGGGGTCAACAGTTATATTATTTGTAGACTTGGAATGCTATTTATATAGTGTCTATAGATATAATATACATACATAGGTATACATACGTAGGATGATGGTTTATGTTTTACATATGATATAGGTTATATTTGACAAAATTAGCTAGAAGTTGAAAATTAGCTAGTAGTTAGAAATTGAGAAATTAACTTATTAAATTATAAATGTTCGATATAATTAACTGTTGAAGTAGTTGAAGAGTGTAAAATGACAAAAAAACACTAAAACCATGATTTATTTAAAAAGGGTAAACAAGAAATTTGATAAATATATTAAGAATAAAAGGAAAGAAAATATAAAAAGCTAGAAGTTAGCGTTTTAAAAAAGCTACTTTAAGTAATGTTTCAAAAAATACTAAAAGTTATTAAAAATAACTTGTTTACCAAACATCTAAATGAGTTTTTCAACTAGTAAAAAAATTAAAAACTAATTGTAATGTCTTGTCAAACATTGTCATAACCACGTGTATTTGTTTGGTGCCTTGACATCTTCCTGTTGAATCTTAGTATATGCTTTCGTTGAGGTATAGATTAAGATTCTCTGGCATGAAGTGTGATGTCCATGTTATAAGCTTTTATGTGTATATAGGTGGGATAAAGGTCATGTTAATTGTGGATTGGTAAGGAGATGCTTGGCTTTGGGTTGTTACGGTGGTTGTTTTCATCTTGCTATGCTTTATATTTTCTTTGGCACATATTGTGCTTTTTATAATATATACATTTTGTTTTCCTACCCCAAAAAAACTCGAAAAAGACGTTCCAAATTAGGAGAAAGGGGCAACTGAAAAAAGATCAATATAAACTTTCGCAACTAAGACCGTGACGAGATGATGGAAAGTACTTTTTAAAACATAGGAATCGATTAATAGGAAAAATATGGAAAAAATTGAAAAGAAAATGATATTTAGAATCAAATTTGAGTTCGAGAGTCGATTACATAAGAAATGTGTTAGTATCTTATCATGAAGACGATTATCTCTAATTAATCAAGCAAATCATTTTTAACTTTTAAAATATTTATTTTCCTTTGAAATAAAAAATGACAAAAGATTCATTTTATTTATTTATCTATTAGATAAAAAAACATAATTAACATTATTATTTTTGCATTGATTAAATTTAGGATTTTTGAACTGTGATAGTAGTGCGTCAAAGTACACCAAAGTTAATTCTTAAAAAAAAAGCTGTTAAATGTACAACGCTTAAAAAAGATGATTAAAAAAAAGGACAAAACTAACTAAGACTTTGACTAGAAAAGAAAGAAGCATGAAGAGCGAAGAAAAGAAAATTGAAGGCAAGTAAATGTAGGGAGTAATACAATAGTGCATCTTTCAACAATCATTCATTCTAACCTTCCACAATGTAATTGCTATGAAACAAATCAAAATCTTGTGGAGTAAAACATGTTGATGTCCTTTTTCTTAACAGAGTCATTAAACACTAAAAAACATCGAGAACTAAAAGCAATGGGCCCAAAGCATTTTAATTATCAATCTTTGCATATATGTATTTTGGTTTGAACTAAGAGCACTAAGCACCAATAAACAAACTCCAACTCATACATATACATAATATATACACATTCAACATTATATTATTGGAACCCAAACACCAAGAAAGGCTCTTGGTAGAGAATATGAAAATGACGGAGAGACAATATAATCAAATCCATTAGTTTAGGCATTTTGTCGAACAAGTAATTAACAAGAACTAAACAAAAACGCACAACAAAAATCAAGCAATATTATTGAATTCAATAACAGCCCAAAGCTCAAGACCAGACTAATTCAGGGAACATCAAGAGAATACCCAACAGAGAACATATTCTTTACGCAACAGTTGCACAATGAAATGAATTACCAAACTGAAGGTTGACTTCTATTACTAATTCAATGCACATATACAAGTTGGATCCTTTTTTTATTCAAGAAGATTATAATTATCACCTCCTCTCAATTTATTTTCCTTTTTTTACAAAACTCTCCCTAAAACCTTCATCTCAATTTCAGTAGCTCCCTTTTTATTGTTGGTGCCTTCCCTCTCCTCCTTGAGTCAAACATGATAGATGACTACCAAAAGGTCTTGTGTGTTGTAGCTTCCAATCACTCTTTCAGTCACCTTCATTTTCCATTTGACGTTTTATTCAGTTGTTATGCCTTCTTGCTTCTTCCCATACTCTGTTTTGTAACTGAAAATGGTAGTGAAGTGACTCCTTTTGATAGTTGCATGACCGTGAGCTGTGAGTGTGGCAGACATTGCGTGAAGTAAGTGTGGGAATGAAAGAAATAAGTTGGACAAAACAAAAGGGTACAAGGGAAGGAGTTGTAGCTGTGTGAAGGTTAGATTTCTCTAATGCAAGAGTGAGTTAGGTTCAAAGTTGGTTTGGATGATGGGTACTAATCTGATGAGTTAATGGGCCATTAACTTGATTGAATTGGGTTTCATCAGCAACATGAAAATTAGAAAGTTGTAGAAATTTCTCTCCATTGTTTTTGTTTCTGTCTGTTTTTTCCATTTTTTTTCTTTTCCTTTTTTTTCGTTATTCATTTTCATTTCTTTTCTCTCATTTTTATTTTTTTTGTAAAGTAACAAGTAGTATGGATAAAATTGGGTATTAATAGAAACAATATAATAAATAAAGAGGTTATGTTGTAATTGCAAAAATTGCAAATAAAGAGTGTGTTTTCTTGAAGAATGCCAAGGAGAGAGTGATCAAGGAGGAGTGTACATTTACATTTTGTAAGGATATTAGCTATTACTATTTCAACCACTATAGCAGCCATGCTTTCATTTTTTAGAGACATAAACTCTCTTATTGGGGCATTGGGCTTTATCCCACTTGACTTCATCTTACCAATGGTTTTCTACAATTTGACATTTAAGCCATCTAAGCAAAGCCTTATTTTTTGGTTAAAGGTGACAATTGTTAAGGTTTTCTTTGCATTGGGAGCTATAACAATAGTTGTAGCAGTTAGGCAAATAACTCTTGATTGACGGCTTTCGTGCAAACCCTTCTCCCTCTCCAAATGTCGCTCTTGCCCATGGCTACCATCCATCCACAAATGAGGATGTTTCGCCCTCCAAGACCATTCAATCCACCAATCATCGTTGCAACTGTCATCACTCATTCTTTGCCTCCCATGATGTGCAACAATGAAAGAATAAGACACACCACCTGCTTCCAGCATCAGTGATGCATTCGCTTGTGATTGGTTATCCAACCTCTACCAGTGTGTGGTCGCTTTCGCCTGAGATGTGTAGGGGATTTTCCCCTTTCTTTTTGTTTCATATGTATCTCTTTTTTTAATGCAATACTGACACTAATATGCACCGGTTATGCAATACTATTTATATTTTCTGTTTGTTTGATTGTAATTGTGATTCAACTGAATTTGATATATATTTTTTTATCTGATATGCGTTTAAAAGACTAGGGACTAAATTTGTAATTTTGATTCTTCTAAATTTGATAGTTTGATTTTATAATATACATAAATAAAAGAGTAACTAAATTATAATATTTAAAAGACTAGGGACTAAATTAGGATAATCCCTTCTAGGCCAAAGTTTAGTCTTGTACCCACCGCCAATAGGACCAAAATTGAAGGAAAAAATTATTAAAAATCCCAATATAATACATTTTAGCTTAATAATTAACTTGCAACATAGTTAAGATTAATAAGTCCATATTCAAAAAAAAATTAATAAGTCCATTCAAATTCTAAGGCCTAAATTAAACTCAAGTTCATTTCATTATCCTTATATTCAACATTGTTAAGAATGTAGGTTTATGTTTAACTCAATCTTACAAAATTGACTTATAAAGTGAGTATTACTCCTCACTTATATAATCTATCTCAACACTATTTTAGTCAATGTGAGAGTTCAACACATCACCTTTTGTCCATGCCTATCCGCCACAATGTCGAACTTCAACACTCTCATCTTTGCCCACAGCTACCACCACCACAACTAAGGTGGCGAAGGAGACCCCAATTAAGGTGACTTTCCAATTCTCTCCCTCCCGCTCAAGGCTATCTGCCTAGAGCGTGATAAGCATAGAAACCCTCCAATGGAACTAGGACAGACTCTAATACTAATTGAAGATTTTTTTTTAGAGAAATATATTTGTAAAATAAGGATATATGTTATGTAAAGGAGTTTCTTCAATATTATATTCATTTTCATTACAAGTTTTATGACAAACTTGTAAACCCCTTTCATATGACTCCTCTCTCATTTAGAGTGGTCGTGGGGTGATTCTTTTCATCTCAATAATATATATTTATATACCTAACATCCTAATCATAAATAAGGAAACAAATATCTAATTTAGAGATGGAACATGTCTTTTACATCTCCAAGAAGACAACTTCCTCAAGCTTCAATACTTTTCTTTGAAAGGACATTTGCGGGTAGTTTGATAGCGACAATAAATCGCTAGGATATCTTAATTAGAAATGTGGGTTATGGGCCTAACTCAACCTTACAACATTGGGCTTGTAAGTTGAGGTTTGTCCTCATTTATATATACTATTTTGGTCTTATCACTAGCCAATGTGGGATCTCCAACAAACATGTTCCTAAAATATGTTCCATCAAGTTAGCTTTGAAGTTGTTGATGAATCTATCTTTGACAAAGGAGTGTTGTTCTCCTTAGTAGGTATATAAAAAAATTAATTTTGTCATTCCCAACTATAAAAAAAGCCATATGATTCTTACTCTAAAAGCATTTAAATTCCTTGTTCCATAACCTTTAACATGTATGGTGTATAATTTGTTGGCATTAACATTTAAAAGTATATCATCGTCAATCGTTTATATGGCATATTCATATAGCAATTAATTGTCACATGCTATTCATTTTTGTTAAATAATACATTGTCACCTACTATTTGATCCAAAATCTTCTCCAAATACCTCTTTCCAATTTTTGTTTCTTTTTAGTTCCTTTGCTAGTTTCAAGAATGTTTAAGAGATGCTTTATGAAGTTCATAAAACTCCTTATCTTCATGATTCATTTCCCTCAAATATAACTTTTCATCCATTAGTGTCTCTACCTTGGATTTCACTATTTACTCATCACTGCTAATTTGAGACTCAATTTTTTTTTTTATCAAAATTCATTTATCATCTATCTCGTTATTTTAAGCAAGTGAAACAAAAAGAAAGGTTAACTTATTAAAGCTGACTTTTTTTATCCATTACTCAAGTGAGCGAGGTATCTTTGAATACAAATAAACATCAAATGGTGAGCCTCTTGCATGTATGGATTTTTGGTTTGTTTATGATTTAACCATGTTTAGGTTTACTTGTTCAAGTTTGTTTTTTATTTTATCTTTTTTATTTTTTTATCTAAGGTTAAACATCATCTTTGTTACTTTTTTTAAATTCTATTTATTTTGGGCCTAAGTTCACTCCTATACTCATTACCAATAAGGTCCAGTTAGGGGGAAATAATGTTTAAAAAGCCCAATTCAATATCCTTTAGCATAATAAATGATCCTTTGGACAATTAGGTTTACATTCTCTAAATACATCATTCTCATTTCCTTTTCTTTCTTGTCTCTCCGCCGATTCCATAACCATTTGGGAAATGCTTTTTCTTGTTCCTAACTCCCCCATTGTCTTGTTTCTCTCCTCTCCACCCATTAATGTTACTACCTTGGATTGCTCTACGCCCTTTGTGGCTAACTCAAGATTCAATCTTGTATCTCACCCATTTCTCCTATCTCTTGTTACTTGGAGCAAGCGAAACAAAAGAAGAAAACGTTATTGGAAATTGTTCCTTTTCAATCCATTACTCAGGTGAGTGTGACATTGTTGAATATGAACGAATACTAGACTGTGTATGTTTTGTATGTGTACACGTGTGTGTATGTAGTTATCAGATTTAACCATGTTTAGACTTGTTTTCATTTTGATTTATGATTTTTTTATCTAGGATCAAATGTCAATTTTGTGTTTTGTTGTTGATTTTGTTTATTGTGGCTAAGGGTGTTCAAGTATAATCCGATCCAAAAAATAACAACTAAAATTTTAATTAAAAAAAATAGACACAAGCTATTTTTTGGATTTTTTTTGTCTAATCGATTGGTTTGGTTCAATTTTTTTATTAATGTCCCCAAATTGAATGGTGCCAATAATAATAAAATTCATGATTGCTCATAAAAATGTGGTTCTTATATGCTTGCTTAAAGATTTTCTTGAGGTATATGTGTATAGACCTTTACTTGGATTTCTCTTTCACTTTGTTTGATTTGTTTTGCTTTCCTATCAATTATGGTTATATATTCAAGTGTTCCTTTTTTTTTGTTTGAATCAAGTTATTTGATTGTTTTTTTTTTTTTGAAAGGGGAGTTTAAATTCACATGACTGAGACATGTGTTGTTGCATCCTTATTATGTTGTATTTGGCTATTAGTGGTAGTTGAATTGTTTAAGCCTTGTAATTTTATTTGGTTTATTTTCCTTATTTTTGTCTTTTTCATCTTTTGTTTTTCCTCATGTATGGATTTAAAATTAAAGGCGTCCATTAATAAGGTATTAAAATGTCTATAAGGATGTGTTGGTAAAAGCTAAACCATGGAATCCAATCCAAACCACACTTTATTGAATTAGATCAAATCAATTTTTTTTATTGAGTCGTCAAAATCCATTTTTACCTTTGAACAATGTTGTTTAGGGTTCTTGGAGTAAATTTCTTATTTCAACCTCATTTCCTAATGCAATTTTTTTGGGTAAAATGATAAGTGTGATTTATTATTCATCATGAATTTCTTTAATTTGGAGGAAGGGTTGGGTATTTATATGTGAAATATCAATTACTTAATTCATAAAATATAATAATATTCTAAATAAATATAATATTGTTTTCTTCTGTGATGGCTTTCATGCTATAGAATTTTCATAGTTGGCCATTATCCAAGATTGGTAACTATGATAATACCATAAAGTGTAAACAAGTTACTCGTGCAAACAATCCTACAACAATAAAGGAATATATATAAGCACATGAGGCATTTTGGAGCAAGCTTTGAACCCTTCGATGAGACAACTTCAAGATGATGTTGCAACACTCTCATCAAGGTAACGTGAATGACATAAAAAAGGTGTTTGCAATGCAGCAATTAACAAGACCAACGAACTCATCCAGAGTAAACAACATTAGAAGCAAACAAATGTTGAATGATCTAAAAAATCCATATATGGCAAAAAAGGTAAGACACGCTACTTTTGAATACCAATGGGTTTCAAACAATGGCAACAATTTTAGTGGCAACGACAAAAGCGGCAGTGCCTCCAAATCAATCCCAGGCTCACAATCCCCCAAGCCTGAGTCACCCAATGATTCATCCTCTATACCATCATCATTCTCCTCTCCTCATTTGTTTTTAGCCATTGACCCACCTTTTAATCGAGTCACTCCAATGGACGATTCCTCCCTCATCCCTTCATCATTGCCTTTCTCTTATTCAACCTTTTATATTGTTCTCTATCACTAATTTGTCTAACATGACCATCCTTCGTGCCAATTATTTATCAAATTCATCGTCCTTTTTGAGTATGGCATGACCTCTATGCACAATCTGGGTCCTCGAAATCACCATGCTCATAACTGACCATATACAAATTGCATTCGTAAAACATGACTTTCCCGAGAAATACTTCGTTTCCAAGAAAATCCTTTAACACATACTTTCTAATCAATGCTATGACTCGTGTCCCCATTGCTTTGATGCTTTGCCTCACTCTCATTCTTCTCCTTCTCTTGTGTCCACTTCCTTGAATGACCTTTCAATCACACAATTGACGGTTCCATTGTTCAATCAAAAGTAGAATTGGAACCCTGAGATAGACGCTTGGTAGAAATTGACTTTGATTTTTGTTTCCTAACCATCTTTTCTATTAGAAAGTTAGGATTAACCAGATCTTGCAAAACCATGTAAAGAGAGCAAATCTAGAAGATAAATTAGTGAGAGATTGGAAAAGAAAGGAGGAAAGGAAGCATACCCTTGATAGGTGAGAATGAAAGTTGATGATGAATGATTTGAAGAGATTCATTGTTGGGGAATAAGAAGGTGCAAGAGTAGGAAAACATGAAAAGAGAAAACCTAAGTGAAGGGAAATGTAAAGTAGAATGGGTAATGGTTTGTTATTTTTGTTTTCTTTATCTGTATAAATAGAAAATAGATACCAAAAGATTTAGAACAATTCAAACATGATGTTTAACCAAGTGAGCTATACTCTCTTGCTGAACAATGAATTTGTTTTGGTGATTTGTTCTAAAAACTGGATTGTCAACTTGCATTGATGTTATTCTTACTAGAATGAGATGGATTAAATCATATTCTTTTAAGAAATAATTTTTAATAATAAAATAATTAATTTTTTAGGACAATTCATACATGTAAAATATCTTTAATTATTTTCATCCTTTTATTTATGGTTGATAAAGTGAGGGAAAAAAAGGGAGGGATGTCTTTTAATTTTTAAATCTTATGCTTTCCCGGCCGGATTTATTTTTTCTTTGCATTCAAAATAAATTTTCATATGCAGCGTTTTAAAACACACGAACGAGTGTGCAGTGACGTCAAAACGATTTCCTTAATTACGCACAACGAGTGTCATGGAGATGACTCGGTTGTGCGCAACTCGGACGGGACGAGTCAACCCACCCTCCGACTCGTCCAAGTACACATAACAACAACGTAACTCGGTAACTGAGTCAGACTCTAGAACAAACAAACCAAACTAAAAAATCCCATTGTTCTTCATTCGTTCATACTCTGCATCCCTTCACTAGGGTTGTTATCTCTTTCCTTTTCTACCGTTTTCGAAATCTTTTTATACCCCTCAGAATTACACTCTTTTCTCATCTTCAATAGTCCCTTTTTGAACCCTAGCAGCAGAGGTTCGTTTCGTTCTTTGTTTTTCCCCTTTTCCAATTTCTTACAAATCATTTCTCCATTTCTTTACCCAATTGCGAATTTCCGTTCGCTCCACTCCTAGATTTCCATTTCCTCCGTCATTTTCCCTCACCGATTGCAGGATCCGATTGAACCCTAGCTTTCTAATTGAAAGTTTGCTTGGGAAAAAATCAGAGCCATTTCCTGCCGAAGATCTATCTGTCTTAGGGTTCCAATTCTACTTTCGATTAAACAATGGAACCGCCGGTTGCACGATCGAGGGGCCGCCCGAGGAAGCGGAGAAGAGAGGAGGAGGAGGAGAAGAAGAATGAGAACGAGGCAAAGCGGCAAGCGATGGGGACGCGAGCCGTTGCATTGGTGGGAAAGTATGTGTTGAAGGATTTTCCCGGAAACGGAGTGTTTCTCGGGAAAGTCATTTTTTACGAGTGTGGTCTGTATAGGGTGAGTTATGAGGATGGCGATTTCGAGGACCTAGACAGTTCAGAGGTCCGTCCCATTCTCGTAAAGGACGATGAATTCGGTAAAGACATGGCGCAGCGGAGGACCGTGTTGGAGAAGTTAGTGGCGAAGAACAGTGTGAAGGCCAAATTGGAGAAAGGCAGTGGTGAAGGGAAGAAGGAGGAATCGGCCGTTGAAGTGACCGAATTGAAAGGTGAGTCGGTGGCTGAGAACAATGGAGGGGAGGAAAATGATGACGAGAATGAATCATCAAGTGACTCAGGCTTGGAGGGAAGCGAGCCTGGGATTGATGAGGAGTCACTGCCGCCTTTGCCGCCACTGCCGGAGTTGCCATCGTCTTCCGGCACCATTGGTGTACCGGAGGAGTCTGTATCACTTTTGTTTGCTGTATACGGATTCCTCAGATCATTCAGCACCCGGTTGTTTCTTATGCCATTCACTCTGGACGAGTTTGTTGGTGCTGTGAATTGCCGTGTTCCGAACACGCTGTTCGATGCCATCCACGTTTCGTTGATGAAAGTGTTGCGGAGGCATCTGGAAGCCCTCTCATTGGAGGGCTCGGAGATTGCTTCCAAATGCCTCGGGTAGTTATATCTATCATCCCCTGTTATAGTGCTGTTGGATTGTTTGCATGAGTAATTTGTTCAAACTTGATCTTAGTTATCAATTTTAGATCTTAAAACGGTATAGTGGGATAGCCAGAGTTCTAGATAGCCGCTATAGCACCATTGTGGTGTGGAATTCCTTCAAGCCACGATCACAACTCTGTCGACTGTTGCAGCTACAATGGGTGTCATGATTGCGTCCTTCCTCCTGTTGTCATTGGCGAGTCTGTGGCCAATTGAACTTTTGAGTTAATATTATGCCAATTTATGCTCTTTTAGTTTTATTTGCGTAAAACTTAAATTTTTATACATATATAATTGATATGGTGGATTATTGGCTTTCCACCATTTTCTGTGACAACATTGTTTTAGGGATACGAATGGGGTATTGAAGCCTATATGATTATATCATGATAATATTGCTGTTATAGCATGCAAAAGACCTCTATTGTAACTGCAATGACTGCTGTTGAAAATCAGTCTGCTGTTGAACCCCATTGTGACCCCGCCACTCGGCTATTTTGCAATAGGACTGCTACAGAGTGTCAGTGACTACCATTATTTTATTTTGTAAAATAACCGATATCTAATAAGATATTTTGTCTGATGTATTTGCAGGTGCAATGATTGGAGCTTGCTGGATTCATTGACTTGGCCAGTCTTTGTAATTCAGTATTTAGTAGTCAGTGGACACACAACTGCTCATGAATGGCGGGGATTTTACAAAGAGGTTGCCACTGATGAATATTATTTGTTGCCTGTGAGTAGGAAGTTGATGATATTGCAAATTCTCTGTGATAATGCTTTGGAATCTGAGGAGATTGTAACAGAAATGAACATTCGGAGGGAATCGGAGGTTGGGGTGGATTATGATGGAGAGGATATCCTTCCTTCAGAAGTTGGGCTTAGAAGAGTCCAGCCAAGATATGCCAATACTTTAGCTTGCGAGGATAAAGAAGCTACAAAGTTTGTTTCAGCTTCAAATGCTGTGAACCAATCTGGGAGCTCTGTTTCATATTCCAGAGATACAGAAGGCACTGAAGATGGTGATGTTGATAGAAATGGAGATGAATGTTGCCTTTGTGGCATGGATGGGATCCTGCTTTGTTGCGATGGGTGTCCCTCTGCTTATCATTCAAGGTGTATTGGTGTGTTGAAAAATCATATACCAGAAGGGCCATGGTATTGTCCCGAGTGCAAAATCAATATGATGGGGCCAACCATTGCAAAGGGAACATTACTTCGAGGGGCAGAAATATTTGGAAAGGATTTGTATGGGCAACTCTTCGTGGGTACCTGCGAACACTTGCTAGTGTATGTTCAACACCTTTATACTTTCATTTATTATTGTTATGCCGGATCAGTGGGTAGTATTTCTGAAGTTAATGAAATTTGAAGTTCAGTTCTAAAATCCTTAGACTTGAATTTGGGCTTAATATTTTTATTATGCACTTCATCCTTATGATCTTTTATTGTGATTTTTGCAGGCTGAATATTGGGAATGATGAATTTTGTCATAGATATTACAATCTGAATGACATTCCCAAGGTTCTCAAAGTGCTTTATGGATCCACGGAGCACAGGGCTATGTACCATGATATTTGCATGGCTGTGCTTCAATATTGCAATGTTCCAGAAATTACTTTATTATTTCCTCCTTTGGGTGAAACCCCTCTAAGTCCTGCTACTCAATGCAATGGCAACATTAGCAGCAACGAGTGCCCTCCTTCCAAGGGCTCTTTGGTAAATGGTCAATTTTGTAATTATGACCATGCAAATGATACAGCTCCTATAAATCTTTCTTCCCAAACCAAAGAAAGCACCCAAGCAGGTTTTGAAAAGTGTGAACGCAATGTAATCAATGACCCTGCATACATGGGTCTCTCTTATAAGCCTTTGTTGTACAATAATTACTATGCCCATGGCGATTTTGCTGCATCAGCAGCTGCTAAGTTTGCCCTTCTTTCCTCAGAGGAATATAGATCAGATGGCCATGTGTTAGACAATCAGAGGAAAAATGCATCTGGAAACACTTACTTGCAAGCAAAAGCATTCTCACTAACAGCTTCACGTTTCTTTTGGCCAAGTTCTGAAAAGAAGCCTGTGGAGGTTCCAAGAGAAAGGTGTGGCTGGTGCTTTTCTTGTAAAGCCCCTGCTTCAAGCAAGAGAGGATGCATGTTAAATCATGCTGCTCTAAGTGCCACAAAAAGTGCTGCAAAAATGTTTGCTGGTTTTTCTTCTATAAGAAGTGGAGAGGGAGTACTCCCTAGTATTGCAACTTACATTATATACATGGAGGAATGTCTACGTGG